>KK121042.1:439274-535421 GCA_000611955.2 Stegodyphus mimosarum
TTTCAATCAATCGCTAACTGCCCATACTAATTTCTTTCAACTGCAGTTTTAATATTCTCTAGAACCTCCTTTCTTCACAGCTGATAAAAAATTCTTCAAAATAGGAGAAATCATAAAAGTTAAACTCATTTCCAAGCTGGCAGGATAAACATTCTTTTCTTCCAACTTCCTTTCCCTCTTTCTTTCGCGAATTATGTAATCGCTCTCTCAGTAAATTTACTTAGTTTGCGAACGAATTGCGTATCTCATTTTCTGGCAAGCTCCCAGCACAGCTGTCCGTGATCAGTTCAGATCTCTTTTCCTGGCACGATTCAAACAAGAGATCCGCGTGAGCTCGAAAAGAGCTACACCTCCGTTTTCTAGAATCGGAATAAATTTATTCAGTAAAGTGATTCGGTTTTTTGAATTAGTTACGGAACGGATTGTCCAGCTGTAATGGAAATAAAAGCGATTCACAAATATGAGCTAGCACTTTGACCAATATATATCCTTACCTACCGAATCGTGCTTTGGAAGCGATGTACAAGCACTAGCAAAGACAGCTTTAAAAATGTGGTACAATAAAAATGGGACAAAATACAACACAAAAGATTTAGTGTCGACCCCTTTCTCAGGACATACAGCAAAGTTTCCACTTGGGCTTTAAACTCAAAATGTAAGCAATAAGAGCTAACTAATGACTAACTAAAGAGATTTAGCCGAAGCTAACACAATTCTAAATTAGTTGGCTCGTAATATTAACTTAGCCAGCAAACCTATCAAAAGGCACGTAATATGGCAGATCGTAGTAACAGTTTAGAGAGACGTATCCAAAAGGCAAACGTACTTCTTTAGGAATCCTAACTCTCTCTCGAAGTCAGTGGAACTCTGACTTAAATCCTACTCCACTTCTCATTTGTATTTAACGCGATTCTAAAACCTCATTCTGGTAAGGAATTGTAAGCTGAAGCTAGAAAAGATGGTTATTTTAAGTTGATGACACTTTCCTGTTATAAAATTAAAATATACTTTAGAATTTTTTTCCCCAGAATGGAAATTTTATTCGCAGAATCTTGTATGACTCCTGTTTTAGTAAACAATGGCAAGCTTCAGTATTGGAATACAGCCATTCAGTAATTTTTTGTGGTAATTAAGAATAAAACACTTTAATAATTTTAGTTATATGATTACCAGATCATGATTCTAAAGTAGTAAACCACAAGACACTACTAATATTTTTTCAGTATTTGAAAATTTATGAATTACTTAAATAAAAATTCTTTCGTCATACCAAATGTAGCAAAAATTATAAAATAAAGGCACTTTTAAATTACAAAAGAGTATCATTTAATGACATTTAAAGGGGACAATGAACCTCAAACTATTCTAATTTATTTATTAATCGGTTCCTCAATGGAAAAAAAATTACATCAAAAATTACAAATTTTGGAAGTAAATATCTCGATTAATTTTCATCGAGCGAGAGCCAAACTTTTCTGTTTTTTTTTCTTCCAAATACTATTAATGTTAATACAGAATTACCGTTTCAGTGCGTATAAGTAATTTACCCACACAAACGATTTTTCTGTCCGCTGTGTTAATAGCACGTAAAATTAAAAGCCTCTCCTATTAGTTCCTGTTCATTACATTAGGGTGCTCAAACTTTTATCTATTATATTTATTTCAAATGGCTTTTGTAAGTTTAGTTACTTATATTGATATAAATTTTTAAGAAGCTTATTCCTTTTAATTCAGTCATACACACTAACAAATAAAAATCCAAACCTCTTGAAATGTGCGTATTTACAGCTTTTAAAATACTCAGGATGAAAAATAATAAGCTTCCTTATTTTGAAATTAAAGACCATACGTTTTTTGAAATGGCAACAACTCTAAGTTACTAGCCAGGAGAACGATTAACGCTACTACAGCGTACCATTATGCAAAGATTCAAAGAATAGACTGTAATTGTTTCCAGTATTAAAACTCCATAACCGTTACCCCACTTGCATTCTCAGAATGTCTCCTATCTATCTGCATTCGTTTTTCATTTGTTTTCTATTTTCGCTGTGCTGCATTTGGAAGAAGCCCAAAAAGAAGCATTTCTTCTTGTTATCTGCCTTAAGCAGATTTCGCGCTGTATTCGAGCGTAAAGCGGTAAGGATAATGTAAGAATGCTGCAAAGGTTACTCTTGCAGAAGTTACACATTAGGCTATGTTACGCTAACTTCCCGTCAAAACATGCTGTCTAAAAATCGATATCTTCGAAATGATTGAATAAATATACAAGATATGGATGATTTATGTTTATCCAATTCCAGGAGATTTTAAAACCAAATTGATTCTATTAAGTTGCTCTTTAAGTTACATTTCATTTAAAAATCCTTTAAAGTATCCTAAATACCTAAAACTAAAATCCTACTTTCCTGTTTTGAGGCGTGGAAAATCAAACTTTCTTCATGCATAGACTGTTGAATATAATGCTTACGTTAGGTTCCGTTCCATTAGGTTAACTGATGGAGTTTACCATTTCTTTCTTATCTCACATTCGGATATCAGAACTCATCTCATTTCAACTGGGACAATGAATACGTTACAGCAATTCTACAAAATAAGTCCCCACCGATCACGAAGCAGAATCAGTGTAAGGTTTTACTAAAATCTCTATTTTTAACAATCACCAAATGAGTTTTATTCTTTAAGTATATTCTAAAATTAAATATGTCAGGTGGATTTTAAATATTTGTCCTCTAGCTATTATACTGCAGGAAACTCGATAAGCAAAGTGGAGAGGAAGCTTGGACTGGACTGAATTATTTTCACTTAATAGCAAAATAAGCGAGGGCTATTTGCCTAAGTAAAATGGATACTTTCCTAGAGAATGTTAAGAGAAACTAGTTCATATTTACGCTACACATGGGAAAAACTTTAAATTGCATTTGCAAATAGCCCACTTGCCTGGACTTGAATCCGTGGATTGGACTGGATCATTTGCATTATGACACAGCAATCTGAAATTATCTGCCTTTAGAGGCGGATGCCTTGAATGAGGAAGACCTTATAAAGGTTTGGTTTATTAAATTATGGCAAAGCAAGCAAGGGCTGTCTGTCTAAGGGAAGGAATGTCTCCTTGGAGGACTTTATAAAGGAAATTGGAAAACACCTTAGAACCACAAAATGGGAAAAAATCAGGAAATGCTCATGCAGCCAGCCTATTCGCCGGGACTCGAGCCCTCTACCGAACTACCAGTGGTCAGCGGGATGTTTTAAAAGAAAGTGAAGTGTATTTACATTATACACGAGGAAAATCCTATAACTAGCCTGTTCATTACCATTTTACCCAGTGTAGAACTACCAGTATTCAGCAGGTTTAGCTCTCTGCCGCTGGTATGCATACTAAAACTTTTACAACAACATAAATAAAATAGACATAATTATCCATTTGTTATTTATAGTATCAGTTTAAACATTTATTGCATCTTGTTATATCTATTTCTAAAATAGTATGCCCTGATCATTGAAAATTCGCTGAGCACTTGTAATTCGATCCGGAATCAAATCCCAGTGAAAGAAGCGACTGCGAGAACGTTTTCGAAGCTTTTCCCACAGGTAATGTGAACACGATATAGTTTCATCAAGACAGTTCTCCACAAAGGGATTCTAGATTTTACGCAGAATCCACATATTTTTATAATCTAAATATTCCAAACTAAAGTGATGATCTGCGCTAAGAAATGCGGGGAAAGATTCGTTCAATCTCATCAGATTTCCTATTGTTCTCGGGTTAGAACGCCACCAGAGTTTTGAGATTTAGATATACTCTCAATACATTACGGACGCAGAGCAGGAAACCAACTTTTACGTAGCTTTTACTGAATCTAATGCCAAAGAAAGGGTTAAGTGGGCAATTAAATATTTCGACCGTTTTATTATAAATGGGTTCAAAATAATTTGATAACATCCAAAACCTAGGATTCTTAAGACTTATAAATATACCCACCGTTTATATTACTCGAAAAATGTTACTCTAAAAACTTTTACTTATGACAAACTATCAGTGTTTTAAGATAAAAACGAATGATGAAGAAACAACGATTTCAACGGCCGCTTTCTTCTCAAAGTTCCGGCTTTGAGCTCTTCTATTTTTTATCTTTCCATTTCTCTAAAAATAGAGGAGGTGCGGAGGAAAATTTATATTTTCTTTGCTCTCAAGAATTTGTATCAACCCGTCCTCGTCTTCTGAGTGATGGCGATCGTAAAACAAAATCGTTTTTTTCCCTATATGTCTAGGATTGGATAGCAAAACGTGAGAACAGTAATCATGAAATTGATAGTATGTTTCTCTCTGCGACCCGTCTTGAGCAAATATTTGGACAATGGGGCGGTGGAACGCTATTATCTGCTGAAGACGTAAGAAAATATCCTTCACATTTTTATTGCAATTTTATTGCGATCCATATTCTTGAAACACATTGGGTTATACTGTGTAAGGTGTAATAAAAGGACATCCCGACAAATAATTGTTATATTTTGGAATTTTCGAAAGGATTATTTGAAATTTTAAAAACATAATTGAGCAACCACAGTCATTCATTCTCATTCGTTCCAAAAACATTTTTTAACGCAAATAATTTTCTTTTGAGAAATGTGTTATAAGGCGAAGGAAATATCATTTATTAATTATAATGACACTGCATATTTTAATGAAAATTTTCGTTTGGATATATCACAAACTAAATGCTCTTCCAAATTTCATGAATTGCACATAACACTAAAAATTAAGCGAAGATTTTAAATACTAAAGAGGCCTTCGGGGCAAGTTACTGTTACGTTATACTAAGAGTTTCATTTTGAATTAATACCTATCCTACCGTTCTCACTTCACGTCACATATTTCGCTCAAAACTTTAAAGGCATATCTTAAAAGTAGAGGTTTAATCTTCTGTAGCCTGCTGGAACTTAGGCTACATCACCGCTACCTTTTTAAAAGCTAGTTCGTCGGAAAGTGGTAAAATTTAAGGTTATCCTATCTAAGAAAAAATGTGTTTTGGAAATATTCAATAAACCTCTAATGTAAAAATGGAAATTTTGATAGATCATAAGGTTTATTGTACGAGATGCAAAGGTGGTAAAATGTTCGGTGAAAATGTCAAAATTAATATAGTAATGAACAATTAATACACGAAAAAAAAAGGAAACAGATTATAAAATTAATCATACCTAATTAATGTTTGAAACAGAACTTGTCATGGGTTAAGTATTTAAAACATTAAACCGAGTCAATTAATGACAGATGAATAAACTGTTTTCTTTCTCTCAACACAGTAAAACTTCAAACCGTTGTAAATTAATTTGCTTTTTAAAAAGGTCTGTATTTCCGGGTCGTCCTACATTGCTGAAGACCTTTCCCGACATGTCATTCCACCTCTTTGAATTAAAATTAAAGTAAGAATAAAAAAACTCAATGATAACATTCCCTTCTGCTTTTCAAAGAACTTGTGGACCTTCCAGAATTTTACTTCATTATGGATTTTTTTTAAATGCGTGTGTGTTTGTTATATTTCCACCGAAGGTTTCGTTGTTTTTAACGGTTTATAATACAATACTGTGTACAATACCAAACAAACATTCTATTTTTGTTCGGTTGTGCTACCCTCAAAGACAGCGGTGAAGTCTTTTTTCCATTCAACACATTCTTTGCGGGTTCGAGGAATACCTCCCGCGAAAAATATCTTGTGTCCTACGAGTTATATAGCTTTATTTCAAATAGGAATTCAGCAAAACTTTGTGCAACATTATTACAAACTACTCGTATCAAAAGAAAAGACGACGGATCAACTGATAAAATTGCAAAAACTATCGAGGAAGAGAAACAACTGTAGATACAATCATATATCAATATAATATGTACCAAAAAGCCTGAAGCCTACGCAACACTTCCTTTCGCGTATTAATATTTATCATTACCCTAAGTAGCTTGTGAGAGGTCATTTTCAAAATTAAAATATGTGGAAAATCGATTACTCATTACTCTTGCACAGTTAAATTTAGAAGCATTTATGCTGATGAAATGTGAAAGTGATTTATTAAACTAAACATAAAATGACAACATAGTTGATGATTTAGCCAGATCAAGTGAATTTTTTTAAAATTATAATATTAAAGAAATTTTCTTTCTTAATTGCATTTTTTAACAATCTTTCTGAAAAATTTCATATTCATATTCAAAAATATTTTAATAGTTTTATTATATTTGATATGTTTTTATTCTTTTACTGTATGTTGTTTTCTGCAAATTTTTATATTCATATTCAAAAATATTTTAATAGATTTATTACATTTGATGCGTTTTTATTCTTTTATTGAATGTTTAGTCAATGATTTATTGCGTAACATACATTTTAAATGCAACAAGTGATTGAGATACTCACATGTATTCAAAAATAACATTATATAAATTTAAATTAAGCATTTAAATATTCTATTGTGGGTCACTGGACAATCACATGTATCGCTTTAATATCTGGTGCCATCTTGGAATAAAATAATTTGTGCAGTTGATATTTACTGTGCCTTAAAATCAGTAAGTTTTGATTTTCGTAACTGGTTCTAATGGAATAGAGCATTTTGTAATCGCATTTATCATTACGATCGAAAATTAATTAATAACTTTTATATTTTAATTAATTTTTGCTAGCCCAGAAGGGCTATTAATTTCGTTTTGGCATTTTGCGTCGATTCACTTTCTGCGTTGATTCACTTTTCAAACTGTTGCCACCAAATATTACAGCCCTGTATTATATTTAAAGAAATTAAACAATGAAGAATCTGCATAAATGTATATTTCTAGCACTGAGATAAAAGAACGTACCTAAAGCCATCCAATTTTGAATAACTCAGTCCTCCACCGAATATGGGCATCTGGAAGCCCTAATTTGGAATCTGGAATTTGTTTTATTATCTATTTCATATTTTGTCAGATATTAAAGAATTTTTTTGTTAACAAACTTAACGATTTTAAAGCGGGGATTGGCAACACTGTACGGAAATAATATTTTTATCTCCAGCGCGCGAGACTGCATATCAGAAATTCTAAAGGTATGCTCATTTTAAAATTATTTTGCGATATTGCTGTTGAATTGAATTTTACGGTTTAAGTGCGAAGAACATGATATTTAATAAATAAAGATAACACAGAAAAGGTTAAAAAAACGTAATGTAAAATCTGAAGTCTTTCGGATTTTTATTTTTTTTACTTAAATTAACTTATTACTTTCTATTTTTTAATTACGATTAATTAATTATCGATAAACATATTTTTTTAATTATAAACATTTTCGAGTTTGAAGTGACAATGAATAAGTTTCCAGCGCCGATCAGAATAATCTCATCCGCCTCTGGTACTTGCTTATATATTTAGCGGCATTTTCCGAAATATAACAATACGCCATCTAGTGGTGTATAAAGAAAGATAGCTGTCGAGCAAATGCCCCCATTATTGAAGTGGCGTCGGGCAAACAAAGTCTTAAAGTCGAGTCGGACAACTGAGGTATCGAGTAAAAGTCCTGATGCTACTGTGCACATGTGAGTTTTAAAATCGGGTGTTTAGCTTTCAATTTGCTTCGCAATACAAAGTATGACAATGAAGTTCAGTGAAAATTATATAACAGCGATGACAAACCTATACCACGCGTGCCACAGTCGGCAGGCAGAGCCTCATCAGCCGGCACGCGACTAAAATATGTATCACTTCCTCAATCAATAATCACAAAAATATCGAAGCACCAAGAAGGGCTTTTGTGATCGTGACGAAATTTGATGTGCATAAAACATCTTGATCGAACAGGCAAATAATCAAAGTTTCAAGGCAAACGAACAGGAATTGCGATCACAGCGCGCATTTTTAGTGCGCAATTCGCAAAGTATGAAACCGGTAACAAAGGCGGAAAATTTATCGTTTTTGTTGCTGCCATTGTAATTCTGTAAAGATGCCATTACGACGGTATCGAAGACCTTACAGACAACTAAACGACTTCGAACGTGGTCGCATGGTAGGGTTGCGAGAAGCTGGGTGGTCATTACGAGCAATAGGCCGCCCCTGCAGCGTACAGACACAGCTATGCAAAAATGTTGGCAGCAATGGCTACTACAAGGAAATTGCCGGCGAAATGAAGGCTCTGGAAGACCAAGGAGCACAAATGCGACGCAAGATAGCATGATTGTTCACCAGGCCCGAACCGCTGCAACGGTATCATTGTCAACTATTCACTGCATTACAGCTACGACTATACCTTCCATGGTAACGTTCACCATCTCACAACGCTTGTCTGAGGCGAGGTTACACTCACAGAGGCCTTTAAGACGTTTGCCTTTGACCCCACAACATCGGCGGAGTCGTCTGGAGTGGTGTCGCAACCGATCATCATGGCTGCCATCAAACTGGCACCATATAGTGTTCAACGATGAATCCCGCTTCGCCCTTGAACCAGATGACCGCCGTGTTCGAGTCTGGAGAGGACGGGGCAAGCGGTCCCAATGCCTTTGTTTTGCAAAGTCATGCAGCCATGACCTCTAGTGTGATGGTGCGGGGTGCTATTTCTTATGACAGCAGGTCATCTTTAGTTATCCTTCCTACATCTTTAACAGCTAAACGATATGTTGATACCATTCTGCGGCAGGTTGCATTACCCTTCATGGCATGTCCTCCTGAGGCCATTTCCAACAAGATAATGCCAGGCCACATACCGCTCGCATATCTCTGGACAGTCTTCGTGCGGTTCGAGCATACATTGCCGCCAGGGGTGGTTCGATCAACTACTAATTTGAACACTCAAAGAGTGATTGTGAGCCGTGAACAGGTACTATGACCTTGATACTTTACTCATTTTATTATCTGTGTATGAGCAATAAACATATTCAATTTCATCAAAAACAACCACTTCCTTCATGGTGCTTCGATTTTTTTGCAAAGGAGTGTAGATTCCAGTTTTCAGATCTAAGCATTTTGAGGTAACTTATGAATAATTCTAATTTAATATCTTAAACACAATGGCATGCGGCCCCAAAAAATATTCGCTATCACTGTAATATAATGCGCTTAACGATAGTGAGCAAACGATGAAGCTCAGAAAACACACTCCGTAAAGTGTCTGAGAGCGTTGTAGGTAGAGGCTTTATGGATTCTGTTAGTAACGCTCTAGAATACAAAGGAGTGCAACCAATAGTGCCTGTAAAATGGAGCAACCACCAAATTTTAAGTTCTGTTTCCCGCTTAGTTAAATATGCGAAAGAAATTCATGACATTCTGAAACAAGTTTACGGAGATGAAACTGTATCTTTAAAATGCGATTATGAAGGGTTTAAGTGTTTTCAGTTTGGGGCTGGACGGGATTCCCTCAAAGATCCTGCTCGAAGTTGTAGGCTGAGACTTCACGTAGAGACGAGAACATTGGAAACGTGGTGTTAGCCAGAAAAAGTAACAATGAATCCTTGTAATACGTACAGGATATTCAATCAAATTTATTTCAGAGTTTTTTGTTTTCTTTTATCCGTCCAGAATACGCTGCGGCGGACTCTCGCTTTCTTCTCCAAGATAATGTCCGGTCACATTTGTCCCTCGTCTTGAAACAGTTTATGGTCTGTAAAGGAGTTATAACCCTCGGTCACTTACCGTACTCACCCGATCTTGCTCCAGAAGATTTCCTTCTGTTTCCGCACTTGAAAGAAGCCTTAAAAGGAGAATAAATTTTGGACATTATAGGCATTTAAAGCTGGATAACGAGATTTGCCCTTTCTATATCGAAAGAGGCCTTTGCTAGCAGTTTTCAAGAACTGTACGAAAAGCTCATTGTTAACGATAGACGTTAATACTTCGAAGGAATATAAAGTGTTTGTTTCTGATTTAAATAAGAATCTTTTGTTTATGAACGCATTCAACAAAATTTATTGTCATACCATGTATTTGAAATTCATCTATAGACAGTTATGGTTAAACATCCATACAACCATTCATGTTTGGATGCTTGTCTCTGACTTCCGTCCATGCAATGTGATCAATGTGAGAAAGCATCTTCTTTATAATGTAACTGACAATGACGCCATTCATTATCATCCTATGTTCAAACAGCGCAGTTATTCAAGCTGACAGAATAAATTTAAGAACACTTTATCTCTTACAGGGTAAAGCACTGCATTAGAAATCGGGAAATTTCAACAAAATCGCTGCACTTGCAGCATTTTTTTCCAAAACTAGCAATTAGACGTTTTTCTAATACTCATTCAAATGCAGAGTAATCCTTACTATGATACCTTCAAGACAGAAAACTTCGTAATCTGTAAATACGATTTAAGAGTGTGAATGTATGAATGACAGATAGGCAACTAGAAAACAAATTGGACCTAATTAAAGAAGACAATACTGCTGAAACAATAACTGAAAAAACTAGGCACATATACCACTTTTGGAGACAACCTACTCTTTCCAATAATCTTATTTACCGTATTAACCATTGAGGCAAAGAAGCACGTTTTTTTCCGTTTGGCAAAAATAGTAGACAATGTCTTTCAGTCAGTTACCGTCTTTGTCTAAAATATGCCAAGACAGCTGTTAAAACCATTTTGCTGTATAAGGTAACTCTGAAGTAATTCGCTTTAATTGTTTTTCACCCTAGGCAAAGAGCGGGAAAGTGTGAGTTAAGCGCTGTTTGTCTCAAAAATATCTCATTGGGTACAAAATTGTATACTGGTATTCTAGATTTCAAAGTGAGAGCTTCAACTGTAAACAAGCAAAAAATAATAATAAATTACAGGGCATAAATATCTAAAATTATAACAAGTTATTTTCTGCACTTTTTCAATACTGCTCATTTGAATAATTATTAAATTTTAAATGCGATTTTGTACTTAAGAGCTTTCAACAACTATCTACAAACTGCTTAATGTCTATAAATGTTCCATCTCAAAACAAGATAGCTGTTTTAAAGTTTCAAAATATAGCTAAAAGGAAATATATGTTATAACACATTAAATGGTACTTAAACACATACTGAAAGAATTTACGCTTGAATATTTACAAATTTTATGTTATTTTTAAAATTACTGTATATCAGGCTAAATTAAAAATTATGATTATTTTATACTTGAGTATTTAAGCGGCAGAAGCGAAAGCTGAAATAAATTTCGAACTTACAGAAAAAAAACTAAACTAGTGATTTCAGTAAACATTTCTAAGTATTTTTATGAGATATTTCAAAATATGTAAAATTATAAAATCTAAATTTGCATTTTCGGCAATTTTAATTTTTTCACTAAATAAAGCAGAAACGTATAATACAATATTTGTGCTTTCATGCCGGAAAAAACTAATTTATTGTGACAAAGCATTTGAAGCGACTGACAGAAAGGACGCCTTCGTGGAGGACTTTTTCCAAAAGAAATTTACTTCACGCACGAGAATAATCACAAAAACCCGACACAATCACTCTAGTCACTAGAAAAGGAACCCGGAATGAAGCAACTAGTGCTGAGCGATTGTATCCACTTGGACAGCTGGTATACTCATACTAAAGAATTTCCGAAGGAATCGCAAAGCTTACAATAAACATTCCGTAAGTACCCAAAAGTCATTTATAAATTCCAGGTTTTAAAGCGGGATACTGTATAGCTATAGCAATATAAGAGATCAAATAGTTTGTATATAAATATCCCTCCTGGTTGTACGTCATTATGTATATAGTATTTCAATTATTCGAAGGATCAGTGATATGATCTCCTTAAAACTCCTTTGGAAACTATCGGAAAAAGTTTTGGAGATCTGGAAAGTAAAATAAAGTTTTAATCAGCGAAGTTCTTTGAAATAGTCAAACCGCTCATCAATTAGTTAATTCTTTGATATGTAAGACTTTAGGTAATCACCATTCCGTAATTATTTACCAAACTTGCCTTCGCCCCCTTACTCAGTTTCGGATGAAAAAATCTGTTCGGTGAAAGCTTTGTTACTAATTATGTCACCAAAACTAAAAATAATTTTTGCAACTAAAAAAATTAATAGCCTTGTTTAAAAACTGTGGAATATACGTTAAGCCTATTATAATGAAAAAAAACAGTTATGAGTATTTGTTACGGGGTATTACATTTTCATCTTTTTAATTTCCTGAAAATCATGATTTAATGCCGGAATCAAACACTTATTGCTTGAAAATAAACTTCTATTTTGATAAAAAAAATATATTATCAAGGAGTTTACTTTAAGCACACATTTCTTGAATTTGTAAATCCATTATTTGAATAAATCGATTATCGTCCCATTTGCTCGAATAAATTTGTCTTGTAATCAAAAATTCGGAAAACCGTAAATCATCTTGAGAATTAATCGAAATCGTCTGGGAAAGTAAAGGTTTAACAAGAATGTCATCTTACAGACTCTCATCACAAAGAGAATTCTTCAAATCAACGAAATTAAACATCAAAGCGAGATCCTAATAGTTTAATGGAACGTAAACATGTCAGTTCTGTCAAAACTATTACGAACTCGTGAAAGGAAACGTAATTTAAGGATAAGGAAAGTAAGAATATTAATTCACAGCACGTTCTTTGAAGATCGAATTTGATTGCCAGAATAAATATCAGTGAAGTTCATCTGCACTACAAAATATTTTTTTAAAACCCAATTTCAGCTCGAAGTAAATAAAATAATACTAAAAAAAGGAAAAAAATTAATAGTTAAGATCAAATATTTCTGGCTGTTGCCTTAACAAATCGATGTTTCTCAAAGAATTCTTGGAAGTACTTAATATAAACGTGAATCAATATTTCTGAATTTCAACAAGCAGTAATTAAACACTTCCTCTAATGTGCACTTAAAATTTTACAATTTTACGTAGCAAACATGCTACAGCATGCCAAGGAAGGGATGGAAGAGAAATTTATAAGGAATAGGTTAGGTTATTTGAATATGGCAAAGCACATGTGGGCTATATATCTAAGCGGAGGAATGGCTTTATATAGGAATTTCTAAGGAATACTAACTTGTATTTACGTTACACATTACACATGGGTGAACTATGAAAACTAGCCATGCAGCAAGCCATTTGCCTGGGCTTGAGAACCCTGGTCGAAACTACCAATATTCGACGGTCTTAAGTACTCGGCCACTGATTGAGCTCACTCATATTTCTAAGGGAAATGAGCATATTTGATTCGACTATTTCATTCTAGCTGAGCCCAATAAAGCTTTTGAAGAATGCTTCGTGAAAAACATTCTGAGGAAAGTAGCTCATATTACATTATACATGGTAAGAAACCAAGAAAACACCATACAAGTAATTCATTTGCCGAGATCTGAACTCGAGTCAAACTATCTCTACGAAGTGTATCTTTCCCTTCTCTGCTGGTGTTCTTTCATTCATAGGCGTAGAATGTTTTCACGTTTGTTCATTAGTTTAATTTATCAAACTTAAATGCGCAATTTACTAATTGAACCTTTTGCTTTGCCAAAACAATACAAAAGCTTAGACTTTTTATTTGCAGGTTTCTCACCCCAGTATTCAATAAGTTTGGATAAAATTGTCTACTTCGAAAGACTTTGTAATAGGAAAACTGGAAGCATATGTTTAGAATCATTATTAAATTAACTATACTCTTTACTCATCTTTTCTGACTAATATGCATAATTTTTAGAAACTATTAGACCTTTTTGACCAGAAAACATGAGAAATTAGCAGCACTCTCGCCCAGATTCGACGCGCGGATCTCCCGCTTTCCAACTTGAATGTGATGTGAAACCGTGGAAATACGCACGAAACTATGAAAATACGCCCCTGAAATAAGAGCCATGTGAGCCTGTTGGCCAAAATCTTTGTGGTGACGCCAACCGCATTTTAGTTCAGGTGCAGTTGCAGACGATTAAGCATATTTGGCCAAAAAACCATGATATATGAACTGCACTCTCGCCAGGATTCAAACCACAGATGTTCCATCTGCTGCCTGGAAGTTTGGAGTTATTTAGATTCTGGTTAAGTGCTCAAGTGTTATCTTCCTTAGTTCCGACGTCTTTGTTGAGACCTTCTTGAAACGAAAATGGCTCATATTCAAGTTACACGTGGGGAAAAAAAAACACGAAAATTTCCATGTAGCAAGCTGTTTGCCAGGATTTGAACCCAGGCTGAAGAACCAGTGTTCAGCGCATTTGCCGTTTGACTGCTAACTACATATTCTAAGTATTTTAATCACTTCAGCACACATGAAGGGATATGATTAATTCCTTACAAATTATATATTAATTATTATATGGTTAATTAAGTTCAAAGAATGAATAGCTATTGAGACCTACTTCAATAATATCATAGGAACAACTTTTATAAATGACATTTTCACTAAAAAAAAAAATACTCGGTACATAAGTTTAGTTCTGAAGTTTTATTTCGAAAATAAAACTTTCCCTGAGATGCCTTTTCTTATCTTACTCTGCATTAACTTCTAAAACCGACATCAGATGCCCCCGGAGAGGCCAAAGAAATGTTTAAAAGTTAGAATATTATAAGGGAGATTTCATGGAAAATGGCGATCCTAAAATCTAAGCCAGTTGCATGGGAAAAAACTTTACCCTCGATATAACCAAGAAAATGTAATCATACAAAATTTATGCAGAAGGCCTTTGAGAGGATTCAGAAGTATAGATGGAGTACTTTGAAGGAAAAAAGTAAAAGAATAAATGCCCTCTGGGAATCTCTTTCCCAAAGAGTCTAAGGAAAGTTAAGAACCATGCCGAGATATTTTTCCCTTATTGGTGTAAGAAAAATCCCTTTTGCCTTCCTTATTGAAGCTCTTCAAATGCCCACAACAAGTACGCAGAGTTTTGAACTGCTTACTTCTACATCTTTTCGTAAAAGAAGAAAGTTAAAATTCGTCTACAGAATTGGTACAAACCTTTCACGACCCTCCAGTAGTACTGTTTAAGGTTTCTCAATTACTCACTTTTACATCCCCAGGATTTCCCGTAAATTTCCTGATATCTAGAAAGGATTTAAAACCAGCTAATAGAACTTAAAAAAATCAGCTGAAAGACAGCAGATTCTTACGACTTTTTATCAAACAAATCTACAACAGTTAAAATTGATCATGATCAATCCCCTGTTAACGGCTGGAGATTAACAAGCCTCAGGATGTTTATGTCAAAAATGATCGAAAACTAATATCAAACTTCTCGACAGCCCACCAGCGGCCGATCGGTAAAAATCTGCTGAACACTGGTAGTTTTGTCCTGGTTCGAGTCTCGGCGAACGGGCTGGCTACATGGGCGTTTTCGTAGTTTCTCCATGTGTAAAGGGAACACGAGACAGTTTCCCTCAAAACGTTCTCCACGGAGCATCCCTTCTTTTCTGTGTAGTGCGTAGGGCAGAGCATGTAGAAGTTAAAAAAAATCTCGCCAAACATGTCTGGGGAAACTTCAAAAGGGAAAAAAATTACGTGGAGCAAGAGCAGCGATAGCTATGGTATGACAGTATCTGGGATTTGTTTGTTTCCAGAAATGTACTCAGTTGAATAATACATAGTTCGTAATATATAAACATTGTACGATATAAAACAAAACGTTGTAACCAATAATTTGTGCGAGTTGGAACTCAAAGACATTGTTCAGATTGTAAATATTTTTCTTCAATGCTTTTAAAATTTCTTCCTTCCCAATGTCGTTTATTCTGTCTTAATTTACAGCATGAATTTTTGGGTTTAAATAGTGATTTGTGGAATTAAATGAACTTTAACACTGTTCTACCAATAAATCAAAAAAAGAAATCTGGTGTTTACACCACACGACTTCCTTGTACGGAATTATAGGCATTTTTTCCTGCCTTTCATTTAAACTTATTTCTCCAATTTCATTAGAGATATACACTCACGTTTGTGAAAATTGCAACACCATGAAGGACTTACGCGAGTGAGCTGAAATTTTCAGGAAATGCAAAGTAGCGCATGATATGCAAATGATTAGAATTGCAAATCCGTAGCGCATGCGTATGCTGAGCAGCGCCCTCTGGACGGCTGATAGATCCGAATAAATAGACGGCTGTAGCGAGGCGTGTATGGTTATCGGTGGTTATCTGCTAGTGGTAAACGTTAACTCAATCTGTACTTATGCCTCGTCGACGAAAGAGAGCGAGATTTGAACAACTTACAGAGTTTGAACGAGGGAGAATCATCGGCCTTCGTGAAGCTGGATTGTCGTATCGTGCAGTAGCCTCTCGTGTGCAGCGTAACAGCAGCACAGTGATGCGCGTTTGGAAGCAGTGGACGGACGAGTGTCGGACAACTCGGAAATCCGGGAGTGGACCCCGAAATGTGACGTCAGCTCGCGATGATAGACACCTGGTCCGCATGGCGCGGACGGACCGTACAGCTTCCTCTAGACAATTGGCAGCACTGTGGTCAATAGCTACAGGTGTTTCATTGTGTGCTTCATCAATTCGTAGACGTCTGCTGCAGTGTGGACTGCGCGCACGGACTCCTTTATACAGGATCCCCCTAACGCACGACCATCGCCGCCTGCGGCTACAATGGGCCAATCAGCATAGAGACTGGCGTGCTGATTGGCAGCATGTCGTGTTTTCTGACGAATCCCGCTTTAATTTGTGGTACCATGATGGCCGCATTCGTGTCAGACGCTATGCCGGTGAACGCCACCTTCCGGAGTGCATTATCGAACGCCACAGTGGACGAACACCCGGAGTTATGGTCTGGGGCGCCATAGCATATCATAGACGATCTCAATTGCTACGAATTGTGGGCAATCTGAACAGCAACCGGTATATCCGTGAAGTTCTACAGCCCGAAGCTGTTCCCTTCCTTCAAAGCTTGCCAGGCGCTGTATTTCAACAGGACAATGCCCGCCCTCATACTGCTCGGATTGTTAAATCCTTCTTTGCAGCGCAGCAGGTACAGCTTCTTCCTTGGCCTGCGTGTTCCCCGGATATGTCGCCAATTGAACATGTGTGGGATGTCATTGGTCGGCGTCTTGCTCGTGATCCTCGTCCTGTTGCGTCTGCAGACGAACTTTGGGTACGCGTACAAACGATATGGAATGCTCTTCCTCAGTCAGACATTCAAACTGTGTTTGACTCCATGCCACGTCGTGTAGCAGCACTTATTGCGGCGCGTGGTGGCCACACAAAATACTGATTCTGATCTCTTGTTCTTGTTCTTGTTTGTTTGCTTTGAACATTTAATCATTTATTTGTACCACTACCACTCAACTGTGTATTAAATTGCATTCAATTATGACGATTCCTTCTTGGTGTTGCAATTTTCACAAACGTGAGTGTATTTCTTATTCAATTAATTCAGTTCTCACTTCGCGACAAGGCAAAAATACACATAAACTCAAGATATCTATGTTAAAAATTGAAGAATATGGATAAACATAAAACACCAAATACAGTTAAAACAATTTTTAAAAATATTTTTACAATTAAAATTACAATTACTACGCAAAAACAAGCAATTCGGACAGCAGGCAAGAAGGCATATTTTTCGGTGCACAAAACTGAAAGTTTACTTTTGGTCTCACTCGGCAAAAAGACAGTGAAGGTGTAAATACTGACTGAATTTGTTGTGGACGCTATGCTGAGTCAATATATGGGATAATTTAATAACTTTAATGATAATTCCAGAATGGATTAAGCATAATTTAATTCGTAGTAATAAAAGAAGATTTTACTTTGTTGTTGCAAAGCTTAGTTTCTTTAGACTGGCAATAAATATACTTTCTGCTAAGTTTCAAAGGTAAACAAATATGGCTGCCATGGGAAAAAAATTAGGCTTAGTCGCACTTAAACAATTTTTAAATTGTTGATAATTCTACAACCATTGCGTGGAAGTTAACTAAAGGCATAAAAACCTTAACCGGAAGATACGAACAACATAATTCAATCATTTTTAAAGCAAAAAATACACAATTTACAAACATATAAGAATAAAGAAACTGAACTCACTGAACCTAGAAACAGAGCGGATATATATATATATACCTTTGCTGCGACCGATTGCAACTAAAATAGGAGGTTCACATCTACATGTTACGGCAATCCTACGTATAAAACTTAAACATTCTGAGGCTACACGTTTTTGAGTTATGCGAGATACACTAATACTAACGTACGGACGCACAGAAGCCATGAAAAAAATCTCCTCAGAATCCATTTTGAATCAGTTTTACATTTTTTTTTTGCAGAAAAAAAAAGAGTCTTTTATTCTGTCCTTACGTGCATGTGTCACGCAAAACATCGTTAAATTGCATTCGATAGCGGTCAAAATAGATATTTTCGTTGAATTATGATACCCGAAATTTTTTGCGATTACAGTACTTCCTTTTTACTTCGGACAAGGAAATAGAAAGGTACGTGGCTTACTGAAATCAGGATGCAAACCAATATTAATTTTTGCGAACATTACACACACAAAGCGTAATGGACTTGGAGTTAATGCTACACTGTTTGCGCACAGATCATCGCTTTGCCATTAGCTTCAACTACTGTGAGTTTTTATAAGTCGATTTAGTTTATTGCTGTAAGGCCAATCACGGTAATTCTTTTTAATTCTGGTGCAACGCATCTTACACCCGGAGGCGGCGCTATTATTTCGGCAAAGTCAAGAAAGAGTTCAAAGCTCAGTTCGTAAATTCACAAAGTTCTTATCAGCGAGCGAATTGAGAACTGTCTTGAAATTCAGTCTGTGATTCATATATACACTATTTGCACGGTCTTTTAGATATGCAGAATGATGAAACTTGCAATTTCTTCGTCACGTGACGTGAACTACCTAATGGGATAGTTTCTAGTTTTGTCTTTATTTCATAAAGTCTTTATTGAATGCTGGAAATTATAATTAAATCAAAATTTAAAGTCTGTTAGATGAAAAATTCTAATAACACAGCTTTTAAAAATATTTTTTTATAAATGAAAACTTTTATAAATGAAAGCGTAGCGGACGGTAGCTGATTCTGAGAATTTACATACATAAACCACTAAGCATGAAATATTAAATTCTTGCTAGTAGATTAAAAATATGGTACTGAAGTTCTTTATTAGGTGACATTCACGATCTCGTAAATTGATGTTGTTCTTCTTTTAATGGCCTACCAGGTATCTAAGGGTAAAATTGCTGAATACTGGTAATTTGGCTTGAATCCTGGTTAATTGGCTGGCTGCATAAGTTTTCCTTATTTTCTTCTATGTAGAGTAAATACCAGTCAGTTTACTTTAAGAAATCCTCCACAAAGGCTTTCAAAGAATGTTTCTGTAAGAAGTAAATAAAATTAAATTGTTTACAATTTTGAAGAAAGCATTTAACAAGGTCTGAGGTTATGATTCAAAAGCTTTGGTTAACGAATGAAGAGTGAAGATTCGAGTTTTCAAGTTTCGAATTGTTTCTTAAAATTAATAGTATTTATTTGAGGATTTGCAGATTAGAATGTTTTGCTCCTAATATTTAGAACCAAGAAAATCAGTAAATGATGAGGTATGAAAATATTCTGCACATCTCTCCATCACGGGAAGTCCTGTATTAAATTATAACTTTTAAACATTATTTAGTTCTTTTGGCCTTTCATCTGGTAGCTTAAATTATGTCACATACTATTACACAAGTCAAGTATCATATTATGCAGTATACATTTAATTTTTAACTGCATTTTCCCAATTACACTTCAATTCCGCAGTTTAACACAGAGCAATTCAGCTTTACATTTTTGAAAAGCCGCAATTGTGACTATTTCCATACCTTTCCACACACAGCTAGGGGGAAACAACATTTTTTTTAGTTAAAAAACTGCTAAAAGCACAAGTAATTAATGTGCTGAAAAACTGCTACATTGGATTCCCCTAAAGACCTTCCTGTCTCATGACAAATATTTTCTCATTAAAAAGGATGTAACGCATCTTGATTTCAAAATTTTTTCTTCGTGAACTGCAAATTAATTTCACTTTAAGCCCGAGATTTCCTAATTGGTGCATTTCCATCCCAAGGGCTCGATTAGGCAGTTCCGGTGTTGGAACTCGCTCAAAGGTCAACTAGGTGTCATTGGAAACTGTTAATGCAAGAAATATATCAGCACTGCACCGTTGGTTAAAAATTCTTTATCAACGTGAAATAATACTTTTGACAACAACTAAGTGATTATCTGAATTATTTGCACTAATCTTGCTCCGCTAAATACGGGCATTCTGTGAAAAATATTGCTAGTCAAGAGCGCTCCAACAGAAGATTGAAAAACGCCGCTAAACACAGGTTGCTTGGGGTTTAGATTTATTTAGATCATGGCGAAGTACATTAGGGCTACTACTTAAGGAAAAGGATATTTTCGTGCAGGAAGCAAACAAAAAGACCAACAAACTAGGAAACCGAGCAGAACGGATTGGCTGCATGGTTGTTTTCCGTGGTTTTCTGCATGTGTGTAATATGAATGCGAGTCAGTTTCTCCCAGAAAGTCCTTTACGAAGGCGTCGCTCCTTTTAGTCAGATAGCCCTAGTGTGCTCCACCATATATACTGAGCCAAAAAAAAAAAAGGGGGACAGTTCTATATCTCCCGTTCTACTGGGCCGATTGACGAAATTCAAATTGCTTTTTTCAAGTCTCGAAACCGCAACTTAGGATATATATTAGATTTATATATAGTATTGTTTTAATCTAGGCATTTTGAAGCGAAATTTACGGGAAAATTTTAAAATTTACCTTTGCGCATTTTTTTTCAGTTTGTGCCAAGAATAATTTACTTAGCGAACTTCTTAATTTATAGCAACCCATTTTCCTTTCCTTTTTTTTATTGTGTACGAGCGGAAAAAAGTCACGTTCATTACTTCCAAATAATTTTAACAAAGTGCGTAAACCACACTTGACGTTATTATCGCTTGTAACGAATATGCCACATTTCAAAACGCGCCAATGTGCAAATTCACGTATTTAGGAAATTTTGAATAAAAATGTAGTTAATTAGTTAATTAATTTGATTTATTTAATTTAAACTTTGTATATATTAAAACTAAAAAACGCATATTAAAACTTAATTTCTTTTAATTATTTTTAATTAATTAGTTCTAATTTCAATTAATTTAGTTAATTGATTTTTAAATTAATTTTGCATAATTTTTTGTAAGTGTGCCTAGAAATACATCTACTTTAAAATGATGTGAAAAAATCTGTACAAAACGTTTTTCGAAAAATTTACAAAAATTATTTAAAAATACAAATTTTAAAAATCAATCGTAGAAAATGTGCGAATTATATATTGATTAAGCTCAGATTTCGAATTCTGGAAGAAGGAGTCAAGTAAGTTTAATAAAATAAAGAGATTAATAAATATTTATCAAATTCAATTAACATAGAGCAGCTAAAATTTTTAGAGTTAATTTTTTCAAAACTACTCGTGCGTTTTTTACAAAACCTGGCTGTTTGGTATAATTTGAGTGTTAGAATGGGAATATGGAAAAAACATTGGGATGTCATTTGAGAAAAAGTCCGATTTTGTGTCAAAATACCTATATTAGTATACTGCTATATATAAATCTAATACATATCCTAAGTCGAGCTTTCGAGACATGAAAACGCAAGTTGAATTTCGTCAATCGGCCCAATAGAACAGGAGATACAGAACTGTCCCATTTTTTTTTCCACTGCACCTAGTAATCTAACCTGTAAGATATTTCATATTCACGTTACACATGTAGAAAACCACGAAACCTGCTTCTGCTAGCCGGCTTGTGATCACCAATCTTTATTACTCGTCCGTTCGTGGGTCCTTGGTCGTTCGTATTCGATTGAATGGGATTATGTGATTAGGACAATGTATACTACAGCACTCTGCCTAAAGAAAGAATTGCGTTCATGGAAGATTTTCTAAGGAAAATGGCTCATATTCACGTTACATCTTTGACACGTCATCTTTGACATAAAAGAAATCGCAGAACTTGAAGATAATTTTAAGAAGGTAATTTTACAAATATTCAAATCAGCAATCAGAGTAAGTGTGAATAATATAAAAGTTGAAAGGTAACATATCCAAAATGTACTACATAGCTCATAATAGTTGTATTTCTCCCAATAAAATAGATGGAACACATGGAAAAGATAAAAATTGAAAGCTTGCAGATTAAAATTTCATGTTACAATTTAATTCATTAAGAAACATTTACTACTATAGTTTCAAAAAACGTGATAATCTAAAAAAGGTCTAACAAAAATGTTTGAAAATTGCTGTTATGAACATAGCATTTAGATTTCCGTTTAACTCTTGAAATAGCTTTTGTCTAATAAGTTTTAGTTTAAGAAATAATCCCAAAATTTCAAGATACGGAATAAAAAATTATTATTTAAATCAAACTGTTCAAAATAGCTAAGGGTAGAAAAGAGGGGTAAAACACTTGCAATTACATTATCAAGTCGGCCGTCCAGTTCTAATAGTGGTTAGGGAAGCCGACTGCGATACCAAAGGGCTCGGATTCGAATCCCGGAGAAGTAACTGCCCGTCCCTTCATAGTTCATAGGTGGAAAAGGTGGCCCACCTATTAGGTGCCACCATAATAAAGTGACCACCGCTTCTGGGCTTAGTAGTGGCCGCCGTCTATTGTAACTTCTGCCCGCCACTGGGAAAAAAAGTACATTATGAAGGCATAAATTAGCATAATAGACTCTTGCTCTAAATTAGTTAAACAAAAATATTTAGCTACTCACTCAAGTTGCATATTTTTCACTCGAAGCTCGCTCGACTTGCTTTTCACTCGAGATTTGTGCAGACTTGTAACAAATAATCCCCGCAAGTGAAGAAATACACATTTTATGTTTTAACATAACGCAAAATTTGCGTAAAAATAATAACACGTCTCTTTGGAGTACTAAAATAGAGACCCCCCCCAAAAAAAACTTCTTACTGAAAATGAATTCATTAATTCGGCGGATAAATCAAACACAACTAAAGCTAACAAAAAGCATGCGAAAGCTCTAAGCACAACAGTGCCACAGTGAAGGACTTTCTAGAGAAAACGGGCTCGCATTTACGAAACACATTAATAAATACGCTCACTAAAAATCTTTCTATCAAAATAAAGAAGAACTAGCAGTGATTCGCAGATTTAGCCACTCTAGGCAGCCAAGAGCAAATAGAAGGTACGAGAAAGTAATGAGATAATATGGTATCTCATTTTTCATCTACAACTAAATCGTATCAATAAATTTCTAAGATCATTAACATTGTCCAGAAACGATACGAGTCGATTAATGTTTTTCATTACTTATTATGCACCATTATCTTATACATTTTTAAACAGGTTTTAAAAAATATCCTTCCATTGAATGTCCTTTAGCGGCTAAAAGTTTAAGTAGAAATTTTTTATTAAGTAGCAGGGTTGGAAATTCAGTCAAGAATTTCTTGAAATTTACAGTAAAAACAACTGGTTCTAGTTATTAGCTGAATTAGCTGTCAAAACATATAACGTTTCTCTTCAGCAAACCATAGCAGCCTGTACAGAAAGCTGGTACTTTTCCAGTTAGTGTAAAATGTTAGATCTTGTAGAATTACGTAGAGGTTTGTTTTCATTTCTGTTTAACATCACAGGATAGTGATATTGTTCAGCAATATTCTGTGCTGATAAACAGAGAGAAAAACAGATTACGGCTGTAGATCACATACACACAAATTTTTTTAAGATTCTGCATAAAACAAGTCAGTCCTTGACTTGACAGGAAGAGTTCCTAAAATATAAAAATTTTAAATGTCAGAATTTCACATTTCTTTTCTGATAAAGCTAATGAAGGAAATAAAAAAGTTCAGAAAACAAGCGAAAACACTTCCTCATGAATTCTGAAAGGCATACTGAATACATATTCATGAGATTTAAAATTCTAATGAACTCACAAAGAACTACCTTAGTCCAAATTAGGCATTTCAAATTGCTCATGAATTTTTCGCAGAGATTTCCGCGAAAAAGAAAAATTTAAACTACAATTTATTGTAAGCAACAGAGAAAAAATCCTACGTATAGATTACAGAGTAATATTTTTGTGATTCTTTAAGAGTTCCTACGTAAGCAATGGCGGTTCAAGATAATCACATTTTTCATTAACCATTCACGTTAAAAATTCAGTTATTCAGGTTGGCCATGAAAACAACTTCGCCGATGTATGAACCCGTAGTGCCCTTTCTGCTACTATCAAATGAAATGAAAATTCAGGTATTGTTATTTGAAGTAATGCCCTCGAGATTGTGATGATTTAAAACAATAGTGCTCTCGTGGTTACGGTTAGAGTGAAGGAAATAAATTATAATTATAATTTTTTATGCATTTAGAAATTATAATTTTATTTATAATTATATTCTAATTTAATAATTATAATAATTAATTATAATTTTCTATGCATTTAGAAATTTTCGAAAGGCAACACTTACTTTTTTCCTGTGCAAAATTCATAAGCGCATTGAGAAACCTTAACTGGAGTTGGAAAGATACACGTATGATAAAAATTTATGGCGTAAAACATTTGCAAAGAATAGCATTGTAAAAGACGAGGGATAACACGAGAGGAGAGGGGAAGAAACTTTTATTGGAGTTAGAATTTTTTAATGTATACAAAGTTTCAAGACAGAGTCACCTACAATAACTTCACAGTTTCGTGGCCACCTTAATTCTCCGATCTCACACCGATGGATTTCTGATTCTGGGGTTATCTGAAATCTAAGATACACACACGAGATTTGCCAAAGCTGAAAGATGCTATGAAACCAGAACTTACATAGATTCCTCCTGCGATATTACGTTCGTCATTGTTGTCAATAATCTCTCGCATGCAATGCTCATCATCTCAAAAAATTGGTCACGCTGAAAACTGTAGTAAAATGCTTTCGTTTGCATCTAGTAATTAATTCTTTTTCTTTTAGCAACAGAAATTTTTGCGCAAAATATTTTAAAGAATAGAATAACAAAAATAGTAAATTAAAGACACCATCTTTCAGTTTCTTAAGACAGTGGTCTCAAATTGGCCGCCCTCGAAGCAATTGTATGCAATCCTTCAATACATTTTATTTAAGTATTTGTTGCGAAGAAGATGTTGCAAAGATTTCAAGCTTTTTGTTAGTTAAGTCCGAGTTACATTCATTTCCATTAAAAAATGAACATAGATAACACACCAGAATATCCATAAATGGAGGTAATTCATTTATAATCTGGTATAAATCTTATTCAAAGATTTGAGAAAACTTTTATTCGGCTTTATTAACTTTTATTCGCACTTTCAAAAAATAAATAAGCTCAGTTACGAATTTTGCACTAAAAATAATCGCTCCGTTTTGGCATTTTGCGTCGATTCATTATAAACGATAATATATTTTGTGTCGATTCATTAAAAGAATCCCTTTTTAAATTGTGGCCACCAAATATTAGAGCCCTGTATTATATTTAAATAAATTAAATAATAAAGAATATGTATAAATATATGTATGCTTCTCGGATTGTGATAAAACAACGGTACCTAGAGCCATCCAATTTTGAATAACGTAATCCTCCTCCGAATATGGAAGCCTGGAAGCTGGAATTTGGAATTTGTTTTATTATCGATTTTATATTTTGTAACACTTTAACGAATTTTTGATTAAAAACTCAACGATTTCAAAGCGAGCAGTGGCAACACTGAACAAAAAACAAAACACTTTTATCTCCAGTGCGCGAGACTGTGTATCGGAAATTCTAAGGATATGCTCTTTTTAAATTATTTTGTGATATTGCTATTCAATTGAATTTTATGGTTTCAGTGCGAAGAACATGATGTTTAATAAATAATGGTAGCACACAAAACGTTAAAAAAGGCCTCTTTACGCGTAATATGAAATCTGAAAGCTTTCAGATTTTTTTTTATTTATTTTGTAAGATTAAAGAATCCTATAGCCTAAATTTTAGACTTTTTTTTAGATTACAGTTAGAATTATGTATGTTAGAATTATTTTAAACAAATACCATTCTAATCATGTAATATTTACCTGTCAGTATATTCCAGTTACGAAGTGTAACTAACAAAAATGTCTTTGCAGGTATCAAACTTTAGATATCAGATACATAATAAACATAAATTTGAGCATTTTTGCCTTCCCTTAAGTATTTTTAATAAATATTTAGTAAGCGAACTTTAAAATATATTTATTTTGTTAATAAAATATTTCATTTTGCTACAGAATTTGACCAGTCAGCTGTTTTAGATCGTGCATTTGCCGGCAAACAATTTAAGTTTGAGACCACTGTCTTAACGAACTATACATTAAAAGCTTTATAAGGCACTGAATTAAAATGAAGTCCTTCAGGCAGCTAAATTTAATTTTAATAAAAAAGGATTTTTAAAGCATTATAATTTTCTACGCATTTTTAATTGTTTACTTAAGTAAGGTAAAGTTATTATAACATTAATAACCCAAGAAAAAATATGGAACTGCAATTTGTTT
This sequence comes from Stegodyphus mimosarum, assembly GCA_000611955.2. Lineage (NCBI taxonomy): Eukaryota > Metazoa > Arthropoda > Arachnida > Araneae > Eresidae > Stegodyphus > Stegodyphus mimosarum. The sequence goes on from KK121042.1 coordinate 465,722, forward strand.
CGCCTTTAATAGTTTCTAAAAAAGCAGGTTTTTGCTTTTACCTCCATGATTTAACATTAATATTGGACTTACAAAGAATAAGGAATAAGACTCATAAGGTTGAATTTACTTTCTTTGCATTCCTTGTGCGAAGATAATTTAACGATACATATTCAGTATCTCAGCGAAGTCTACCAATGCATATACGAGTATGTACTCGTATGTAAAACAGGTTAATTGAATAATGACTTATAGAAACATAAGTTGAAAATTTTGTTAACTGTTATACGTAGCACTAATTTTTGCTAATTTCCAAATTTTCAATGATGAAGTTTCCTTCTTGCTTTTTCAGTAAATATTTATTAATGAATACAAAAACAGGAAATATAGATGTTAAATTTTTTATAGTTAAAAAACGTTTTATCCCATTATCATCATGCGATAATTTGTAAATGCTGTAGTTTTACCACAGTATTTCGTATGACGACATTTTAAAACTGCGCCCTTTTTGCACCACTTTATTTTTTACCACGATGCTGTATTCTGTGTTTTCGAACTGCGATGTTTTCTCCTTACCTTCTTTTTCTTCCACGATGTTTTGTATGACGGCGTTTTTGCCTTGTGTTGTTTTCCCGCGACATTTACAGCGGACACCTTTGTTCATAGAGGAAATATTCAGTTCAACACAAACGAAAATTTCGAATTACCGCGTGCATCGAAGTTCCGTTGAACAAATTGAAAGAACTAAAAAAAACATTCCACGGAATTAGAATTCTGAAGCAAATAGTTTGAAAATCTTTTTTAAATATCCGCAACTGACAAAAATGATAGTGCTAAGCAATTAATTCTTTCCTAAGGTATTTTTCAAGTTCCATAAAGAACAACAAAAACTAAATATTTACTACAAAAGCATGATTCAAAGTATAAAACAAGAATTTATCAAATTCTTCACGCATAGTCTGTTACAAACTTCTGTAAACCAAGCAGATAGTCTTTTATTCAAATATAATTTTAAAGCCAAAATGCAAAGTTTTCAGAACTTAAAGCACTCAGCAATTGCAAATTGATGTTTTTGCGATCTATTTAAACACTCCGCTTATGTTTAAGAAGTTCTAAAGAAGTTGTCCGGAAATAAAGTTCTAGAAACAAAGAAAAACAGTTCAATTTACTTCCTCTTACTTTCCCAGCATTCCTTTCACGTGCGCCGTTTGAATTACATTAGATTTCTAGAACGAAGTTCAACAATCGATTACGGACGAAAACAATACCGAAGGTAAGCCTAAATTCTTTAATTGTAATGGAAATTCCGGAAATCGGAGAAAATGCTTTCCTGGAGAATGGGAATAAAGTTGCTAAGAGATTCTCTGATATACTTCAGGGAATTTCAGATTGAAGAATTTTACTTTTAAAGCCTTTCTCTGCTTTTTTAAAAAATAAATATGTCTTAAACTTATTTCCCACAAAGTAATCTTTAAGGATTTCAGTAATGCGGGACACACTTCTTAAAAGATTTCGAGTTTATTTTTTTTAAGGTATAAACGTTTGAGGAAACTTCCAAACTATAGATAGAACTACAGTTCAACAGAGACCTCAATACCAGAACTAATCCATTTATGCCGGAGTTTGAAAATTTTGAATTTGTACATGAAAGACTGTGCTAGGTAAAGAAATGTAAAAAGTAATTTGCAGGGAAAACATTATTTAACTCCGTTAATAAATTATATGATGTTATTGATCCCAGGAAAACAGATTGAATTTTCCCAAAATCCCTGTAGACTTGAACTTGCAGCAGTGACTAACTGCGTATAAGACGATGTCACAGATCCTTCTACTGCACAAGGATGACACCCATTTTGGCATCCTTATGCAGTAATCTATAAATAGCTTCCATGGTTTCAATAATGGAAAACTAAACCTATACCGGTTAATATAAGAAGCGGAGCCCTTTCGGATTACTCCCTTTTAGGATAACCGATACAAATTAATTTTAACAGTGCAGTCGAAACCCATTAAAACGAACCCGGCTTATAACGAACCTACAGATTTACAGGAAGAACCTTTGGTTTCTATCCAATTTCCTATGCCTTTAATGTTGTTTATAAAACAACATTAAATCAATTTAATGTGATTTAATGCTGTTTTATAAAACAACATTAAATCACATTAAAAAACATTAAATTTCGTAAATTCGCTATAGCAGTATAACTGCTATAGCGAATTTACGAAGGTAGGAAAATCAGATACGACGAACTATACGAATATCTTTGATTGAAATGTATTGTATTTTTCCAGAATTTCTGCACGTTTTAACGAAATAATTACTAATCCTTAAAATCATCCACGTTTAGGGTGTTAGGTTTCATAATCCATCCTTAAACGAACCCTTTACATTACTTTTCTGCTATCTTCAACTCCATTTCTCTGTGTTCTAAACAAGAATCATGGGAAAAAGATGACATCCAATCTAGGAGAACGAACACACAATGAGCAAATCTTAAGACACTTGATGTTCCATGTACACTGCTAGCCACCGTAAATGCAACACCCTGAAGGAAGCATGCAAATAACATGAAATTTACAACATGCATTAGCGGAGGTGAGATATGCAAATGATTAGAATTTCAGCGCAGACGCACATCACGCGCGCCTGTGGCGCCACTTCAAAGCGCTATTTAAGGCTTGGAGTTTTCGAATATTTCAAGCTCGGCAATTGTGTTCTTCTTGCGGTTTTTTCAAAAAAAAACGATCAATTATGCCTCGTAGTAAACAGCGATCATCGTTTGATCAAGTATCCGAGTTCGACAAAGATAGAATAGTGGCCTACCGAGAGCATGGATTATCTTTCAGGGAAACCGGTAGTCGTGTTGGACGAAACCAAACAACTGTAATGCGAATATGTGACCGTTGGATGCAGGTGGGTACGACGGACCGACGTATTCGATCGCATCCACCTCAGTGCACCACTTCACGTGATGACAGGAACATTGTGCGCACGGCAGTGACGGATCGCTCAGCCACATCACGAAACATAGCACAGCACATTCAGTCTGTAACGTATCATCCAGTGTCTACGCGTACCATTTGACGCCGTTTACATCAGAGTGGTCTGTCCGCAAGACGTCCATTGCTTCGTCTACCCTTGACGCAAAACCACAGAACATTCCTTTTCTTTTTCTCAAAAAGTGAGTCTCGAAACTCACTTTTTCTCCGTACAGTTTCCTGTCCAAATAACTTTTCAAATTGTTGCCAGCAGATGCTATCGGGATGTATAATTTTAAAAAAAAATTAAATAATTAAGAATCTATATATATGTTTCTCGCACTGTGGAAAAACAGCGGTACCTAGAGTCTCGAAATTTTTGATATACATACTCCTCCACCCAAACACCGACACCTCGATGCCCGAAATTTGAATTTCGAATTTGTTTTAGATTTAGTTCATATTTTGTAAAACTTTAACGAATTTTTATTTAACCAACTCGGTGATTTAAAAGCGGCTATTCGCAACACTGTTCGAAACAAAGCATTTTTACCTCCAGCGAGCCAGATTCTTGCCATTTGGCAAAACGTAAGATATGTTACTTACAATTTTAATCCACAGATTCGGTTATATAAAAGCAATGCTTTGGCACTGCTTCAAACAGAATACTTATCTTCTTATACCAGAGTGTTGCCGTTCAGTAAAACATAAGATAATTAACTTCCATATTTAATATTCCTGTTACTGAGTAGCAAACTGAGGGATCGAAAAGCAATAAACGAAGTTCTTTAAATATTTTTCGAGTTTTTAATCTAATTGATCTATATAAAAATGCATTGTAATTATGAGATGTCTAATTAGAAATATTCAATATTTTTATGAAATGACACTAGCTGTACTCATTACAATTATTGTATACACTCAAACCTGTTGTTGTGCGGTGAATAGGGACCGCATAAAAAAATTCGCACAAAACTTCACGAGTAACTATAAAAAATAGAGTCGTTTAGAGCTGACGTTTTTTCAGTTACCAAGCAGTCGGTGATCAGTTTTTGCCACGACTGTTTTGTTTCACTAGATGCTTGTTTATGTCTTGGTAGCCAGATATACAAGATTGAAGCTCCTTTCTTTATTTATTTTTTTATTGATAGCTTCGTCAATTATGTTCCAATTTGATTGAAATTTTCATATACCTCACACAAACACATTTGAGTGTATATTTTTTTCTTTTTTATGACAGTAATTTTAAGAAGCTAGTTTTTAAACAAGAAATATAGCGAATATAAAAAAATATTTGGCAACCCTTAACACTCAAGCGAGAATTCTTAAGATGTACTGTTTTCAAATAGTTTGTAATTTTGCTCTTGAATTTTATGTGGCGTTAAGTACGGCAAAGTTTATGTGGCAAAGTGATGCTTAATAATAAAGCTAAGAAAGGCAAAAAAGAAATGTGTAAGTAGGAGTGAGTCCAGGAGAAGACTAGGGAACCGCAGTGCTCAGTAGAGCACAAAAATCCTTGGTAAATTTGCATTTTTTTAAAGTCTTTTCAAAGATATATTTTATTCCCTGCAAAATTTATTGAAGCTTTCCTTCATAACGATACATATCTTAAAAAAAGGTAAATTCGTCAATATTTTTGGTTATTTGTTTTCATCAATATAAAAAACTGTTTTTTACATTTTTCTCTACTTATAATATTCTTTTCTTACGGAACTGGGTATTGCTAATCAAACTTCGAGTCTCTTGAAGTTCGTTATAGCAGGGCTCAATTGTAATAGTTAAAAATAGAAATAAACAGAATGAATAACCTTTCAGAATAATATATATTGCACTTCAAAACTAATGGAAGAAACTTCAGAGGATAATAACAATACACCAAAGCAAAAAAGCACCAAAAGAAGAAACTTTTTCGTCATAGAATGTATATTAACTCGTCAAGTGACTAAGCATTTCTATTTGTATATTTTTTAGGCACGAGTGCAAAAGCGGTGATTATTGGCAAGCACAATCATTTTTCTTCTTGTATTCATTTTATTTTTGATTTTTTTCCATGCGTTTATATGTGCTGTATACACATATATGTATAATAAATACATATATGTGTATACATATATGTGTATACACATATATGTATAATAAATACATATATGTATTCATTTATTATACAGTGTGCTGTATACACACACTGTATAATAAATAGTGATTCAGTTACCCAATAACAGAAACTTTATACGTAAAAAGATCTAACAAAAATCTAAATAGTTTCTTACGCTATGCAACGTAAAATAGACATCTGGGAAAGAAGATATAAATAATAATAGGAAGTCTAGTAGAAGGCGAAGAACTACGTGCACCTAGATTACATAAGCATCTCCAATTCTCTAACAGCAACTTAAATATTGTTGCGTTTCCAGGGGTTCGTGGATTTGGAGTGATTTACGACAACACTTGATGATGAATGAAAACACAATTTATTAACCAGTATTACTCAGGAAAGCTCCAAAATCACGCTTACAGTCGTCGAAAAACTACGACTCTGAAGCAATCAGCAACGCAACCTTCAGGCTATAACAGTGTAGACAGTTTCACGGAAAAGCACTAAAGTACAGCTCTTGACTCGGTTTTGATGTTCTCGGAACTCAATGTACTCTCGAGACTTTCCCCGCTACAACTCGCGAAGCACTCAATAGCCTCAATGGTGAACACTTTGGATGCACCAACTCGCGATACACTCGACGACCAACTCGACACTAGACTGCTACTCCGCGTACAGGCAGGATTTATATAGCTTTTGGTCTGCCTTCGAGAACATTCTGGGCCAAACTCCTAAGAATTCGTTCCAGAATGCTCTCCATCCGTCTATGGAGTACGGCCAATTTTGCCACCAAATGTCGCCACATGGGCGATTTTGCGTCAAATATGGAAACCCTGCTTTCACTTGCCATTTTCTGGCAACCCTAAACAATTTTTGCGAGGAAGCTATCTTACCGCAGCTGGACTTTTCGTAACAATATAAATAAGCACTTGTAAACAGCTGTATATTACTGCATATATCTGACAATGAACATTTAACTAAGAAGAATAATGAAATGTTTAACTACGTAGTTTTACAATTATTGAAACCGTAGTTAACTGCAATATAACCATATATGGCAAATCTAGTCAACTGTCCCGTGAACCAAAGAACTAATGTATTTATGTAAATTTTGTATTTCGGTAAAGCAGCATAGGCAAGCGAAAGAGAACCCATACAATTCTAGCTGTGGCTGGGTCTGCGGTGAGCTGAATGCAGGGTACTATGAACCATGGGATGATCGGGGCCCTGTAGGATACTGGTGCGTCTGGACAGTTAGTAGGTGGGACAACAACTGAATCACCTATTGCTAAATTATTTGGTATCCCTTTTACTCATACTTGTGTTGCCCGATTGTGACGTGCCTCTACTTCTCGCATGATGTATCTCAAATCATTCAAGTAACTTTTGGATGAAAACTAGTAATCTTCCTTCTTTAGCCGTGTTCTTCTCAATACCCTCAAAAGGACCCTTAATTCCAGCTCAATAGTCACATTATGTGTCAATGTATACTATACATCTGTTGCTGACGTACTGTCCATGACGTACCTTCGCCGTGTTCGATAACTTTATTTTCACTAAAAAGAATATGTTGCGGTATTCACGATATTCACATTCAAACTGATTGTCGGATTCGGCGTTCATGCGTCAGCATAAACGATAAGTAATAGCTCAGTACACGAAAAGTAGAAACGGAGATTATTTTTCTCTTTGCATTGCGAAAACAGCATGTACGGGTAAATGGAATACCTCCTGGCATCTAACTTCTTAACGTGCATATGTTCTATGATGAACAGTGTTTATTTCGGTTTGCTCCATTTACACTCAAACCTGTTATTGGGACCGCATAAAAAATCGCACAAAACTGCGAGAGTAACTACGACAAATGGAGTCAGAGTCGTTTAGAGTTGACTTTTTTTTTCAGTTACCATGTAGTCGGTGATCAGTTTTTGGGGCGACTGTTGTTTCACTAGACGCTTGTATATGTCTCGGTATCCAGATATACAAAATTGAAGCTACTTTTTTTTATTGATTATTTTTTTTATTGATAACTTCGTCAGTTATGTTCCAATTTGATTGAAATTTTCATGTACTGCACAAAACAATCGCACAAAGAACAGGTTTGAGTGTACTACTTTGAAGCGACTTCTTATAAGCAAATCGTCTTCAGGAAAAAACTTCACAGTTTCCTGTTCATGCGGATAATGTATAGAGATCACTTGTTTCTAGCATAAAAAGCTGTGTTTACTTCCAAAAGATAATGGAAAACAACGGGTTTCAGAAACCGGAGATTATTTTCGGATTCACTCATCCAATATTACTCTTCTCCACCCTTTCGATATCGCCCCAATGTATAACATAACTATAAAAAAGTTTATCTTAGAATGTTCTTCACGAATGCTTCAGTCCTAAGTCAACTTTTCATCGCGTATTTTTCTACAATCATTCGGCAAACCAACACTCTATTCACTGTTTTGATTAACATCGATTTTTCAGAAATTTCGAAGCATTTAAAAAAACAAATAGATTCCAAATGATTAAACTGATTCCAAATTTAAAGATGCTGAAACGAACAAATTTTCAAATTACGGTTCAGATGATGCAGTTGCTTCCCTACCGATGAAATGATATAACTAAACCTAAATCGATATCATTATGACCTATGACACTTCGTTTCCAATAACCTTTCACACTTCCTGTTGAACTACCGAGTGTTATGGCCAATATCTACTGAAGCTCAATGACTGCGAAATTTAAAAATGAGTGAAGGAAATAGTAGAAAATATATACCTCCTCGTTTGGCATTCACCAAGACAGTTGCTATGACAACCCACAATCCTAGTTTTGCCTTAGAAGCAACTCCTTCATAACAATCACTTTTCTTTTTAGAACAATCATACTTTATTTTTACCGTAAGTCGAAGCAATAATTCTTTTGGATTTCGGAAGCGAATTTGATTGCGGTGTTCTGTAGGGGGGGAGGGGAAATATTTACATGGTAGATGTCGATGAAAAACAAAAAGGATAATGATTGATTTCGAGTAAAGTTCCCATTTCAAGGAGTTGCCATTTTCCGTGCAGCAAATTGCTCTGAGGATTTTCTAATATTCTTTTGCAGCAAATAAAATCCGAATTTTGAAAAATAAATATTGCTGTGCTTTACATATTATCCATAAATGCGACTTTATGAACATTTTCTCACATGTTCTGTGTGAGGTATTGAAAAGGAATATTTTAGTTTTCGTAGAAAATAAGTGAACTGTTCATGGTTATATTTTCCTTTAGTTGAAAATCACTAGTATTTCTGATAACGCAAATAAATATTATTTAATATCACTCTGTAAGATGACCATTAAAGTTGCCCCACAGAAATTATCAAATTTGTGTTTTTAAACCAAACACTAAAAACAACTAATTTTACTGTCATAAATTAATTACTCAAACAAATTGCAACACTAAGAAGAAGTTTCAGCTACTACGTACTCAGGCAAATGACGTGCATACACGATCGAGACTAAAATCTGACTCGGATTTGAAAGAGGATAATAAAAAGAAAATATCAATTATTGTATTGATAAAATGCAGCGATGAAAATCGCACCTCGTATCGGATAGGGTTTCGTACATTCATGCGCATTTTGAAACAATGGACAGAAGAAAGATCAAGGAAGGACTGGAATAGATACAGATATGACAGACTAGGAAAGTGACGCCTGGTATTCATGACGATGTTCGATCGTGCAGCAGCATCTACGGTATTAGCATGATAATGAACAGCATTAAAATATCAAACGATGTATACTATTTTCTGTCATTTTAGAACAGGCGTTTCAAGGTCATACTGACTCTTTTTATTTACGATCTAATGTTTGTTGTTATCACCGTACACAAGAAATTAAACGACTTAAGCAGTTAGAGGACTTAGACGTCTTCTGCGTCAGTCGTAACCATGGTTAAGAGGCAAGCCAGGATGGGATAAATGCTCTTCTAAAGTAGCAGACTATAGCACTGCCTGTTCTTCGACAATAGCTACCCCAGGTAATTGTTGCTCTACGTCAGTTCCTACAACTTCCTTATCTCCTACTATCCATGGCAAGATAACAGTAATCCAGAGAATGAAGACAAAAGACCGTAAATGAAAGTAAGTAATATTCTCCGTTGAGAATAATGACATACAGTTCAGTGATATATGAATAGTTTTTACATTTGTTAGATGTTGGAATAGGAAGTCTTACCGTTGTTACAAAACTGTTCTATAGCTGCATTCCAGCATTACAACGCTACTGCCCACATCATATGCATTGTTACCTAACATCCATGGCAAGATAATAGTAATTCAGAGAATGCAGACAAAAGACCATGAATGAAAGTAAATGAGGTTCTCCGTCGAGAACAATGATATACAGTTGGGTGATATATGAATAGCTTTTACATTTCTTAGATGTTGGAATCAGAAGTCTTACCGTTGTTACAAAACTGTTCTACAGTTGCATTCTAGCAGTACAATGCTACTGCCCGCATCGTATATATTGTTCACACTATTTATACACACAATGAGCATTAATATTAGTTCCCCCCCTGCAAGTACGATCTTCCTATTTATCCCCTATAAAATACGTGTGGAGTATGATTGCTAGAAGACAGGCAGATATAGCATCGCGCGCAACTGTAACTGAAGAGCTCTGGGTATATAATCAACCTGTATAGAATAACATTACCGACAGCCATCTAAAATCTGTATCAATCGCTATCACACGAGAAGCGAACAATTATTAAGTGCTAAAGGTATGCAAACGCAGCGATAAGTTTAACATATTTTCTTTACTTAATTTTGAAAATTCAATTCAAAAACGTATATGCGTCTGGTTTTCGTTTCATGTGTCATAAATTTTATTAATTAAAGTACTTCACTAACATTACATTAAACTATAAAACAGAAAGGGAAAACAATAAATAAATTTAAAAACACGATTAAAAGTTAGAAAAGATGCTACTCACTGCTCACACTTGCTTTCGTAAATGTAAATGTTAAATTTCACTGCAGTAACAGCCTTCATTATTTTATCACGCAATGGGTGTATTTGAAGTCACAAAATAAAATTTATACTGTACAGATTTTGCATTCCCCGTCACACGCACAAAGATCAGATTTTTTTTACTTAAATTTCCTTAAAATATTATTCGCTTAAAACATATATAAGAAATAATGCATAAATTATTTTTCAGATACATTCTTAGCTGCTTATCTCGAAGTATTACGTGATTTCGTTAGTATAATGGTATCAGTAAAAAATCAATGTACTTTCCTTCGACTTCAGTATTTAACTTTGCGGTTAATAGACTACAAAAGCTTTGAATAGAGAAAATTCTATATACAAATAAATCTTCATTACCGGTAGTTATCTTCTCTAAGACAGTCACCGCCACAGAAACCCAAAATCGGAAAAAGTGTGAGTTATCTTAGAAAAGGATTCATTATGACCAAAAATTAACTTCAAGAACTTAAAACATACAAAGAGAGCATAATTGTATACAATAGATGTTTAAAAAGTATAATATTTTATACCTTTATTTTTAAATTGTATTTTATACTGTAATTTATTTAATTGAAATGTAAAATATTCATATTTTTTTCTCATTTCAGCAGATTTAACCGCAAATTCATTTAGGTTGCACAGCAAAACTTATCTCCACCAGTTTGTAGGAAATACATCCCTTAATTTAATGAAACGAAAATTAATCAAAGTAACAAAGCTTCATATACGTGATCTGTTAAAGAAATCTATTAAAGAAAAATAAGAGCAAACTTGATATTAAATTTTTTGGCCCTTTTTACTTCCTTGTACAAAGTAAAAAGGAAGTATTGTAATCGCGCAAAAATTCGGGTACCATATTTCAACGAAAATATCCATTGCAACAGCTACCGAATGCAATTTAACGATGTTTTTGCGTGACATATATACGTAAGTACAGAATAAATAACTCTTTTACCCCAAAAAAATTACAAAATTCATTTAAAATGGATTCTGAAGAGAATTTCTGTCGCGAAGTGAGAATCGAATTAATTGAATGAGAAATACTAAATCGTCTGTGAAAAACTTTCTTTTATTGTTTGTTTAAATTCTTTTACACATCGTTTTAGATTTATTATAGTATTTGAATAGAACATATAGCAATGATTAGGTAATTGTCCAGATGATATACATCATTTTTGTGCATTCTGAATTATAAAATGAATGAGATGCAACGCTGTTAAGTGAACCTAGCTCCAGAGTGTCGCTATGGTAAGCAAATATAGTGAATTTTTATAGAGTGCATTTATTCTAGTGCGGTTTATGCGCTATCCATGAAGTAGATTTAATTCAATCCAATAAATTTAAATGAAATGCAAAATGCGTATAATTTAATGTTACGTACAAGGAAGTCATGTGGTGTGCACATCAGATTTTTTCTTATTGTTGCTCATTGCAGATGATATTTTTTCGGCTAAATAGAAGAAACTATTCTCGTCTCTTTAAGAAGACGTATCCATATCAGATCTCTTAAAAACACTTACAGGTTTTTTAAAACATTACAGTCAACGTAAAGTTGAATTTGTTTGATTTAAATTCGCATGGTTCGCTTCCATCTGCTTTAAAAGTATTGTATTAACTGTTGAATTAACATAGTCTGTTCTTCCTCAGCTTCTTTTCAACACTGTACTCTCTGACACGTATAGCACCGCTTTTTTTTTTCTACAAGTATCTTTCATGTACCTTTCAAATCAGGAACTTGAATAAATCCAGCATTTGTTTTTAGTCCAAAGGAGATCTGTTCCTGAAGAACTATTGATTACGTTTTGCTATTTTGCGTTGAATCACTATAAACAGCTGGATCACTTTTCAAATTGTTGCCACCAAATGTTATCGCCCTGTATTATATTTAAGGAAATTAAATAATGGAAAATTTGGATAAATGTATATATATTTCTCCAAATCTTATAAAGCAACGGTACTTAAAGCCCCCAATTTTAAATAACGTAAGTTTCCACCCGAATTTGCGCATCTGGAAGCCCGAATTTGGAATTTGTTTTATTATCGATTTCATATTTTGTAAAACTTTAACGAATTTTTGATAAACAAGCTCAAACGATTTAAAAGCGAGCAATGGACGAGCAAAAAAAAAACTAAAAGCGAACTACGGAAAAAAAAAAACTTTATCTAAAGCGCGCGGAACTGTGTACCAGAAATTCTAAAGGTACGCTCATTTTAAAATTATTTTGCGATATTGCTGTTGAACTGAATTTTGTGGTTTAACATGATATTTAATAAATAAAGGTATCACAAAACGCTAAAAAAGAGGCCCCTTTAGACGTAATTTAAAATCTGAAACCTTTCTTTTTTCTTTTTTTTTGGGGGGGGGGGAGGGAAAGGAATAGGAGTACCAAAAACTTTACATTTTTAGAGAGTTATTTCAAAATCAGGCCGAATGGAAAATTTTCTTGAAGGCTTTAAAAATCCATTATAAAATCAACAAGCCAAGCTAAAGAAACAGATATTGTAAATGGACGTAGATGAAAGAAATGGTACCAAAGGGGTTTAAAAGAGGTTGTTAGCAGATGAGTTTCGAACGAACTTGAATAGCTCAATCATTCACAAACTCACGCACAGGCGAGAAGAAAAAGAGAGAATGAAACTGAAGCTTTTCTGTTGGTTTATACGTGTTTAGAATCATGGATTCCAATGATTTTGATTGAATTCATCTGACGTCAAGACACAACGTTTTATCTTTTTAGTGGCCATTTTGAATTTAGGATGCCATAAACGTCATCTATTAAAGACTTTTTCAAAATAATCGCGGTAGTTTTTTTCTCGTAACAAAAAACCATATTTCAATATACTTTCACAATGTGCTTTTAAATTCGAGAAATACTGAATTTTTCGGATACTTTGAATACAGTCCTATTTCTCTTAGAAAAAAACCTTTCACGAATGCATCCTTCCTGACGAAATAATCCTTATTTGCTTTCCTACAGTCAACAGAACATCACCGAAAATTTATACAAACTTTTGCGATATTTTGCAAATTTGCAAAATCTGCTTTGCCTCGCCCTCCGAGAAATTGCTTACAAGTTTTTTAAAGAGTTTTTGTGTCCAAAACAGAGTGAATTGTCTTTTCTAAAATATTTTGGTAATCCATAACTTTCGCTCTCTTTGCGAACGTATAAACAGACATTCGAAGAAAAACTCCAATTGATTTAGATTGTTTATAGACTACGGTTCCACTGAGTTCAAGCAATCAGTAATTTACCCCTTTGCTCAAAAAGCGAATTTGCAATTCTGCTATAACTGCATGTTGCCTATATATTTTTTAATAATGAATTAACTTCACATCGTTACTAATTAATATCTGAAAGTTCAGTTACCAATCTTAATGCAAGCAGTACATTCTGTATTAGTAACTTTTTGGTCCATTGTTTCCATATAAAAAAGTAACTTTTCGTTTTTTTCAATAGAACTCATGTTGTCCTTGTGTTTTTGCGTACGAACATGTTTGAGAACATTGGCGCTTCCACTGCGCGAAATCGAAAAATCGCAGTGGCAAACGGTACGCATCGCAAATGCATTACATTTCCTTGAAGAAATATTAGAAGAAAAGCCATCTGTGTAGGATTTTTAAAACTTACCTGAGCATTTTACCTTTTTCACAGACTTAACTAATACGAAATATCGTAATTTCTTAAACTACATCTCGAAAGCACGTAGGTTAACGCAAGTTAGCGACAAGATGAACGAAATAACAACCTCGATCTTGCTTTGTGCTCATTGGCTAATATGTGCCAGATGACACGCAGTGGCACTCGATGCTTATTGGAGAAATAGAACATGACGTTTTCGGACACGTGTTCTCACTCACAGTGCAGAAACGCGCCATAATTTCTCGCTGATGAAACTACTTTGGTTTTCTATGTAGTCTAGAGAAAAACCAGGTGCTTTCAGACACCCCAAATTACTTTCTTGGAGATGCAAATAACGACGTATTAAGCCAAGCTACATAAAATTCGTGAGAAATTTTAAGCATAAGAGGAAATCGGGAGAAATAGATTGTAAATCGGGTTGGCGGGAGAACGGTCAAAAATCGATAGAGTTGCAACTCTGAAAGTGAAATTGCAACGACACTCAATCGTGTAATTTTTGGAACCAAATCCTATGACCTTCATTCAGGAGTTACAAATAATCAAAGTGATTAATAGCTTCCCGTACTTTTCGAATTATTTTAGTGGCCATTTTTTTTTTGTTTATAATAATTCTTACCGCTTGGAGCTGTAACATAGTTCCAAGTTGTATTCTTTATGCAGCCTGCTTATTTAAGAATATCTATGTGAACAGCTGGAATGAAACAATACTTTCTCAAGCTGAAAAGAACGGATAATCGACAAAAAAGATTAAGATTCAAAAGAGGAAAGGATATAAAATAAGAAACGAAAAAGATAGTCTTATAGTATTGTTATAAATATATGTAAACATTTATGTTCATTTAAAGTAACGATTTTAATATTTCTGCTGTATTCAATTGATTAGTTGATATTTGCTGCGTTCGCATACATTTATTTTGTGTATTATACTGTAGACAGCTCAATTGGAAGCTGAGATATGGGTTCAAAAATATCGACTGACCTTGGTGACAATCTAGCGATTTTTCACTAACTTGGCGACATTCTGGAAGTTTCTGGGAAAATCATTGTTCTAGCCCTGTCGCAGAAATTATGCTAATATCATTGCCGTCTTGGAGCAGCGCGAGCATATGCAGCACTCATCATATGGACGGGTAATAATATTGTGCCGATAGCTTTTGCTTCTGCTGAGGAACTTCCATGATGCTGGTGCCAAAATGACTGTAACTGCTGTTTTATCCTCTTGCCTTTATTTCCATCGCCAAATGGGCCATGCTTCTATACGAGGAGAGCTGCTCATCCTAAATAAAAGAATTTAATTACTTACCTAAGTGTCGTTCTTTGGAGTCAGGTGACAGGTGAAAGCAGGTCCGGGCACCCGAACGGCTTATATAGATTAATCGGCTATCGTCCGGATCTCGTAACTATCTGGAGCAACACCTCGAAATCGAGACAATTTATATGGCCATACAAGGGCAAAGTATTAAATTATTCTGCGCTTGATACAATATACTTTCTATAATACAAAAACTTTCTGCTGTAGCACATATACAATATTCACCGCTACATTGAATAATAGATTCTGAAAGTTCACTGTCGTATAAATTTTTCTCTACTCTAGCAAAACATATCAGAAATAATTTTGTAATTAAATATTCTTTCGGTTACATTGCATTTAACACATTGCTACACATACTTGTTGTTACACTCAATACACAATACATTTTAAATACAATGCTAAACTTAATACAATGTATATTCTGTGCTACATATTATGCTTATTCTCGCATAAAATTCGAGCTAAAGATATAGCTAAGAACCAAGGCTATCAGATAGAAGAAAATCGTGGCAAGAAATACGCTCTTTTATGCATAAAAATTAATTATCAAAATCGTTTGCATGAAGTGCGAACGACCTTCTGTAGATGATTATGATAAAAACTTTGATATAAAGTTTATATTCTATATATACTTTGATTTATCTGTTTAATAACATTATGCACGAAAATTAAACAGATCTGCTGCTAAATTGGTTGATTTTGCAATTGAAAACTTTAAAATGATTTTTTCTGCATTTTCAATTTTCATTTATATTCATATTTTGAAAATGGTTAGACTTTTGTTATTTTAATTAAGGTACATTTTAAATTTTTGCGTATATTTATGATGTACTATTTGTGATAAAACAGTGCTCAGAATTAACATTAATATTTTTAGTTATTTAAAAAAAATTACTCAGAGATAGTTGAAATTTCCTCGCTTTTCTGCTAAGCATGATAGCAAAACATTTTTAATAAATCTAATTACAGAAGCATCAAACATTCTATGGGAAGTTTTACGTAGTATATCTCAAGAAATGCACAAAAAAATATTTAAAGATCTAACAGAAAGTTTTAAAAAAAATGAATTATTTTAATTATTTTAAAATTTTATTTAAACAAGCAGTTTAAAACTATATCCAATTCTCTTACGTGATTCGTTCTGGAAATATAGCAAAACCACAAACTTTACTATAAACAGAAAATGAAGAAAACATGCTTAAAGGTACTGCATCTATAAGTGTGTAAGCTCGAAACAAATTAAAGAAAAAATACATTATAAATTCTGAATGCTTTACTCGAATGAAGCTCAAAATTTAGAGCGAATTGTATGCAACATTAGCTAGCTTTTTATTTATCAAATGAGAATTTATGCTTCATAAACCTCGGCAGGTGAAAAGAAAATTTATAAGCAATAATTAAAATACATATGTCTTCTGCGTTTTAAGATATTATTATCAACAGCATGAAAGAAACCTTAACTATAAAAGTCAACAACCTTCACTAAAAAAATCGAATAATGGGCTAATGGTGTATAAAATGTTAGGAAGCGCTTATCTTATACAACAGCATATATGAAAAGCGACGTGGTTAGGTTTATGTGAGTTGTTTTCTATTAAATCCATTTAAGAATTAAGTCTAGCCTCATATATTACTTACATTGCTTATTCGTGAACGGAATTATTGAAGGGAGTTTCTGCGGGATCTGAGGGATTAAAAAAGTCAGCTTCACCTTATAAATTCCAGACTAACCTTTGAGGAAAACGATGTTTAACCCTAAGGACATTTGAGAGCTAATAAAATATTTCTTTAAAAATTATGAAACAAATGTGACATTTATAAAAATATCACAGGCATCCTACAGGCTAATTTACTTAAAAATTTGTATTAAGCTACAAAATGTACAACAGAATCATCACAAATTGCTTTATGTAATAAACTTTAAACAGTGGGTGGTAAACTATGCAGAGCATAACTATCAACTTCTTAAATGCTACAAAAGAGTTTCCGGTAAAATGTTACGAAGAAAGTATCAAAAAAAAACATCCCTTACAAAACTTTGGCGGGGGATTACCAAGACACGGCAATCCCCCCCCAAAACAAATTTTGTAAGGGACGTTTTCTTTGTGTTATTTTTGCACTAAAGAAATGCAAAGAACTTGCAAATTTAGAACATAATTAGAATTATCTGAATTTAGTTATTGGTATTTGCACCTCTCATGTAAGTGCTCCTTGCTTGCAGTATATCATAGTAAATTTTTGTAAATATTTGTTTTATTTATTCCTAATTTAACTTTTATGTATTTTTATATTGTTCTGCGTTGTTTTTATTTACTTATTCAGCGACTTTGCAATAGAAGCTTGTGTTTGTTCATTGTGTATTTTAATTAATTTTGTATTTTTGTCCACTTAGCGTGCTTGTAACATTTCCTACATTAGAATTCCCATTGCAGGTTGGATCTCCAAAGCGCCTGGTTACTGTATTAAGATGACATACATCCGTTGAAAGGTAGAATGAACATCTAAAACAGTATGGAAGAGTAACATATTGCTATTTTGACTGGATGCAGTTTTCTATAGCTTAAAATTTTTCATGTAATTAGAAACAATAAAGCCAGCTTTCAGGTATTCAAAAAAATCGTGTGCATGGTACTATTAGTCAATTCAATGCTTAAAGGAAATTTAATAACAACATTTTCTTTACACTTTATCTCAGCACAAGAACAAGAAAACAAAAGAACAGAAACAAGCTAACGACTTGTTATATCCGAAATAATCCTAATTAGAATTTTCCGAGGAAAAGCTACTAATTTTCTAACAAACGAAAACAAACACTGAATGAATATTTCCGAGTCTATTGTATAAAACAAAAACAGCTCCATTACATGCCTGTTTATTGCTCGATTCACTTTGACAAGTTATTGCAGTTTTGCAAATTAAATTGTACTTACTTCATAAATCACAGAAAATGGCTTATGAACAGATACTTCGTCGGTGGTATTAATCAGCGATGAAACTTCAAACGCAAAATTTATTTTCCCTTAAAATAAAAGTTTTTGCATTTTATATAATTAACTAGCTGTTAGGGAGTAAAGAGCTTTATTCATGGTAAAGAGAGTCGATAAATACAGCGCGTTCTTCAATACCGTCTTAATAAATACCGTCTTAATAATACCGTCTTAATAAATACCGTCTTAATAAATACCGTCTTAATAAATACCGTCTTAATAAATACCGTCTTAATAAATACCGTCTTAATAATAGTTCTTCAATACCGTCTTAATAAAGTGTTAAAAGTGTTAAAAGTACAGTTTCCATGCCTTCTTTATTACTCTCAGCAAGCCTGAACATATTTTGAAAATTTAAATAAGTTATCACACTATCGTTACATCAAAAATCAGTTTTAATTTCAGTTTCATTATTTAAATATGATATAAAAGATATTATTCAATTGGTTAAAGAGAAGAAATATTTTAGATATTAAGCTGAATAGCAAAAACAAAACGCTTCGCTTTTAAAAGCGAATAGATCACGGAATTTTTACTATAAATATCAATTTTTTCTTATTTGTTCTCAAGATATCAATTAATTCATTACACTCACTTACATTCTTTTACTGTAATTAAATAACATCATAGAAATGTTTTCGAAAGTGTACTTCATATATTAAAGGGATGTTAAATTGAAATTTTACATAGCGCTCAGTTAGTTTCATTTATGTCATTGCTTTGAACTATTTAAATTTCTGTAACTAAAAAAAATATTTCCACTTTAGAAGGATTTTTTTATGAAGTTTTTGTGTTCATCAAGACACTCTGTTGTATAGATGTATTATTAAATATATTTTGTATAAAATAAAGTTTACATACAGAAAGCACTTTTTTTTATCTCGTATACATAGGAGATAAAAAAGTAAGGGCATTCTATAAATGGGTGTGTGTATATATGTAAGATATAAAATATGTAATTCAAAATTACTAACTTTAACTTAGCAAGAGTCATTTTAATTCCTCATTTTAATTTTCTACATCCCCATCCTGGAATCTAAACTGGGTACCTTGAAAACAACTCCGCATTGTGTCATTTGCGATGCGACGTCTCTTGTCCGATAAGCGTTCGGAATTTAAACAAAGGTTTCAAAGTTACAGATATGCTTTGCTGAAATGCACATTTTTGCTTCCTTGTACGAAGTAAAGGAGAAGTATTGTAATCGCGAAAAGTTTCGGGTACTATATTTCAACGAAAATATCCATTCCAACAGCTATCGAATGCAATTTAACGATGTTTCTGCGTGACATCTGTATCTGTACGTAAGGACAGAATAAAGGACTCTTTTCCCCCCAAAAAAATTATAAAATTGATTTAAAATGGATTCTGGAGAGATCTTTTTCGTGGCATCTGTGCGTACGTAGATATGTATCTCGCATAACTCAAAAACGCATAGCCTCAGTACGTTGAAATTTTGTATATAGGACTGCTATAACATGTAAATGTGCACCTTCTTTTTTGGCTGCAGTCGGCCGCACCAAAAGTATATAAATATATATATATATACCCATTGTATCACTTGGTTCTGTGAGCTCAGTTCTTATTCTTCTTATGTGTTCCATCGAAATATGGAAAACCATTGGCATGTCATTTCAGAAAAAGCCCGATTTTGTGTCAAAATACCCATATTTGAACAATGCTATATATAAAAATCTAATACATATCCTAAGTCGTGCTTTCGAGACATGAAAAACGCAATTTGAATTTCGTCAATCGGCCCAGTAGAACGGGAGATATAGAACTGCCCATTTTTTTGCGCAGTGTACATCTACGATAAAGAAAAGAATCAAAGAGCAGCAGATTCATTCAACACACGCATTCAATTAAAGAATTACGCGTTTAGCAGCATCTAAAATGCATAAAAAAACTATAAGGTGAATGGAAAGATTAATAAGATAAAATTGCAATTTATGGATTTTAAAAGTATCTTCCATTTCATAAATAATTGAAAACATTCTTGCAAAAAGAAAAGAGGCAATTGAATCCTTTCATTAAGAAATAACTTTTTCTTAAAACGTTCTTTATGATTTTTCATTGCTGCTTCGACACTTGAAGGAAAAGACGAAAAGCATAGATACCTTAATGGAAATTTTTGATACTAGCTTTACACTTTTTATTCCATGGAAATGTAAAAGCTTTTATGAAGTAGCTAAAAATAAGTCTAGATTAAGACGTACTTATGAAATTAGTTCTAAAAAAATAATCACTTAGAAAGTAAGGTGATTGGTCGATAAGATTTTACGATTTCCATTAGCAGCAAGAGAGATGTAATGTTACTTTAAATTTAGGTAAGAACAATGTTTTTTTTATTCTTTAAAATTAACTAGCCGTACTAAAAGTAATTACCTTTTTTAAAAACAGATGTTATTCCGAAGAAGTTCAGTATTGAAATCAATCTCAACTGGTCTTGAATTTACGAAAAAATTAAGGCTGTTTGGATAATTTTACGTGTTAGAAATCCAAAGACCTTGCATACTCTTATTAG
This sequence comes from Stegodyphus mimosarum, assembly GCA_000611955.2. Classification (NCBI taxonomy): domain Eukaryota; kingdom Metazoa; phylum Arthropoda; class Arachnida; order Araneae; family Eresidae; genus Stegodyphus; species Stegodyphus mimosarum. The sequence continues at coordinate 486,256 of KK121042.1, forward strand.
TGTCACGCATACTCATTTACAGCTAGGTTTTTTTTTAACTATGCAGAATTTTCGGACGGAGATTTTGAAATTTTCTTAAATGTTTATGCTGGAGTGAAGGACTAACAGGCATTTAATAGAAACTGACACAACTCCCGTTAATTCTAGGATAGAAGTACGACATTTTAGAAACTTCCTAAAATACAAAAAAAAAAAATACATCTTAAAATTAGGCTCATTTTTTGAATTAATAAAACTAATATTTTCCTAATGTAAAACAAAATCAGCAAACTTCTGATAGAGGATGTGATTTCCTCTGACAGAAACACAAAATTGCACCGATTGTTCATCCTGTTTGCACGAATTTTGGAAAGAACTTCCGCAACAATTTCCGTGCTTCTTAAGGAATATTGTTAACTTTAACAAACGCTCTAGGTACTCTAAGTCTGGAACTCTAAGTCTACCAACCAGTATGGGCTCCAAATGTGTTCAATCAGCTTTACAAATTTCTAGACACAACAGATCTGTCTAGTCTCCGAAAATCCCCACTTTCCATATAATCAAATAACAGTCGTACATCATCATCCATCATCATTATGAACATCTGTTCAGAAGTTTCAGAATGGATCTCAAACCTCATATCTCTACCACAGCATTTAAGGAAACCACTCTAAAAGGCAGAGGAAACCTATCTGTTCACACTAAGCGACAATTTCTTCATCTCTGAACTTAAGTCTTTCTAAGAATTTACACGGAATACAGTCAACTCTCAGTATACTGGCACCGAATTAATCGACACTTTTATTAATCAGTTTATTTCCAGTCCAATTTTTCCCAAAATTTTTAGAAATTTTCACAATTTTTATTCTTTCGTTTTTGTTTTATTTAATAGATGGCGTTTGATGTAATTGCTGCTTCTTACTTTATAATTATTTATTTCAAATTTGTGTATTAAAAAAGTAAATTTCCGCTCTACAGAGCAAAATATTTTTGCTGCTTGAAGAAATATGGCATTGTCTTATCTCCTTCAAAATGTGCAGAGTTTTCCCATTAACCTGATATATTTCTGAGACTAAACTTCTCTTTATGTTGCATCATATTGTTTATATAAAAGCATTCAATAAAGTGCTACCATTTAAAATAAGAGAAAATTTATTTGCGAGTGTCATCCTTTCACTTAAACTTTGTAGCTGCGTTTCAGTTAAATCAGCATAGAAGGTCGCTTAACGTTTCCTTACCAAAATAATACATTGTTCCCACGTATTTTCCTGGAGGCTACATTGTTAACAGCGGCATCTCGCTTATTAGACTTCATTTAATTTAATAAATTTTGCTTGTCAGATTACCACTCGATAGCTTCAGTATCCATGTGTATAACTGCAGTCGTCTACAAATTTAAATCAGCTAGTTGGTTTAACACACAGAATCCTATTGACTTCTTTTTATGGATCATTTGCTGCTACGCTAGAGAAACAGTACATCTATTTTCCCTGCCCAAATAAAATTTATCTGGTTTCCTTCAGAAATTTTGTTAGCTTTTTAATCATGCGCAGTGACATTATACGCAGTTAAAGACATACATACCTTCACGCTTAAGCTCGTTCTCTTTTTTATGATTTCTCGAAATATCGTGCCACAGCTGTATAAAATACGGGTTTGGCATTAGCACAGCGTCAAGGAGCATAGACCTTCGCTGATGACATTTTTTTTCAAATATGGCAATTAGCAACTGTTATTAGCTATAGTTCTTTCAAGGAATAGAGTTGTTAGCTATAGCTATTAGGTCTTTAAAATTATTAGTCTTTAAAAGGTTAAAAATAGCTGCATGGAAACTGAATACACTTTTATAAGCATCAGCTATCAAAATAGCTGAACCCTGGTAACTCGGTCTAGGGTTCGAACCCCGGCGAACGGGCTAGCTGCACGCGCGTTTTCGTGAGTTTTTCCATGTGTAACGTGCATATGAGCGAGTCTCCTTTCGAAAACCCTCCACGAACGCACCCCTCTCCTTAAGACAGACAGACCAAGAGTGTATTGCCATAATCAAATAAACCAAACCAGGCCATCAAAGTTTTGATAAAACACAACTTGACACCCAGTAAAGTTTTGAGCTGTTCTGCTAAGACCATTATCAGAAATATTTCATTCTTTACATATTTTTGAAAAATGTGTCACTTAGTCTTCACTTCTTTTGTAGTTTTGTTTATTTCTTATTTTCTTTCTGGAATAAGCATTCTGCTGATAGAATTGCATACATACTTACGATAAATATCGATAACTTGAGAATCTTTCTAAGAAAAAGGTGCGAAAACCACCAACTTGTATCTGGTAAGTAGGTTTCAACTTTTCATCTGTAAAAAATCGCCAAACTGCGCCAAGAGGGTTGCGTTAATACCTACGTACCAAAAAAAACGAAAATGGTGACGTTGCTTGTCAATAAATCAGAGTTGTCAAGTGCATGGTTGCCAAAATTTGAAAAATACTGAATTAATTTGGCGACTTCTACTAAGGTGGTTCTGACAATGCATAAGTACCGTTATTCCAGTAAACAAAGAATTGAAATTCAATGACACGTTTTAAAACCATTTTATTAGATAATCTTCTGTTAACTGGGCACCATTTAGTGATAAACAAAATTTGGCGCGAAATCTAACTAGGTGGCAGTAATGCTAACAACATATGTAAAGCTTCATGAAAAAAATTGAATAATGATTGTATAACGATTAATGTGCATAGTGTCGAATTTTTACTAGTCTGATTTTTTTAAGTGAAAACCCCAAAGAATTGCACAAATTCTTCATCGCGCAACTTTGGCAATGCTTACATTAAACATTTCACTGCAGAGCTATTCATGACGCTATTCAGATAGAAACAGTCTACCACAATTGGTGCTTCAGCATACATTTGGTAAATGGCACTACATTAGCAGGAAATATTTTTATTGATAATACTTAGAAAAAAACGCCGCCCAGGCGGTAAAGTGGTTAGGAGAGCCTACTGTGGTACCGAAGAGGCCGGGTTCGAATCCCGGAGAAGGCACGGATGTATACTGTCGTTAATGTATACTGTCTTTGTGGCATGGAGGCACTCTAAATATATTGCGAGCCGAAAGTCCTCTCGTGTGATTTGATGGTAGGGGATAGGAGTGGAAATCCCTTGAACCACCCCCTCGGGTTGCTGCCTGTCAAAACTGAGGTAAAAGTCAACCTCCTTGAGGCTCTGGCAACCATCCTTCCATGAAACACATGGATAAGGCAACAACTTAAAAAAAACTGTTATAAGAAATTAAGAACAGTATATTCATAATCGATAACATCATTAATGGCTTAGCCATATTCAAATGCAACTGTGTTTATGCAATCTAAACTGCAATTCGAAAAATTAAAAATTATATGAAGTATATAGTATCGTTGGCGAATGTAGACTGCGCAAAAATAAGAGGGGGACAGTTCTATGCCTCCCGTTCTACAGGGCCCAATTGACGAAATTCAAATTACGTTTTTCATATATCGCAAGTGAGACTTGGGATATAGGTATATTAGATTTACATATAGCATTGTTCTAACATAGGTATTTTGACACAAAAGGGATCTTTTTCTAAAATAACATACCATTTTTCCTTCCATATTTCGATTCTAGGACTCAAATTATGCCTAAATATTAAACTTCGTAATTTTAGGTAAGAAATTTATGGAGAAACTTAAAAATTTATCTTGCAGATTTTTTTTTCAGTTTGCGCCAAGAATAATTCCCTTGATGAATTTCTTAATAAATGGCAACCTATTTTCCTATACCTTCCGTTGTGCAGGAGCGAAAAAAATGTCACATCGTTCCTACTTTTCAAATAATTTTAGCAAAGTGCGCAAACCACATTTGATGTTTTATCGCTTTCAGCAAACGTGCCAAATTTCAAAATGCGCCAACATATAAATTCACGAATATCTTCGAAAATTTTGAATAAAAAGCTCTAAATTTTTGCAGGTTTACTTAAAAAAAAAAACTGGAATTTGAAATATACTTTTGCAAGTATACTTTCCCACATAGCACAAAAATATCCTTGGAATATCCTGAGCATGTTGCTCGCGGAATATGCGCACATCCTCAAGACATCCCGGAATATCCCCCGAACCTACTAAGCACATCCTCCCGAGTGCTTAATGTCACATCCCAGTATATCCTAAGTCCCATCGGCAGCGTATGGGATGTTATTAGAATCTGAACTCCTACTTACTATATCCTCAGGACATTCCGGGATATCCCACTAACCTCCTAAACACATCCCATTATATTCTATCTAGGTCCCATAGACAGCGTATGAGATGTTATTGGGATTTAAAGTCCTACTTACTATATCATCAGGGCATCCCGTAATATACCATTTTCCTCCTAAGCTCATCCTCCCGAGTGCTTTATGTCACATTCCAGTATATCCCAAGGATATCCTATCTAGGTTCCACAGACAGCAGGATTTGCTATCAGGATTTGAAATACTAGTTACTATATCCCGGAATATCCCTTTAACCCCTTAAATATACTCCAGACTGCTTAATGTCACATCCCCAGGAATCTTCCTTATATTCCAGAGAGTGTGAAGACGTTGTGATGACCTAAAACCTACTTATTTTTCACAAACAATCTCAGGTACTTCTCCTATGGTTACTATGGAAAAATAAAAAATGTTGAGAATATTTATACAACTGTATATTATTATATGTACTATATATTATATTATTTTCTTTAATCTGAATTTCAATTTGTTTAATAATTTGTAAGTATATCTAAAACTGAGCAAGGGAATTAAAATGAATTATTAATAAAAATTTTTATAAGAGAAAATTTTGCATTTATTTTTAAGATATTAAAAATCCTTCGATCATTTCAAACATCCAATAGCCCAAAACTGAATTCTTCAATATATGCATAATTAAATTATTCTACAAAATCAGTTTCTAATTTCAGTTAATTTGGATTCAAAATTCAATAAAATGAACCATTTAATGGCCAAGGAGAAGCAGCAAACCGTTTCATAGAATACTGAGGCCGGAAAGTTATAAATCTTCTGCATGTTTGAAAAGTGAAGAAACATATCATGCAATTATATCTCAAGCATCTTTCCACCATTCAGAGCCCTTTTGCCCTCGGCATTACTCGAGCATACATTACCACGTCCACCGATGCAATAAATGTCCTAGCTGGCTTGCTCCCATTGCACATTAGAACAGAGGAGGAAGCAGCTTGACAAATGCTAATGCAGCTACACAAGCCAATAACATTTGCCGAAGAAAACTTTACGCCAGAAAAATATGAAACAAAACTAACATCTATCAGCATTCATCCTGCGGATTATGGTGTTAGCATCAGACGACATCTCCCGCCCACAGAGTTCCGTAGCCCCACAGCACAGTAATTTATACGGATGGATTTAAAATTGAAGGAAATGTAAGAAGTGCATTTGCTGTAATTCAAAAGGATAGTGTCATCGCTCAATGGCAGGGTCATTTGGCTAACAATAACAGCGTTTTTCAAGGGGAAGCAGTAGCACTAGCGCAAGCTATTCGCTACTTGCTAACTCACAAAATTTCAAGTGCCACTATCAAATCTGATAGCCTTTCAGCTATATACGCGATTGGTAATCCAGAACACCCTTCCAAAATTATCAGAGACATACAACTGGATCTCAGAGAATATCAACGGCATGACATACACATAGCCTGGATAAAGGCACATTTGGGTGAATTTGGCAACGAATTAGAGGACACTCTCGCAAAGGAGGCCTCTTTTCGAATTGCTGCTGAACAAGTCCACATACCTTGGCCTCAATCACATTTGAAAACTGCAATACATCTTAAAGCAATTAGTAAATGGCAAGAGGAATGAGACTATAGTACCACTGGTCGTCGTACTTATTACCATCTTTCTTATGTTTCACAGGATAGATGCTGTGGCAACCCCCGTCTGACACGATATATTTCAGGCCATGGCCCTTTTCCTCTTTATTTTGAGAGATTCAGGATAAGTGAATCAAGCTTTTGCAGCTGCGGAGAGTTAGGCTCTCCGGAGCATTACCTTGAAGCATGCTCTCTCACAGAAGGCTTACGTGTTAGATTTCCTATGCAAAACAGACAAGCCTTTTACAAGTATTTAATCAGGCAGAAGCATTTGGTTAATAAAATCAACAAGGTCATGGAAAAGGTTTCCAGTCTTGGAATTGACCTGTGTCAGGCTTAGGCTTAGTAATCACAGGCACAAAGATCTGATGCAAAATACGTTTTTTTTTCCCGTGGGTAATTTTAGTTCATTGTTGAATATATATACTATAGTGTTATATCCTCACAGCAGACTGATGAATTGAAATGATCATCGCACTGTTTCCTTACGCAACCATCCCATGAATAAACATTATGATTACTCTGTTAAATAGTCGCCACAGTTTTAATGTACCCCTAAGATAGTCACTAGCAAAAAATTTGCTACAGATTTCTCTCCTGTAATGTATAACTGCATGGAATTTCATATGATACAGAGACACCATTGTGATTAATATATGTGCATATTTTGGCAAATATGAAGTATGATACATATACGCAAGTTTCTGTATGACATACGTGTATTTCTGTAAACTTTGTATGGTACAGTATAATTTGTATCGCACAGTATTACATGTATGCACAGTACATACTTATTTTATGTATTACCTAGTGTCTGCACTCAAGATCAGTATTATTTTCACTTATCTGTGTAATAATCCGTAAGATTTGCACTGCATCTATTGTGGTTCCTACGACATATTCTGCATAGTAACGGATATCTGTAAGAATTCGTTATAAGCGTAACTAAATGTCATATAAAAAAAGGAGGGAGGGGGAAAGAATTCCCCCCTCCTTTTATACTGCCTTATTCCTGTATCAGCCTGTTACTGTATGTTATTTTATGTTTATATACGCACGACTCTTTATGCATAAGTATAAATTGGTATGTTTTTATTTGGTGTAATATGTATATGGATTATGTACTCATTTTTGCATGTACATACATAAGCTCAACTACTTAATTTATGTATTATATTCATTTTTGGTGTAAGTCTAATTGTTATATTCTATGTAAGAGTACTTATAGTAAACATGCAACTTGTTCTTATACGAAAATTCTGTACGGCATAAGCGTATATCTGTGTCATGTGTATGGTACAGTATAATCTGTATGGCATAGTATGCCTCCCCTTTTCTTTTTTTTCCTATGTAATCAAGACCAGGTTGTAATTTTTCTGTGTAAGATTTGTACTGCATCTTTTGTGCTTCATATCATACATTCTACCATAGAAACGGATATCTGTATGTATCTGAATTAAAACGTTTCCAAATGTATTTTTATCAGTCTGATACTGTATTTTATATTATGTTCTTATACGCACGATTCTGCATTATATAAATATAAATCGGTATGTTTTTATTTGGCACATTATGTATATTTTATGCATTCCTTTTTGCATGTACATATACATGTTTACTTCTTAAGTTCTGCATTATATTCATCTCTAGTGTAAATAATGTCTGTTATATTCTGTGTAAGGTTACTTACGTAGTAAGCATACAATTTGTTTCTTATACGCAAGATTCTGTACGACATAGGAGGACATCCGTACTATTTGTATGGCATTGTATATCTTGTATGACATCGAATGTTTTGTTTAGTATAGTATATTTATATTAAGTATTACTTTATGTATGTACTTAAGATCAGTCACATTTTCATTTTTCTGTGTAATATCCCGTAAGATTTGTACTGCATTTTTTGTCATCCATGCGATATATTCTGCATAGAAACGGATACCTAGGTTTCTAGAGTAGCTAAGATATGCACTTTCTGTACTGTCTTGTTTCTGTATAAGTTACTTACTAATTAAGTTCTGTACCATATTCTTTATTAGTGTAAGCCATTACTGCTATATTCTGTGTATGATTACTCATAGTAAGCATACAACTTGTTTCTTATACGCAGGATTCTGTAAGGTATAGGTGTATTTCTGTAATTTCATATAGCATTGTATACATATGTAACGCACTGTTTTATGTATGCATCCACGTTCAGTATTAGTATTTACCTTTCTCAGTGATCATGCAACTTATTTCTTCTACGCAAACTCTGTAAGGCATAAGTGTATACCTAATCACCGAGGCCTTTGGTCGACTTGACTGCCAGTCGGATATTCTGGATGTTGAGTTTCGGCGTCTCGCGCGAGGCCCTTGGGTGGTCCCACTGGTTTCTGGAGAAGGGTGGACGTGGTACTATTACCAATTAACCATAACGGTAAAGGGATGGTGCCCATGTCTTCCGTCACTCACTCACTCATGCAATTATATACAAATATTTAATATTTTAATTATTTTATGCAATGCAGAAAGATTCTAAATGAAATTATACTGTGTATTTATTACCATATGCTATTCAGGCATTTTAATCTGAAATCAACTCTTTACCAATTATTAATACTTCTAAGTATACTCGATTTATTCTTTCTGCTTAATATATGCTGTGTAAAATTTCCCATAAATTTATTAATTCGTTTTATTTTGAGATGAGCTGTATTCAACTCTCAATGTCTATGGCAATGTTTAATTCATTCTTCATTTGGTCTCAAATTAGAAATAAAATTTTTTTTTTAAAAAAGTGGATTTATAATATAGTGAGAGAAGCATTGCTACCTTAAGCTGTGACTATATGTAAGATATGCAGTGAAAAATATCATGCAGTTAATTAAAATGATGGTAAAAATTTTCTAGGGTATAATTCAAAATTTTTTCCAAAAAATTTATAAAAATTATTTTAAAATACAAATTTTAAAATTAAATCATAAAAAATGGATGAACTTTATTTGGAGCGAACCTAAATTGCGAACTGTGAAAGAATGAATCAAGTAAGTGTAATTAAAAAAAAGAAAGAGAGAGATTAATAAATACATAACAAATTGAATTAGCATTGAGGAGCTAAACTTCTGAGAGCTAATTTTTTTAAAAACTACTCATGCGATTTTTACAAAACTTGGCAGTTTGGCATAATTTGAGTCGTAGAATCGAAATACGGAAAAACAATTAACATCTCATTTCAGAAAAAGTCCGATTTTGTGTCAAAATAACTGTATTAGAACAATGCTATATATAAATCTAATACATATCTTAAGTCGCGCTTTCGAGACATGAAAAACGCAAGTTGAATTTCGTCAATCGGCCCAGTAGAACGGAAGATATAGAACTGTTCCCCCTTTTTTTTGTTTTATTTTGTTTCTTTGTTTTTTCGCAGTGTACCTTTCTATATACACTGCTCGACATTGAAAATGCAACACCAAGAAAGAGTGGTCAGAAATTTATGCGAATTTTAGAGTAGGCGCATGTCACTGAAAGTACATTATCCAAGTACCGTTGGGCCGTCATAGTGCCCTGAATACAAACTAGAGGTGACCTGGAATCGTAGGCAATAGCGCCCCAAACCATTATGCCACATTGTCGCGCGTTGGGGCGTTCCACAGTTACTGCCGGATTAGATCTGTTCTACGTCGACGCCACATACGTATGCGGCGACTGTCACTGGATAAACAGAAGCGTGACTCATCTGAGAACATGATGTTTCACCATTCTGTCATCCACATCGCTCCAGTCCGGCACCATTCTAAACGTTGGCGTCTACGCTGTGGGGTCAACGGCAGTCTTCTTAACGGACGTCGTGAGTGAAGGCCACGTTCAATCAATCGACGGGAAATAGTTCTCGTCGACACGGGAACATCCAGGGTATCTTGCACATGCTGCAGAATCGCGGTACAAGTAACTTGCAGGACCGCCACAGCTTGTCGGCGAATGCGTCGATCCACGCGTGAGTACCTGCACCCCTCCTTCTTCCCACATTTCCTTGTTCCAACCGTGTTCGCCATAGCCGATGCACCGTGCTCGCATCCATGTGGGTATCAGCTGCGATTTGATATAAGAACCAACCCGCCCTTCTCAGTCCGATCACCATTCCCCCCGTAAAATCGTCTATCTGCTGGAAGTGCCTTCGTTGACGGTGGCCTGGCATTCTCTCCTATTACACGTATCCTCCGGGACAAAAACCAACTTTCTTCGATAATTTGTCTGGCAGAAATAACGACACGAATATTGCCCATTCTGCATGTTCCTTCCCTTATATCTTACTTCACGTGCGCTGGAGAGCTGCGCATTTCACATCATCCGCATAACTCAAGTGACGTGCGTCTACTCGAAAATTTGCATAAATTTCTGACCACTCCTTCTTCGTGTTGCATTTTCAATGTCGAGCAGTGTAAAATTGCTTGAGAGGTTGTTCAAAGGTTTTGGTTTATTGACATTACGGAAAGCGCACTAGAGCTATCTCCCAAAGGGCCTAATGCCTCCATTGAGGACTTTCTAAGCGAAATTGGCTCGTCTAAACGTTTAACACGAGGAAAACCGCGAAAACCCCCGTGCAGCCAACCCTTTCTCTTGGAATCGAACCCAGGTCGGAACTGCCAGTATTCAGCGACTTAATCCTAGGGCGACTTAATCTTTAGTGGGGCATTGTTTGCGCGGATTACGTTACGAAGGGAAAAGATTCTAATTTTACAGTAAGATATTTGTTATCTCTCTCAGCTGTGCACCGCAGGCCAATACTTGTCTGACTTCGGCCTTTGTCATTGGCTGCGGGTTAAGTATTGGGAGCCGCGGTAAATTGTATTAGTTTCCGATAACTTTAAAAAGCTTTTTAAAACATGTACCTTTCTGAATAAAATTTATCATCTTGGAGAACAAAATGGATGTCGTATAATACTGAAGCTTTATACTACTACTAACGGCAACGTATACCTATAACAGTGTTTCTGAATTTCCAGAATTCCAGCGTTCGAAGAAAAATGAGCTACGCGTGCTTGAGAAATTGTGATAAATAAGATATGTAAATGCATGGTCAATCATTCGAAATGTTTATGTGGCGGTTACATGAAAAATGACGACTATTTCAAAGGTTCCGCAAAAGAAAAAGAGAAAAGATGACGTAAAGTCATGCCAGAGCTGGCTTCTTTTTTTCTCCCCAGACCAAAGATATGACAGAATACGATAGCATCATCTTTCATTAGGAGCATTTTTACTGCGACGGGACACTTAATTCTTTTCAGAATATCTGTTACCTATTATCTTAAGTGCTGTAAAAATATTTCAGAGCACGGCGTATTGTGTTTACACGTATACCAACTGGACCATTTACCTCTAAAACCCCTTTTATGATACATGAATTCAATGGTTAAGTTAAATAGGCTTAAACTGTACTTTTGCGGGATACTTTTATGCTCAGTATTAGTATTTAAATGGCAAATATCAAAGAAATATGAAAGGATACTGCTTTTGCCCTATGATTAGAAACTGATTATTTTGAAAATAAAAGCCACCGGAGATTCTCCTAAGAGTACATAAGATAAGAGGAACAAACGAAATCTGTCTTAAGCGTGCGCGTTATTGCAATTTTTTTTTAAAGGAAGCTAGTTCAATTTTGTATAAAATAGAATGATCTTTTTTTTTATTAGTCAAAATATGGGAAAAGCCTCTTAATACAAATTTCATACACACCATTTCATACGAATGAAATATTTTTACTTTCAGCCCAATGATAGGTTAATACTTTTCTTTATTATTAATTCCTTAACAATTTTATTTCCTGTTATTTCTTTAAAACACTAAATCATAATTTCACAAAAAAATTAGAAGTTATTAATACGTTTAACTGCTTTCTTTATTATTCCGATAAGTAATATATAAATTCATGTGTGTTATTTATTGGATATAAAGTTTTTGTAGCCAATTTTCAACTAGAAATATGGGTATTTTCTGATTATAGACACCTCGCACAGAAAAGTCGAACTCGTTGGCGATTTTGGATAGCATTCGCGAAATCATTGGTGACGAAGTTTTCGCCAAGTCTGTTCACGAAAGGCAAAAATCATTTTTAAAATGGTAGCTAAAAGAATTGAAATTCTTCAAATCCAATCAATCAATAAAATTATGAAAGCAAGAAACGTTGGTAATTAAACATTTACCCTTCGTCAACAGCCTCCCATCCGGTATAGTGGTTAGCGTCACTAACTGCCGTGCCGGAGAGCCCGAGTTCGAATCCCGGAGAAGGCATGGATGTTTGTAAATGTACAGTGTCGGTGAGGCATGGCGGCACCCTAAATATGCGATGAGCCGAAAGCCCTCTCCTGTGGCTTGGTGGAAGCGGAGAGGGATGGAAGACCCTGGAACCCATCCCCCAGGGGGTGCTCTCCATCAAAATTGGGGGCTGAACTGAGCCAAATCGCATTGTCACCTGTTAGGTACTCGAGGCTGTTGCTAACGACATCCGTATCCTTGCGCTGCTTGCCACGAGGAATTTCGTAGGCTTGGGCTGACTTCGTCAAACAAGTTTTCATAAGCAACAACAAGAAACCTTTGTTTTGCACATGGAGGTAAGAAAGGAAGGAGGGGGACAAGCCTGCACTGAGATTGAAGCGCTGCTCCAGGGCTTCGGTCTCCAGATGGGGTGTTTTTTGTTTACATTGAGAAGCTCCCTTCACAGCGCTCTGATAGTATTTCGACACACGACAGTTCCATACAAATCGAAAAACGGGACACTTCCTCATAAAAGAAACATTCATTGTGTGATGGATAATAGCAATTTATATAATATAGTGACATTTACGCAAAAATCACATCTGGGTTATTTTTCGATAACTAACAACAGCGACTTTGATTATGAATTTGTTAATAAAATTCTAAGGTGTTGAACTAAAAAAATATAGATTTTATCAAAAATGTCATGCTTAAAGAATGAAAAATAACCTCACGGTAGCTTTAAAATTGTATACGTCTTTCGATATCCTTGATAGAGTATTCGCAACTTTTATTTTGTATTTCAAACGCCAAAATGTATTAAATAAATTTTGTCATCCATATACTATTGTAACATGTACTTCAAAAAAATTTTGCTTTTAATTTTTATAGTTGCTCATTTTAAACTCATCATTTTATTTTTATATAACTGAAAAAATAACCACTTTCGGTTTACACATTTTACTTATTTTGGTTAACTAAAAAATAAAATTACCACCAAATGCTGCAATCCTCGTCAAAATAAATAAATATGCACCCAGATATTCCAATAAGTTAACTTTTCCTTGATTTTTAACCACACATTTGTGTAAAATTATGTACAGTTTTACACAAATGTGCGGAACAGAAAATAGATACATTTGCGAATTCGGCGGAAGTACCGTGTGCGGTCAAGATAATGTGACCATGTGAACGTGCCACATCATCAAAACAGCTCATTAAGAATTTAAAAAGACGGAGGTGAAAACATTTGTGTATCCTGTCAAAGGGGGTCCGATCATGATCATAAATTGAAATCCTGTTGACAAATACGTTTAAAAAACCATTTAAGCAAGAATTGTTCGTACCCGAAAGCAATCTGTTAAAAGGTATTGTAAAGCAAATTCTATGCGATGCGTACTTGAGGAAGCAATAAAGAAGAGCTTTAGAATATGTATTATCGAAATTAAGGGTAAAAAAAAACTGATAAATATAATTAAAAGAATTATTCCCTTACGTTTTATAATAAGTCAGTTACAAGTTTTAAATAATATTTAAAAAAAAACTTTTCTTTATTCCCTTTCCGAAATATTCAGAGAAAGTTAAGTACTATTTATCATATTTCACTATTAAAATAAAAGGTGCTGTAAATTGAAATGGACCGAATAGAGCATTCATTATAAATTGACTTCGGAACGTATTAATAACTTCATTATAAATTGACATTGGCATTATAAATATATTTCGATTTAAAAGATGCCTCAGAAGCTAAAAAACCTTGACATATTTGGAAAAGTATTTTAGGAAGTAGCTCTATAAATAGAAAAGAAATAATACATAATTCTAATATTAATAATACAATAAACTTTGTAATCCTTAACCGAATAAAATCGAATTACCTGAAAATTTTGTTCTAATGTAATTAACGAAAACTCGTGAAAATATTTCATTCAAATTAAACCATTCTGAGCAAACTGTTCTGTGAAAAGTATAGCATTTAATTCCGTTCAGAATGAAATGTTGTTTAAAAATATATTCTTTTCAGATACTTCGAACTCTGAAATATTGTATAAAAAGAAAATGTGTATATTTATGGCGTAATTACAAAATATTTACATCCGGTCGTGTCAAAAGCCATTGAACTTAATGGTAAATAACCGAATGTTTTGGTCACCACGCAGGAATCGCCAGTGCTTCAAAGCAGTGTATGGGGAAAACCGGTTAGGGGCCTCTCCTTCTTACTTCCTACCTCCATGGTTTTGCACTGTTTCCCCCCCCCCAGCCATGTACAGAACTATCAGAGAGTTGCATAAACTTTTCCCCGTATAACTTCCGCTTTACACACCAATCAAAACAGAGATGTGATACGCACATATATGGATTGCCCCATAACTATTTTGACTACATATTGCTTTGTATGATGAATAGTTTTTTTAATCTTTTCAGTGGGGGGCTGCGGATAATCAGAAAGTACCGAAATTTATTTTAAAATCTGCAGTATTGTTAAGACATTTTTAAAATATGCAAACCTCAACATTTTATATTATCGAGATTTTTTAATAACTCAGAACACTGTAGCTTTTTTAGGAAGGGAGGTAAGATAAATTATATTTTGTTAATAAGTTCCGTTAAACAACATATCATTTTAATTATAATGAAATTTTAAAATTTATGTATTTTGTAGGGGAAAGTTGGGAATTACTAAAGATACTTAACACCTGAACAAAAAATATACGAATTCATAGAAATTTTGAAATACTGTAAACATATACCGTAGCATTTTTTGAAACAATTGGCAATACATAATAATTTTCAACAGTTTATTGCAGAACAAGAAATCATTTTCTAAATACAGCAAACTCATTCAGCTTTCTTAAAATTAAGTATATGGATCGAACTGTTTGCTATTCAACTTAAGAAATTTAATTCAATAATTTTTTAATTACAGATTCCCAGCATAGTAATTACTTCTGTAAGAAATTACCTTTTGTTTACCATTCGAAAATTGTTTAAAATACATAATGGGAAAATTTAACACCATTCGTGTATGATACATGATCCTAGGTATCCCCATAAAAAAGGTTCGTGTAATATTACATATTGCAAATTTTACAAAAAATGAAATTTACATATTAATGTATATATGAATCGACATAATGCATATAAAAAACATCAATGATAGAAATGTTGAAGATACTAAAAAACTAGCAGTTAAGGTAAACTGCATAAATTTGTAGAACTAATTTCAAATGTTCTATTTAACCTTCGAAACTAATCCTGTAAATTTAAAGCAGTTTACGGTGATTATTATTAAGCATCCTCAGCATCTGTTCATTAAAGTGCTGTTTTAGTCGATATAAATGATAAAAACTGAATGTGAATACACATAACTAATGCAATAATGGTAGCAATCTTGAATGTGTATGATTTTGCTGTAACCAACTTCTCAATGAAAAAGAATGTTTATAATATGGGTCAAAATAGAACGAAAAATTCGATTTTCGGAACATGTCAATGAAATTACATCAGAAATAATATGAATGAGATGGCCATGAAAAACTATCATCAGCAGCACTATTTATTACTTTAATTATTTTTAAAATTTTCACACATCTCTATTAGAATAATTTTATTCTTCTGATTTTCAAATAAACATTTTTTCCAGTTTTTTTATTAAGAAAAATAAAAATGTTAGATTTATTTGAAAAAGTTGAGTTTTATAATTTTTATGCAGATTTGCAGAATTATGTTTTAAGTGAAATACAGTGGCTCCCAAAAGTTTTCGTACACTTATGATTTTCATTGAAATAGAGCTCTATCCATTAATTAAAAGTAAATTTTCTGAATGAGATTTTAATAATAAGATCTATAATCTATTCGTAACAAAATTACATGAAATATTTTTTAAATATAGCGAAACTTTATTTTTAAGAAATTAAAAGTGACGAAACATTTTATCTCACAAAAGTCTTCGTACACTTGAAAAAAAATCTTGACATATTAGTAAATATTTTCATTTTTCGTTAAATATTTAGTAGGATATCCTTTAGCATCAACAGCTTTTAAACGCCTGGGAATAGATTTTACTAGTTTTTTTATAATTTCTGTATCAATGTTCATCCATTCTTCCATCATGACTGTTTTGAGTTTGTTTTTCGTTTTGATGTCGTGTTTTCGTACTCTAACCTCCAATTCTTTCCAAATGTGTTCTATGGGGTTTAAATCTGGCGACTGAGGTTACGTTTTCAAAACCTGTGGACAATTATAGAGACATCACAGGCGAACGTTGAGAGCCGTATGTTTAGGATCTTTTATCATGATTAAAAATAAAGTTGTTTCCAATACCCAAATTTTGAGCTGATAATTTTAAATTGTCTCTTAAAATATTTAAATGAAAAGATTGATTCATTATACCATCAATGAATACCAAATTACCCTGTCCTGATGCTGCCATACACCCCCACACAAGAACACTTCCACCACCATGCTTAACTGTTTCAATTAAGAATGAAGTTCCTCATTTTTACTAACTCATTTATTTTCGTTACTAAGTTTATAAAAAAGCCTTAGTTTTCTTTAGCACTCCATAAGATCATCAGTAGAAATAAAAGGCACAGAATTAACTGTCTAGTTGTATAGAAAAACAGGGTAGCCGCATTTTTGGAGGGAAAAAAAATTGCAAATAGACACCTGCATACTAAAATCTAACTTTTCTATAGTTGAATTCCTTAAACAGAAATAAACATCTTTTCATTACTTTAATCTTTTAATTACTTTAATCTTGCCTATATAAATTGAGGAGTTTTTTTTATAACTTCAAATTAACACATTGTTGTCAGGATTAGTTGGACACGAATTGGATTGTCTGCAGCGGATATCGCTAGTAACATCACACACAGTAACATCCTTAAACTTACATCTTGGTTGTCGAATTTTCCCTAAACGTGTACTTTATTTATTTAGCAAATAAATTAAATGAACAAACTTTTGCAAGCTAAACACTAGGTGAAAATAAAACTATTGCATTATTACGTTACTGGCAATTGATTTTGCAAATATTTGCTTATCAATGAAGTTGTAAATTCAAAACTTCTTTAATTAGACGAATGGTAAAAAGAACACATGCACTTTGAAATGTAAAATAAATAAATGGTAAATAAATAAATGAAATTTAAAACAAATAAATGAAATGTAAAATAAATACAGTAAAAATATATCAAAAGTTAGAGAAATAGCAAAAAAATATGTACATTCTAATCCCGCATCCCCGCCGATTCTAAAATTTGGTAGAATCATTGTGTGGTTTTGGCCTGATTTTGAGTACATGGGCCACAGCAGCCTAATCACGCATACGCTTACTATCCAAGGGTTTGAATGCACTCAGATTTACATGTTTTGTATGCAATATTTAATCTTCCTTTCTCTTAGCACACACTCACTGTAAAAAATGCAAATATTGGCAGCATAGATTTTCGTCCTTTCTAGAAAAATTTATTTACCATAAAATACTTCTCTATTATTTTTTAAGAACGGATTTGTATCTAAGTTGTAAAGATAACGAAATGAGACGTTTCTTACCAATTCCCTACGTCGCCAATAGTTATAGGCGATTTTTCGAAGGAATGCGAATAATCAACAAGTACCACGATAACTAACTGTGTAAACTACCAATAATTCGCTAAGCAGAGTCTAAATTGCCACTGAAATTACTACCATCGTTATTCAATACCATTCCGTAACTAAAGCACTAAGTCACTGAGCTGTAAAAGAGACTCGACTTTACGTTGCTTCGTGTTGACATTTACTGCCAAAAGTGATTGAAATCAATTTCAGACATTCTAAGGCTCTCAGAATTCTCACTAACGGCCCTCAGAAACTTTATAATTCATTAACAGGTAACAATTATTTCCATCAATAATGACATTTTAATATAATTTCAAAATTGTACGGTAACTGTGAAAGTCATTACCCTGATATCATAAAGTACGTCATGAAATATGACCCTCTGGTCAAGAATATATGAAAGCAATAAAGCGGTAATTTTTATTTCAGTAATGTATATAAAAAATTCAACAAGTTCCAAGACTTTATTTCTGCACAAAGTTTAATACAAAATTGATTTCTAAAGGAAAAATAAGGAAACGAGTATGGTCATGAGTGTCCGATCTTGTTCAGAATGACCGATTTTATGCATTAGAAAACTGCAAAAAACGTTTAGAAGTCATTGTGCATGAATTACTCCATACTTAGCCGTTCAAACAAATGCAAAAACATTAGAGTGGGCCGACAAAACACTTTCTTATTTTTCTACCGCTATACTCCGGAAACATTGCCTAAATGAAAATAGAACATTTTCAAATAAAATTAAATCTTCCGTTCGAGGATAGCTTTCAGAGTTCTTAAAAACGGCGAAATTGTGGTGTTTTTTGTCAATTTCTTAAAGTCAATGAACAAATTACTATTTTGACTCTGTAGGTCTTAATGTTAATTAATTCTGGGGCATGAGGAACGCGATAATGATTTAAAATCTGTCATTTCAAATTATTTAACATCCGCGCAAAAATGCCCCAAAACGCATTTTTTTTTTGTAAAAATAAGAGTATATCGTACTTTTTGCTGCAAACCTTTTGAAACAGTGATTATAATTATCAAATATTACGTAACTGTATAGCGACACTGAATATTGTGTGTATTGTAAATCTTACATAACTATGTATGTGACAATGACTCAGAGAATTTTCACATTGTTGACAAAAAAATAAAAAACTCATTAGAACAGAAATAATTTCCATAATCGATCCATCGAGGAAACACTACGTAAGCTGTACTTTTATGGAAGAAAGGACGACACAATAGTAGTTTTTTTTTTACCATCAGATGAGCAGCTGCACCGCCTTTAATACATTCAGCTTTACGATAGTAGTTTAAAAAATTAATTCAAAGAGTTTTCGAAGAACTGAAAAAAGAAGACTATTATTTCATCATACAAGACCCAGAATTAAAATACGTCGGCCATGTTTCCCCCTCGACACGACTTGCTAAAGAATCTCTACCATAATATAACATTTGATTACACAAGATTTCTCTTGAAGAATCTAATGTGAGAGAGAGTGACTGACAGAATTGCAAGTTGGGTGTAGAGGGTTAGTAATACTGTAGTGGGCTATATGTCTTCTACACTTTAATGAACTGCAGTTTCGTCATCTATTTCGTCACTTGGATGGTGTAAGCAAAGGGAACAAATCTTTCATCGGACCAATTGGGAAAAAATTCGCTAGTTGTGAAAAACTTCCACTAATTCTCTGAACTTGAATTCTTCATTCCTCAAGTTGATAGAAAAGTGTTAAGCAAGATCAGTTTTATTTACTTGATATTTCTGCTGCCATAAAGTTAGGTACAATTTTAGAACATTTATCAGCTGGTCTGCTTTCACACTCAAGACGACAGCAAATCGAGTTTTCAAACTTCATATGCGCTTAGAAAAAACAAAGGGAAAAAAATTAGGCAATTGACACATTTTATTTTGAATTGTTACATGCTTCTCAGGTTCCGAATAAAAACTAGCAAAAATTTCACAGACGGTCCAAAGATAGTTTTGGAAATCATCAGAACATCTCAATATCTAAAGTAAAATTTACTACAAGTCATAAACTTCGTAATCTAACGAAATTCAATCTTTCTTTTGCTGTGATTCATTCTCTGTTCATCCGAAAATCTGATCTTTGCAATGACTGTGGTTTAAAGGAGACATATCAGGGAACCAGGGCTGAGCTGATTGCTGAAACCTCGATCATATTCCAAGAAAGAAAGCCTCGAAAGACTAGTCGAAACTTCACCATGCCAAAACCCAACTTCAAAGCAGCAGATTATGGCAATAGGATTTTGTGGGATAGTCGCAATATCTCGGCTCTTCTACTCTTAAGGAACATTATAGACGAGGTCATCAAACATCAATTAAAGACTGGCGCATCACTGCAATCGCATTTCCAAACCTTTCCTTATCTTCCTTTAGCTCTCCTTCTGTAAAACAGTATGTCACACTTGTGATCGAAGCATATAAAAATTTGTTTGCCGCTGATGCAAGAGACAATTTGATTAGTACGATCCTCCATTCAAGATGAATTATGACAGAATTTTTCCAAAAGAAACTAACTTTAAGGTGTGCGCTTTTGAATAACAGAATTAAAAATGTTGTACATATTTTCCATTTATATGCGAAAAATTAAAACAAAATTATCAAAATCTGCAAAATATTGCTATTTTTACAAAACATTATGCTTTTTGAGCAAACAATAAATAATCCAAAATTACAGGTTTTAAACTTTTTTTCTTGTTATTCATGCCCCAAATTTACAGTAGGGAAAATTGCATTTCGTTAGTAGAGGGTTTAGTAATTATAAAAAGTTGGCGTAAAACAGCAAAATTTAGCCTTTCTTCAAAATTCTGAGTGCGAAGCGCGAATAGAATAAAATATTTTTATATGAAAATTTTTGATTTCATTTTGCATAGTTAAGCGATAGGCACTTTTTCTGGGGTGTAGCAATAGAAAAATAAGAAAATGTTTCTTCCGCCCATCCTAACGAACATAGTTTTAAAAATTTAATTATTACTATTTGACATAAAATACGTCGAAAGAGAAATATCATATTTCCGTAGTTTATATAATACTATATTACTCATACTTTAATCATACAAACAAAATGGTATAAAATAACCATTATTTATTGTTAAATGAGCATTTGTTAGACAAAATGGAATCTTTTCTGCTATAGAACAAACACGCACCAAACAGCTTTCCATAGGAAAATGGCAAGGGTTTCCGGCCCAGCTTGATACTTCAGCAAAAGAAACATACTTTCATGATCAGCTCATTTTTACTAGACAAAATTGTTCTAAATATAATAAATGTATTTCTTAGATTAGTTAGAAACAAACGAAATTGAGAGAAACTTTAAGAACGCTTTATTAAGAACACTTATTTCGAAAACAAGAACACCATTATAAAAATAAGAACGATACATTTAACTTAATGATGCCAATAACAGCAACGTTGACACGTATATGTATCTCTGTAGAAAATTGTCTCATTTATCCTCGTGTAACATAGGTCACCCATGCACCTTTCGCAAACTTTTTTTCTTCCCGAATAAGACCTGCGATACCATGTACGCCTAATTATCTCTAATTGAGTATTCATATTTCCGTCGAAGCTTTTATAAAAGAACTATCAGCATCCTCTTTTGTCTTAAGCTGTGCGCTTTTACTATAAAATATGAAAATTGCACCCAAATCCTTATCTTATGCTATATCAAATTAAGATAATACCCTGGCTATGCGAATGTGATACCTGTCTAAACGAACAGTAATATCTAATACATAACGCTTTCATATGTTTAAAGGATATCACAAGATGAGCAAGAAATGTATTATTGCAATATTATTGACAGACATTGTATCTGACAAAAAAATTCATTTGATATAACGTATGTCAATTTCTTTGAAACTGTATCATGATAAAAACACGCCATTATTTTGATTGTAGCGGTAAACATTAAACTGGTCGACACTAAAATAGAGTAATCCCATATAACAAACTAAATAACAATAATTAATAAGTTATTTAAATTTTTGAGTTATCTTTACTACATAGAATAACAAAGATCAGTAAACGGTACGATATCGTTGGCGCAATACCAAACCACTTGCAAAATCATTGCATGGATATAATAGGATTTATATACACTTTTCTAGAAACGGCTCTTGAGTAATCGAGTTATCAGTTTGTAGTAATTCAATCGTAAAAATTGCCTGGTGTACGTTCGCTGTTACGTGCACCACGGGATATATGCATCTTATGCTGCAAAAAATATTAATTGGTGTATGTTAAGATGTAAAATAAGTACTTATCGGCTATCCCAGGTCATATTTTCTTGGCGATAGTTATTACAGCCAAGAAATAAAATATCAAAAGTAGACATCAAAGGCTGAGAAAATTCGCATTTACTTCAAACCAATTAATTGAAAATTGCACAAAAGATAAAATGCGAAAATAATTTGCTTATGAACTTACATTTTTTTTACTTTTGCATCTAACTGTACCAAACAGAAAAGGTATGCTGAAGGACTATAATCCAAGAAATTGATTGCAGGTGACATTTTGCCGCGAAACAAGCGAGGGTTTTTTTAAAGCAGTTGAAAACGCAATAGAACTGCTAAAAGTAATAAGGTAATTATGCTGACAACTTGGCGAGAATTCAGTAATATTTACGAGTTACTGGAAAGAATATTCGTCTCAACAATAGGTAAGGGTTACCAAAATGTAAATAGAGACATTTTGTCGCCAAAACAATCTTGTCACTAGTGCCAAGAAAACGTGAACCGGGATAACCGATAAGTAAAAAAAAAAAGGGGGAAAAACTAGTAAATAAAGGAACTCAATAAGTAAAGTTTTATATTTGTTATCCTGAGACTCATACTGTACAAGTTAGATAATTGCACGAAAATCAGAAATTTGCAAACACTTTTTATCAGAAGAATATGAAAAGATATACCATAGAATTAAAAAAAATCTTCACAATATTAGTTTTGTTAAGTAAAATTATCTTAATTCGTTTTCAGTCGCTGATATTTTGCGCAGATTTTTACTGAAAGCCGGTAAAATTTTGAGATTTTATGACAAATATATCTGATTATTAACACTTGCGTAAGAATGATGAAAACAGTTACACCAATTTAGCCTTAGTTCACTAAATTGTCATAAATTTAATGACTTGATTTGCAATTAGTGAATGATTTTCGCTCCCCCTTATTCAAATAGCGCGATTTAAAACAAATTTTACATTCAAGCCAATTTTAAGCATTATTACATGGTAAAGAATGCTGTTTGTTACCAATTAATTCATTTTGATGTGCCAAGATTTCGTTATGTAACATATATGAGTAACTGCACTGCGTGGTGAAATTTATGACCCTTTAGGAAAAATTTCTATTAATCCATAGATTCGTGTCTAAAATTCGAATCAACCATATTCTAAAATTAAAATTTCACTCCAATGAAAAAGTCTATAAAACTCGTTATTGTACCATCTCGGTACTAACGTAAAAACCCGTCGACCATTTTTGCCTATTAAAGAAAAGACGCCAAACTACGCGATTTTTCGTCAAAAATGGAAAAAAGTCTTCTTCAAACACGCTGGGTTTGGTGTAACCTTGATTACATGCGTTAGTTATTATTCTTGAGTAAAGACTCCTTTTCCCTCCCTATCACGCATTTTCAAAAAAAAAAATGATTAAAATTTGGGACCTGCTTACTACTGAAGAACATGCTGTTGAATATATTTCCAAAGTTATGGAATCTTACCGGCCTAAAAAAAATGTGTTAATGACCCCGATATGGCGATATTATGGAAAAATAATGGAAACTTTTAATGAAAAATTAAATATAAATAAATGATATTATAAACTTGAAAGAAAAATAAGAATAGAACGTTTTTTCTTGTATTAAGTAAATGGGTTTTTTTTTTTTGGTTTGGCCCGATAGGCGCCGTCTCTTGTGTTCGACGAGATTTTCTGTAAGTACCAAGATGTCTTAATACCTTAGGCTGCAAAAATATGATAGAATATGTTACAGTAAGGTCACAGTAGCTTTTAACCCCTATTTACTCCTACATACCTACTTTAAATCAACACGTGCTATATCGAAAGATGCTCGGTATGAACAGCTTTGAAGCAAGGTTTCCGGACTTCAGTGCGGTACAACAAATCTTCATCAATCACGTATATAGTTTTCATTCAAATAGTTTTCCTCTTTGGGAACACAAGTTAGATTATGCTTATGAACGCATTAAATGTACCTTAAGATAAACTATCGTTTATTATTCGGAACATATTTAACTTTGCACGAAAGGAAATTATTTGGTAACTCACTATATGATATTTAAATCAACAGTAAGTTAGTTGACTTTCTAAATATCTACTTCACGCAAACTTAAAAACGCTTGGATTAAACGTAAGGGGAAAAAATCATTTAGTTTTTTAAGTGTAACTAAATATAATAAATGTTGACGTAATGTACGATTTCCAGGCAGTTAAGACGCTTATTAAAACTAATAAAAAGAATAATTCTCTTCGCAGGGAGAAAAGTTACAGTCTGCTTAGTGAAATGTTGTTACAAATAGCTTTAAATTATTACTGAAAGCAAGCAATTTAGCTAACTGCGTAAACTATGCATAAATGAACAAATATTAGACAAAACTAATATCTACTTCATCAGAGAAAAATGAATAAACAATTTAAGTTGCGAATAAATTGCTTAATAAAATATCAGCACAAAGGAAACTTGTTGCAGAATTATTAAAAATTTCATGTTCTAATTCGAAATGTTTAATCGTTGTATTTTAAATTTTAGAATTTGCCAAGACGATTGGCGTCTAAACCTAGTTGTTCAAATATTCTCAATCCTTTAGACTTCAAATAAACAAATTATAACTTTACTGATTATTACTTTTACTAAAATATAAATTTATGCTATTTTTAATAAAATATAGATCAGACTGATCCATTTCAAATGAATTTTTAGAATATTATTTCAAACGAATAGCGCATGTTTCGTCATATTTTAAAACACAGAAATCATCTATTTTACGTAACATGTTAAGAAACTTTTCTATATGCTGGAAATTCGTCTTGTTGGAGTGCCTGAGCAGAAAGAAGCCTTTCTTAACTAGGATATAAAATTACCTTTACAATATTAAATGCTGATATTATGAAACGAATTGCGGACTCAAGCTTCATGAATACGGATTACTGACTCAAGCTCATGGACTTGTACGAGTTCTCACATACATAAAATGAAAACTGAGCGGATACCTTTACAAAAACAATAATTATTCATATGGTGCCTAATATCTGAAAAACATGGTTGAAATTTAAACGTAATCCAAAATACTTTTATAAAAACTTACTAATGTATGATACTTTACTACAGTACCCTCTTAAATATAATTTTAAATGTTAAACGTATAACCGTTAAAGTTAATGCATTACTATTTTATTCATAAAATGCATTTTTGTCATATTCAGAAACCTTCTTCCAATATCTAAAACTCTGTCTTGCACAATAATATTTGCAGACTACATGCATTTAAAGTCTATTGCAACGAATACTGTATAATATTCTGTCCTGGGTAACAAACGTAAGACATTAAACAGGTTGCAATTATTATAATTCTAATTTTCGGACATATAATACTTTAATGCGAGAATGCACACTAGCGTTATAACTTTTGTTACTAGAAATTTCAGTTACCTTGATTAAATGAAACTCCAAGCCATCCGAATAATAAAATATCTGGAATATTGTTTTTTTTTCCTTGGTTATTACTTTTTACAAGCCAAATATCTGTTTACTATACTACAAGGGATAGAATTTTTTTATTATAATATTAAAGAAAGAAAATTAAGAACTACTTTTTTCCTTTAAATAAAGCATAAAACATCCTCATTTTTTAGATAAAATTAACCTATGAATGATTTCACAATTTTCTAAACACATATACCATTTCTGTTTCAACTATAATGAAGCAACGAAGTTAATTTCTATTTTTTGTTTGCATACGCCTTAAAACAAAATACGTAATTTTATCCTTACCTTTCATATGCTGGATTAAAATTAATTATTTTGAGTAAAATAAAATTCATAATCTGTTTCTATCAAGTAAAATTAAGCTGAGACTTTTTTAGTGCCACAATTTGTAAGTGTAAAAGTAAATTGATGTAAACTTCATCATTCATTGAATAATTTCAGTTTAGGTATAGCATCCTTTCATATTGTATTTAAAGAAAAAATTAGTAATACATAAATAAACAATAACAGTTGAATTTTGCTTACTTAGAATGAACAAATCAACAGTCCTAATAATTATCGATACTTTTAATTGAATTTGTACTGCATTAGTAGTAAATTAATAGCGACATCTCAGACCATAACTTGTTATTGCTTGCTAGAAAAACAGTAAATGTGGCGCCTCCTGTTTTAAATACATAAAGCAGATTTTATACTGTAGCAACTTTACAACAGGAAGGAATAAAAAATAAATTGATAAATACTGTCAATTTGATAACGTTTCATACGAAAGTAAAATTCCGCATAGCTTATCTCAGCGTCTCTAAGACAACAACGGCAAATGATTATTTTGACAATAATGATTAAAGTTTAATTATTTTAATGATTCACTATACTTCAGTACAAACTGGCAATCACCCTCTGAAGTTTCAAATTAACCAACGCAAATTTTCATATATCTCTTTACCATTGATATTACACTTCTCAACGTTTATTCGCGTGTAATAAAATAACCTGTATACTGCAAAGCTATGGGGCTGTAACTATTACATCAATTTTTTAGCATTGTATACACCTGCAGGAGTTTAAAATAAAGAAAAGGAAAAACAACTACTGACAAATTTTCAAAACAAAATCATGCAAATAGAGGAAGTCAATGTGATCCTTAACGGCCTTCAATACTGAATAAATGAATGCAATACTTTATTGTATGATTTTTTTCAAATCACCTTGGCCGTTTTGTTTAGGATTTCAGTGCTGAATAAAAATATATATTTCTTAAATTTCCTTAATATCGAACCTTATGAAAACGAAATAGGTCAATACTTAAGTATGATTTTACAGTATACAAAACGCGGTGTCTGTTATTTTCCTAGCACATGAAATCATGTGATGCAGTATTTTTAAATCACTAAACAGCCATTTAGTCAAAAAGCTAAAGATCGCTAAATTTTTCAATGGTATTTTGGTTCTTTTAGCCGAAATTGTTTCAAAATGCTAAAGATGTAAAATTATCCCGAGCAACAAATACTTGTCAAGAAAAAAGAACCGAAAAGATGCCAACTTTCATTGAGAAAATCGTCAAATGAGAACACGTCTGGCATTTTTAGGATGACATCTGCTGATCCCTCGTTGCACGCAAATAGGGAAGTTACTTTCTTTCCCAGGCGAGAACGAAAACTCCCCAAAAATTCCCACCGCCACCTCGGCGTGGTACCCTCCATCACCCTACTCTTCTCTTTCCGCATTCTATTTTGGAACGCGAAGCTGCTACATCCTTGCCAACGTTGTAAATCAGCGGCAACTGTTGCAAAATAAACAAAATGCTCAAGATGGAAGAAAAGAAAAGAAAAGGAAAAAAAAAAGTACTTACAGTAGGACGTGGTAGGTCACGGATTTGAAGCCCCGGGGCCTCTCCAGAAAGTTGTAAACCAGGGCTTGGGACTTCCTGTAACGAGGCCCTCTGTGGCGGCCTGACTTGATAGGCTTTCCAAGGAGGCTGGTCCGGGACGATTGAGCCGGAGGATTGCGGGAACTGTGACGCAGCCCGCCGGACTCTAGCCGGCTGAGCTCGAGCGGAATAGCAGCCGTTTTGCACGAATCTGGACTGACTTGTAGAGCTTCTTTGGCTGCTAGATGGAGATTTTCCAGAAGAGAGGCGGCTGCACCGTTGTTGTTGGCGTGGTTGTGACGGGAATTGGGATTAGGGAGAGGTTGCTTTGACTCTGCCTTACTGGCCTCAGATCCATACTCCGCAAACCACACACTCCGGTACCTCTTCTTGCGGTACTCACTGATCAGAGCCACGACTTTTGATCTTCAGACACTAGCGGCTCGATCAGGATTTGTGAAACATTAGTTCAGTATTACTATACTGCTTTTAATGTTAGTTTCTGATAAATGAAAACAATTCCACTTTATCACTCTAGCTCGGGTTATCCATTTCACTTGTATATCCAACAGAGCATAATCCATTTAAAGATATGAAATCAGCACTCTAAATTTATTTTACTGTCCCTTTCCAACAAGTGGGCGTTCAGATTTTCGATAAGTTACTTAAAACTCTCTATCACCGTCATTTTTGTTATATTCACTTCTAATTGAGTTGATATATTATTTGTTATTAGAAACCACTGAAGTAATGTCAAATTCACTAATACGAAAATGAAGAAAGCATGCAGATTTATCAGCTTTAAGCAGATAATCCTTGTAATTGCTCCAGTACTACAATTATTAAAAAGGATTTATAAATCTTTGTTACATACATGATATCAGTTACTTTCATTCAATAAACTACACTTTGAACATGCATAAATTTGTGTTCATTCAGATATTTTGAAATTTAATAAACTTTTAAAATGTATTAAGTTTTTAACTGCAATATAATCGAGCTTCTCTAGTTTTATTTACTCCAGTTCAGCATTCATTAAATTTCACTCAACATAATTTTACTGTTGATAAATATCAAAGCATAAAAATGCCTAAGAATTCTTCGAGGAGATTCAGTCAATAACGTTAGGTAATAGTGTTTCCTAATTTCAGAAACATTAAATTTAACACAATAACAACTTCAATTATATATAGCTATGAAGATAATATTCCCGTTTATAATTTTTCCAATAAAATATTTTCCTTTCGCTGATTTTCCTATCGGAAGAATAAGTAATCATTTATTATCAAATGTTACACAAATTTTATGCGAAAAGAGTTACTTGCCCAACAATTGTTGTTCATTTCTGAAGATGATTTCTGACTTATTCACAGAATTCTTCAATTTAATGGTGAAATAACTGAAATCTTTTTAAAAATCTTCAACTTTTTAAAAGCACAGAATTTTAAGAAAAATTACACATCTTAATTTTCAGTATCAGTTTAGACTTACAATTCCGCTCATATTTCTTTCCACATGTAATTACGGGTGCAGTTATTTCTGCATACTGTTTAGAACAAGTCAGTGTTGCAATTTTGCTGCTTCTGAGGTGAAATAACTGAATTAAAAAATGAGTGTGCTGATATGTAAGGCGGTTTTTGTTTGAATCGGAAACTGCAGATATTCTGACTTTTATAAAATAAAAAATAATTTCTTTATGGAATACTGGTTAGAGCTTCATGGTGCTTTTACTTTCCATTAAAATACATAATTTTTTCTGAATCTTTTTTTTTTTTTTTATTTTTCGTTATTATTTTTCGATTAAATATGCTCGCAGAAATTTTGTTTTCGATGCATATCTTTAAATAATTAGAAATATACTAGATATGTGTTCCTAAATTATTTTTAAGCATTATAAATTTGTCTTATTTTTTTTTTCACATTAAGACAAGGATGCAGGGAAGGAACCAGTATTTTATGTATGGAACGAGGCTAACGAGAGGTAAATTAATTACTCTATAAAATATAATTACTTAGTTCTGTTAAATTAAATAATGTGGAATATAAAATTAAATGTTTAGTTACATTATTTGGAAATTTAATTTAGAAAATATCACTTATTTTTTTTTCTGTTTCATTTAGTGAAATAACATCAGATATAAAACATGCTAAACAATTTTTATAAAATTCGTTCTCATGCACTGAGTTTTATTTTTACGAAAACGCTTTAAAAAGAAAGAAGTTTAAATTTAAATCTATGAGCCAAAAATATCAAAATCTCAACGAAAGGTTGCTGCTAACGTTAGATTTAGTTGACTATTTGTAAAAAATTTATAATTAATTATCCTGTGAAAAATTTAATAAAGCACCAGATATTAAAAAATGGCGATATTTTAATATCGTTTCAAACTATGTGCTTAAGTATTTATTTTAATACAGTCAAGAAATTTTGATCGTATGGTACACTAGATTAAGGCTGTAAATATATTTTTGCGTACTACGAGAATTTTCCGTATTAAGTCCAGACTTACCCATATAGTCGTTGTCAATATATTCTGTACTACATACTCAAACGTAATATTCCATATAATCAATTTACCACGATATTTTTAAACCAAAAAAATTTTTTTAAATGCCACATATTAATAAATTATGTAGATGACTGAAAGTGCCATTTGCGTTAGCGATAAATAGTTAAGAAGTCACTGTTTAAATTTCAGATAATATTATTTAAATCTCCTTAAATATTATAATATGAATTTGGTATATCCACATACTCCAAAGTTAAGAATGGATTCTTTTGTATCATGAAGTCGATTCCAACTGTTGATTCAGTTAGTTGATGGATTTGTTTCACCCGAAAAGAGCAACAGCACACTCACAAAGAAGATACAATTAATAAACTACTCCAGCACCAAGTGGCTGCATCCCAGGATGAGTTATTGTCGACAGTCAACTAATCTACAGGAGGTCCACAGCGTTCTGTATCATAAATACGCTGCCCGCAGAGAGACTTGGGAAGATATGACAGAACCTCTCGCGTGCTCTTGTTGATGTGTGCTACTGGTGGTCGAGTCACTGCAGCGCCATCTGGAGCTAGATATCGGAAGCTAATTTAGCGAAGGCGTTAAGTAGAACCTCAGTAAGTAGCAAATACTGAATTTAAATGACACTAAGTTTAAAGCTATTTTCTTTTCCTTGTGGTTTAAAGGTAGAGGTTGTAATTCTCCGGGGAAGTGAACTGGAAACAAAAGTTTACTCCAGGCGATCACAGTTATTAAAGCGAACTAATTTTATGATTCTCTTAAAAGGCGCTTTGGATTAGCTTCGTCCTAATTTCACTTCATTGCCGTGTACTATATAAAGCTTCGTAACTCAGAAAAGTAGTAAATGGATACTTTTGAAAATACAAATGTTAGAAAATATTATAAACAATCAGAAATGCTCTCTGACAATCTAATGTCATTTTCACTAAGTGGTTTCTGGAAAGGTAAATATTTTGTTCCATAACGTAAGAAATTCAATTTAAAAAAATATATATTACTTAAGAATACCTTAATTATTATTTAAAGATATATCCTACAAAATAATTGCTATGCTTAATTTTTATGCTTATTTCTATGATTTCTATGTTTATTTTTTATGATATGCTTAATTTTATGCTATTTATGAAACTAAATGCTTATTTTTTTAAATGCCTATATTTATGTAACAAGATTGAAAACTATGAATCAATTGAATTTCATGATGTCTATTAAAATGAGTTAAAAACTTGATTTTTGTGATATTTAAAGAAAATAATTAATTTTTATAATACTGAATATTACGTAAAAATTTATGATAGACAACGCTGTCAAAGAATTTAAGAAGTATTAAAGATGCATAAAAAATTTAACTTTAAAAGTACGCGAAAGCCAAACTTAATTTGGATTTGATTCCACTAGAAAGGGCTCTGTATAAAGGAAACTGGTTCAGTACAGTGTGTGTGATTTGAGACAACCTCATGCCAATCTTCTTTATGATAAAGAAAAACCAATTTTAAAAAATCTCTAGAAACACAGTTAGTCAATTCAGTTAAAATCACTGCCAAATTAATTGAATTTTTGCCTATTTCTCATTCTTAAAAGCAGGTTGTTACCCTACTGCATACCACAGCAAAGGTACTGAAATATTCTAATTTATTCAACGCCTGTAATGGGGTTTTTATCCGGCACAAGCAAAGACAAAACATTGGTGCTAATCGACACTGCGTAAGCTATTTGATTTACCTTCCACAATAAATGTGCTTTATTCATAAGCCTTATTATTTAAAAGCTATTAAAAAATTAAAAACCAAATAATTAAAAGCTAAGTATTTAAAAGCTTATAGAGCTATTAGGTATTTTTTGAAAGTAGGAGAGAGAAAAAATGAGCAGTGACCTCGCCCGGACTCGAACCTTAGACCTTTCGAATACGTGCCGAGCGTGCTGTCCACTACACCACGAAGGCATGCTAAGAAGGCAGGAGAAATAACTTATATACTGCCCCTTTTAAAAGGCGACTGGGAATTAGGGGACGCAGTTGCCAAATCCGGGTGGTGGAGAATCATCATCCACCACCGTTTTTTAATTCGGGCGCCACTGTAGAGACATTAGGCATTTTTCGAAGCATGAGATATGGAAAATGAGCAATGCCCTCGCCGGGAGTCGAACCACGGACCTTACAAGCTAATCTGTGCCTTTTAATAACATATTGTAGCACATGTTATTTTATTCTTGTTGCTGACTTGTCCATATAATTTCATGAAAGAATGGTTGCCAAAGCCTCATGGAGGTTGGTATTCTACTTTCCACTCCAATTTTGAGGACAGGGTGGCCCGGGGGGTTGTTCGAGGGTCCCACCCCTCTCGTCATCAAACCACACGAGAGGGCTTCCGGCTCGCCATGTATTTAGAGTGCCCCTATGCCGCAAAGACACTATACATTTACGAACACCCATGCCTTCTCCTGGATTCGGTACCGCAGAAGGCTCCCCTAACCACTATACCGTCTGGGCGGAATATGTTATTTTACACCCTACATATAGTAAATAAAACAGGTTTCCAGGTAAAACGTATATAGCAAAATTTCTAACACTGTCCACTTCAAAAAGATGAGAATGTTTAGATTAGGTTGCTCTAATAATATAGCAAGGCCCACTAGGGCTCTGCTTGCACGAAAAGATGCCTTCATGAAAGACTTTCTGGGAGAACTGGATCTACTCAGTTACACATAAGGAAAGTCAGAGAAGCCAACCAGGCAGTCAACTCGTTCGCCTAGGAACGGTCTTTCTTAAGTACTCGATAACTGATGGAACCCAAAAGATGTGAAATCAAGCAGCTGTATGTATATGCCGAGTGTTGCATGGGCTTGCTAGTATTCTGTTCTGAAGATTGAGAAATAAAAATATTTTCTTCGTCTTTCGATTTTGACGAAAAACCTTTTTAAATGCCATATGCATGTGTGTACGTTTATCGAAAAAGAGAGAGGTGTTTGAAATTGATATCTTTATTACGATATTGCTCGCACTGAAGAATGTTGCAGCATCCTATAAATCTGCTGCAAAATAACTCACAACGACAAGTTCGTCACCTTCTAATCTGAGGTGATCCATCACTAAACAATAAATTGTTCAACCGTGCTTAATACTCGAGGATTACGACAATAATGTTCAGGGATATTTTTAAAATCTTAAAGTACATAGAGGTAATTAATAATAATTCGAATCTTCCACATGATAAATTTAACCATCCTGTCGGACGGAAGGTTTGAGATACGATGAAATAAAAGAAAAAGATCAAGCAATTCTGCATCAAATTTTATGGCGTTAAAAATATTATTTATTAATTGTATTAATAATAATGCATAGTTTATAGCTGTCTACTGGGTATAAAGAAAAATTTTTAAGAACTTAATATTTTATCAAGATACATTATTAAAGGGGTAAACAAAGATCTAAGTTAAAAAAGAGTGCAAGTATTGTTTTCATTCGCTCACTTTGTTAAGCACGTATTTAAAAAATAAAGATCTTATAATATAAAATAACAACATATTAGGTAATATAAATAGCAACATATTATATATAAAGTAGCAACATTTTGGGAACTCGTTATTTGCCAATTCTGTTGAAATCTGTTGAAATATAAATAAAAGATCTTATGTCTCGTGCAACGACAATACTTGTTAGCACGTGATTGACAAATAGCAGGGTAGGCAGTTTTAATGGAGTTTTTGATGGCAGAAATTGCTGATTCGTGGTAATATGACGATTTCAAAAATATGGAAAGATTGCGTTGCCATGTTCCTAATGTCAAAACAAGCACTGAGCTCTGAACCTGCACTCATATTTCGAATACGTTTATGTAACGAGATGAGAAAGTCCTAAGTGTAAATACTGGCTCTATATTGAGATAAAGCTGGTATGTACATTTTAGTACACACGATATGTCTACAAAATTATAGAACTGTATGTTTTCACCAAACTCAGAGAAAGAATAAATTAACAATTAGCGGCAGTAATCACTATCCCATTTCCATTTGCTCTCTTTAAAATACCATTTCTTTAGAGGTGTAAGTCGAATAAAATGTTTGGTTATTGTTATGTTACTGATATATGTTTTAACAGAAACAAGAATTTGAATTCAAAGCCTGAGCGGAAGCTGCAGTTAAAGACAAACTGAATAAGAAGCAAAAATGGTTTCTTCACGCAAATATTTTATCACAAAAAGAAATATAACTGTTCTCAGTCATCTCATTGCTCCCAGATATAACAATTGTGAGGCCTTAAGAAACCAAACTGCTATCATTTTGAAAACATTTCAGACATTCGGAATATAGTTTCAGAAGAAAATTCAAATCTGAGACTGGACATAACTGATTCCTAAAAATACTTGATTTCTGGGGGAAAAAGTACACGAAAATCAATCATTTTTAATTCCTTGTGCGAAGTAAAGGAAATATTGTAATCACGTAAAATTCTTGATTTCATATTTCAAGGAAAATATCCATTTTGTCCTCTATCGAGAGCAATATAACGATGTTTTTGCGCCACATCTGTACGTAAGGGCAGAATAAAGGACTCTTTTTCCCCAAACGAATTATAAAACTGATTTAAAATGGATTGAGAAGAGATTTTTTTCGTGGCGTCTGTACGTACGTATGTATATGACATAATAATTTCGGGAGAGCATAAAAGAGGAAATCAGCTTGCAGTCATCTTAACCGAGGATTTTTGATACGTAGTTAATACCAGTACTTTTAACAGCTTTCAGCAGTCGTGTGGAAAAAGGGAAGAAGATATTGACACAACACGAGTTCAGCTAATTACCATATTTATTTCTAGGCACATTCGATTCATTCTTCGTAAACAGTATACTTTTTTATCATAAACAATTACAATGATTTCTCATATACACAGCTTAACGAGGCAACATCATTTTAGACGGGGAAGCAAAGCGAGGAGATATTGGCAATGGGGAAGCTAGGAGAAGAAGGATGACGTAATTAGCTCGCCAGAGTAGGTGCGATTCTAGAGGCAAGCTATGACTGGTTAGTATTAGTTTTGGTTTGCACTTTTCAAGCAGCATTACGTAACGTAGAAAAATCTCGAATTCGGGAGAACAGATGAATTTAGGGAAAATCAAATTTATAATGTTAATTTTGAGATCGTCAATTAGTTTTTAAAGCAGCTATCATATTTTCTAAAGTAAGATATAAGAAAATAGGATATGTATGTAACTCATATAAACGAGTAGCCTCAGAACAACTTTCCTCATGTGCAATGCGAGTACGATCCTCAAAAACGAGTAGCTTCAGAACTTTGAAATTTTGAATATAGGACTGCTATAACATGTAGTTATGCACCTCCCTTTATGGTTGCAATCGACAGCACCAAAAGTATATATATATATCCACTCTGTTACTAGGAGCAGTGAGCTCAGATTTTGTTGTTATATGTTGGTAAATTGTGCATTTTTTCCTTTAAAAAATGATTGAATTATGGGGTTCTTTTCTTCCGGTTAATGCTTCTATGCCTTTGGTTAATCTGCATGCAATAGTTGTAGAATTACGAGCAATTTATGTTGTTTAAATGCGGCTATATCCAATTTTTTAACCACAAGAGTCATATTCATTTACATTTGAAATTTAACGGAATAGTGAATTAAGTCTTTCTGCACCTTCAGTGTCTTTTTGCCGAGTGGGACCAAAAGGAAACTTTTAGTTTTATGCACCGAAAAAGCTGCCTTCTTGCCTGCTGTCCGATTTGCTTGTTTTTGCGTAGAAACTGTAACTTTAACTGTAATTTTTTTTTTAAATTGTTAAACTGTGTTTGGTGTTTTATGTTTTTCTATATCTTTCAATTTTTAATGAAGATATTTTGAGTTTTTATGTATTTTTGCTTTGCTGCGAAGTGAAAACTGAATTAATTGAATGATAAATATATCTCTAATGAAATTCGAGGAAATAATTTTAAATGAAATGCAGGAAAAATGCGTATAATTTAATATCCCGTTCAAGGAAGTTACGTGGTGTATACACAAGATTTTTTTAATTTAGCAACACATTTTATGCTACATCATTTTGACGGTAATCGTGACAATACATAATCACTTCCAGTCGTTTTAAATTAAAAGGAATTATCTCATTTGTCTTGCGTGCTTTTATCACCAAAGTGAAAGCATATCCAGTTAACATTTGAAAGATCCACAACTCGAATCTAGGCAGGGGTATACCTGATGTCTTCGTGTTTCCTACATCGATAAACCTAATATCGTATAATTTTAGCATGTTTTCCTAAATGAGGCGTTTTCCACTTTCTAAAATTAAGCATGGTTCTTTGTAATTTAATAAATTTAACTGCGTATCATTTTTAAATACAAACGTTTGATATCATAATATAATTTTGTTATTCTCGATGAAAAAGAAAGAAGTTCACTATGTGCATCAAATCGAATGAAAAGTTGGATTTTCCATTTCAATAAAATTCTATCATAAATAATAAGATTTCTTGGTATAATTCTATTGCGATATTCTCTCAGAATCAGTAATCTTTAAACCTGTTAACTTTTATTGTAGCAATTTGTTTAAAATTTCACTTATTACTTTTATTAGTGCGAATGCCTTCTGGTATTTTCAATTTATATATTTTTTAATTTATTTTTTGACTTATTATTTAATTTGGGTTCATAATTTTATGCAGATTTGCACAGTTACTTTTAAAGCAAAAACATTGTATACAAATCTACCTTCTAGTCATAACTAACGAAAAAAATACCCTATATACAAAATTTCAACATTCTGAGGTTACATGCTTTTGAGTTACGCGAGAGACATACATACATACATACGTACGTACGTACGCACAGAAGCCACGAAAAAAATATCTTCGTTATCCATTTTAAATCAGTTTTGTAATTTTCTGGAGGAAAAAGAGTCTTTTATTTTGTCTTTACGTACAGATGTCACGCAAAAACATCGTTAAACTGCATTCGATGGCCGTGAAAATGGATATTTTCGTTGAAATATGATACCCGAAATTTTTCGCGATTGCAATACTTCCTTTTTACTTCGTACAAGGAAGTACAAAGAGGTCATCAACAGGAAACAATTTGATCTCCTTTTTTTAAAGCAAAAAGGGGGAAATTTTACTTCATTCAAATGCATTTGCTTATTATTGTTTAAAAAATATTATATTCTACAAGGAAGACAGCCCCAATACTTTCTGTTAAATGTTTCTTTAAAATGTCAGATTACAACAGAGTCAAACATTAAAAACTGCGAAAAAAGCCATGTATAAGAAACATAAAATCCATTGTTTTATTTTTTAAGAACCTCAAGAATCAGTTTTTATTTCTATATTTTCCCTTATAAAATTCCCCCCCTTCCCTAAAAACTAGCTCTGTTTTAACATGTAAGATAATTTTAAATAAATCCTCCTGCTTTAAAGCTTCACCTCTAATTATCCGATGTCTTGAGCATTCGCTGAGAAAAGAATAAACTTCAAACTAAGCTACATACTTTTCTGGTGACATTTTTGATCTTGCAACATTTTGAATTTGATACCTAGATTAGCTTCGGAATAACGGCAGAAATATTCTAAATCTCCATTTAATGCCGTATAAGGAATATAACCTTAATAACTTATAGCAGTCAGGACATATTATGTTCTACTGTTAGCAAATTTCAGAATTAAATAAAATTTAGATTTTTTTTTCCGAAACATTCTCTTTTTTGCTTCTGGCTCTAAATGGAAAGGACTCTTGATAATTTTATATAGCACTTCTAATTAATAAATTATCTTTTTCAAATGATTATTTAATGAAAATACTTAGGTTTTTAACTTACCTTAAAATAAAGAAGGTTCTTTATGCCATGAATTGCCTGCTTGTTAAACTATATTATACTGCTTGAACTAGCCGTAATAATTCCCTTCGATAATAAGAAACATTTAGTGGAATATTTTGGCTTTGACAAAGCAGATTAGAACAATTCTGTATGTGAGAGAAGATAACAAATACCGAATTTAACTTCATCTAAGATTGATTTAATCTGAAAACTCCGAAATATTAAAGATTATGGATGAATTTTTTCTATTAAAATTAAACTCCGTTACCAGAATAATAATAACTAGCGATTAGAATTATTACATGCATCGTACTAACTCAAAAATTAAAACGGCTTATAAAATATTTTCTCCCTCCTTCGGGCATGCCTTCGGGGTGTGTAATGGTAGCACACTCGAAGAATATTCGAGAGGTTCAGGGTTCGAGTCCTGGCGAGGGCATTGCCCATTTTTCACATATCCTGCTTCAGAAAAATCTAATGACTCTACAAATACCACCCGAACGAAAAGGTGGTGGACGATAATTCGTCACACCAGGATTTGGCGAGTGTTCCTCTCATCCCCAGCCGCTCTTTAAAAAGGGGAAGTATATAAAGTATTTTCTCACTCCTTTCTGTATACCTTCGTGATATAATTAGAAGAAAACTCGATACGTATTCGAGAGGTTCTAGGTTCGAGTCCTGGCGAGGCAACTGCACATTTTTCACGTCTCCGCCTTCAAAATTACCTAATGCCTCTACAACCTCACCTAACCCAACAGACTAAGAAGCACTTAAAAACATATCAGTTACTTAACAACCGACAGAAGAGCAAATTTAACAAATTACATAATGGTAAATATTTTTAATCCATTACGCGAAGTTTATTTAGAAATTGAAGCTAAATCGAGTATTAAATAATTTTGTAAATAAAATGGCAAATCTATGCACGATGCCCCAAATGTATAAAATTTTTATATATCGAGAGACAATTTAATTTAGAATCTAATTCTTATAACATGTAACTTATACTCCTACTAAGCATGCATATCCACGTATATTTAAAAACATAGCCAAAGAACAAAAATAAACAATATTGAAAAGAATGTTTTAGAAATAGTTGAAACTGGACACTTCTCTGCTTATATTGCTTTAATAGAGTTATTTACGAATTAAAAAATGCTATTTACATGAAATTCAGTTAGCACAATACACATTCATTAACTAACATCGTATGAAATAAATACTTATTCCTCGAATGCCGCTGAACATATTGAGAAAATGATACATATGCCTACAAGTGAGAAAAGAGCTTCCGTGCTTTTGCGTTTTTTAAAGCACATTTACCTAGCTATATGCTATTTTGACATCGGTGATTTCCCAAGAAAATTTGAGAATCGGTTAAAAATGCGTTATCTGCATCTTCTAGCAACTCTTCTGCAAAATTACTTTTGTTACTAGAATAGATATTTTTTGCAGTGCATGCTGCATACAACTCGCACTTGTTCATGTCCGTGCATGACTATATATTACCTGTCGACATATGTAACACGATAGCACATTTCAAGTCAAATCAAAATCAGGTACTTCGTTAATTCCAGTACATATTTCAAACCTTTATTCGCAGACCCAGTATATAGTAAGTACTGTTACCTATTGCATTCATTGAAGAACAGATGGATCCTTAAGGCACAACATTAAAAAACATTTATCAGGAATAAGGGCCGAACCGCTTAGCCTTTTAGCAGTCTCGTCATCAAGTGAGTTTCCCACTGTGTACCGCAGAAAATAGATTGATATTTTATCTCCAAGAAAGGAGGAAGGATACACACGAACAACCAAGCCTTTCGCCGAGTTCAAGCCGCACCCTAGAGTCGGACTAGCAGTCAACTTTTGGCTAATTACTAGACCGTCCAAGGAGACGACATCCAATATCTAATGGATATTGGATGTTATGGACTTTAAGTTACTATAAATATCTATGAGATATGGGAACGATTTCAAAAACAACTGATTTACTTTTTAGATAAATTTGATCAGAACTATCCTTCTGAGGGCTGTAAGGCACCTCTGGACACTGTTGACCTGAGGTTGTTGACTGTTTTGGTTGTTGGTGCTTGCTGTGTTGGTGAATAAGGTTCATGATATCCTTCTGAGAGAAATATGTTGTCTGCTATGAAGAAAAGTTCAATACAACTCTACTTATGTTATTTTCCGATTAGTAACAACACTGTTTTGAGGATTAAAAGATCTGGATTGTTAAATCAAGGTCTCCCAGTTAAAGAGCTTCGAGATTTTAACAGTACGAAACTGTACGCTGTAATACGTTTTACAAATAATGATGCTTATATAAAGACCAGTTTGTTTCATTTAATTGCACGTTGCACTGGAAAACTAGAACTGCTTTTAATCTTTCAATGGAAGAGAGACACGCCAATGTAGAACTTAAAATTAGCAAAAAAAAAGCAGCCTTTTTTGGGGGTGGGTTTTGAACTGTATTCTATCAATTTCAGTGACAGTTACGCATACGTCCCTTTTCTTCAGGAGTAAATTTTTTTTTTGCCCTGTTAGAAGCTAAGGCAAATGAAGATTGTTTCTTTTGCCTAATTTTAAATGACGTCAAATCCTTCAGTAACTTTAGAGTATCCAACAATCAGATTTATGACTTTTATTTTAAAAGAACGATGCATGTATAATATAGGCAACTCTAACAAAGGTGAAAATTGTCAGTGCTAACGAAATTTGTTTTCATGTGCCCCCTTGCCTACGTATAAACTGTCACAGTTTTTCCAATTCCGCAATGTTAGGCAATTATAAGAAAATATTTCTGTTTCTTTCTACATATAACAACGTTCTCGTTGACTGCATGAACAAAAACTTAGTACCAAAATATCAAGGTACATGAACAAAATTTTGAAGATATTGCTTCTTTAATGAACTCATAAAATGAGACATCCTGCTCAAAACTATTAATAAATCTTTCTTACTTTTTTGCTTAGCCTAACTATTTAATCTAAAGATTTTAATAATGGGAAAATTCATCTCTAGACTCATTCGTTCTAAACTCATTCAAGTGACTAAGCTAAAAAAATGACAGGTAATTTTAGTTTAGCTTTCTGAATCGTTTTAAACGTGGTTGCAGAGCTTAGTTACATCTTTCAGCAGTAACCCTACTATGGCGTTGAAGTTAAGTTTCTCTTTGAGATAAATGCATTGCCTTTCAAGGCAATATGTTTATACAGAAGATAAGAATCTTTCATTGCGAGAAGAATAGAGGTCAGTGCCCTACATGGTTACCATATAGTTTGAGAGATTTATTTAATTTAAATAACCTGTTATTTTATGTTTTGAATCTTTATTGTTACTTCCCTCCTTCCGTTTTTCCTTCAGAATGCAAATGAATTCCCTTGTATTTAAGTCAGGGGTTGAGATTGTTATTTCAGAGCGTGTTCTGCCTTTGGAAGGCCCTGTTACTAGGTTTGATATTCTAAAATAAGAGTTCCTATCATCAGCGTTACATTATACTTGCCGATAGTTAAATTCACTCCGGTGAAGCTCCGAGTGAACTTCGCGTGAATTGCTCTGTGTAGTTTTTGACTATTAGATATTTAGATTCAGCTTTATAGTTGAATTTCTACGTGGAGTTTCTCCCATAAATGCTGGCGGATTTTGTAAATACCAGGAGTGACTTCTGTTCATGTTATTAAGTTTAAAATAAAAGAGTCTTTTACACCTTTTGCAAGTTTCAGTTCTTACATTTTAGACTTAGCTATAAGCCGCTTTTTGTCTACGAAAAGGTTAGTCATAAATTACACTATAAGGTTAGTCATAAATTAAACCATGTAAGTTAACAGCCTTCATTCTTATCTAACCGTATTGTAAATGTTCCCTGTCAGAGCAGTGGGTTTACGTATGTGATCTAGCCTTTCCTTGTACGATGAATAAAGACCCTACGTTCTAGATAATTAACGCATTCCATATCAAAACAGTAAGTTTACACATAAGATATGTTCCTTTCATTGTACGAAGAAAGGAAGATCAGTTACGCTGGACTTTTTCAGTGTGACACTGTATCTAGTTTGAAAGTGTAGTAGAATGTTGTTTACGACTTCCTTCCAAACATTCTACGCTTAAAATTTTCTGCTTATTAGATTCATTTGAAATATTATGTACTTAAATTAACTAGACAATAAAAAATAACAGAAATGACTTTTGTATGAGTCTGTAACTTTTGGACTAGAAAATAAATAGCCAGCATAATCAGTAAATACGTAATATTTAAATAAAATTAATTAATATCCAAATGTAGCATTTAAATAATTGTACTTTTTTCATAATATTTGAGTTGTTACGGATTAATAATAATTACCTTGTACCCGACGGTTAAGGAAAATGTCAGACGGTGGTTGAAATGTCTAAGCATGTCCTACAGAAAAAGAACACTTATCATTAATTTCGTTTTCTCTATTTATGGGAAATAATGGAGAAGTTACGATTATCAAACTAGATGATCGTAAAAGTAACAGTTTGCATATAGCGCTTCTGCAAGTATTCAATCGTTTTACAGCCAAAAAATA
Organism: Stegodyphus mimosarum; assembly: GCA_000611955.2. Classification (NCBI taxonomy): domain Eukaryota; kingdom Metazoa; phylum Arthropoda; class Arachnida; order Araneae; family Eresidae; genus Stegodyphus; species Stegodyphus mimosarum. The sequence continues at coordinate 528,462 of KK121042.1, forward strand.
AATTGATATGTATATAAAGAAGAAAGTCTGTGCGTGTGTTTGTTCGCTAATAACTCACTCACTACTACAGCTATAGTCACCAAACTTTCTATAGTTCTTTTCTGGGTCTTGGAAAAGGTCCATGTTCACTTTTTTCCAAACAAAGTAGCTAAAATCAGAGATATGAATTAAAAACTCAGAAAAACGATCATTTTCGCCCTCATTTTTTCTTAGTGGCAACAGTATTGCAAGCTGGAGATAAAAATCTGCTTTATTTCGAAAGTTGCCACTGCTCGCTTTCAAATCCTAGAGTTTGTTAATAAAAAATTCCTAAGTTTTACGACGAAATAAAAATAGCATTGCCAAATCTTAAATGCGTTATTCCGGATTCCAAAAATTCGTGGTAAGCCATTTCGACTATTCCCATCTTCGTACGACTTTAATACGCCGAAATATTAATTAAAAACTCTGAAAGCGCTAATTTTCTCATTCATTTTTCCTAGTGGCAAACGTCTCGATCGTTAGAAATAAAAAAAGTGCTTTACTTCGAAAAGCAAAAAAAGTGCTTTGTTACTGCTCGCTTTCAAATCGTAGAGTTTGTTAATCAAAAATTCATAAATTTTACAAAATCTATGTATATAAGGAAGAACATCTGTTGCTTGTTCGCTTTATTGATATCTGATCAATTATGATCAATTTTTTGCCACATTTAATCGACTGAAATTGAATATAAACGCAATATTGTATAGAACTGGAGCTTTTAAGCCCATTTGATTAGAAAAAAGAGGATCATTAAAACATGCGTGCCATTGTTGTATTTTTCTATCGAAATGTTTTACACGGATTCCATATTGCATCAGACTGAAAAATGTATGACTATGAGTCGTATTTTTTGCATAGTTATTAGAGAATGATTACAACAGTATGTTGCTCTCTGTTGGTATATGCATTGCTCTCAATCTAACTTAACTGCCATCGAGTTCTTTCGCTAATAAATAATTTTTTTTTAAATTTCCACATTAGATGCAATAATTCTATCAAAATAGGAACCATCCCCTTTCTCATCATTCTGAATTCTTAAAAATCATACATTTTAATCATCATGGACCTATATGCTGGACATAAGCTCGACAGAGCATAAGCTCACCCTTCCCATTGTACTTACGCTGCCACAGTGTACATTACGCACATGATTTCAGTATTGTCAAATGAAAACCTTTTTCTTTACCATGCCTTATATTTTAAACTCATATATGATCCGCTTCTAAATTCACGATATATTTTGCGTACCAATATAGAAAGAAAAATTCAAATGATCTCAAAAGCCTCAAATATCATTCTTCGAACAGCAATGGCGTAAGTATTAAAAAGTATCAAACTTTTGGAATTTTTAGTTCAATATCTCCTGATCTCCAGTTTTGCTAATGAAAGTTGATTAAATAATTTCCAAAAGATCTTTAATACTTCTTATGAAGGTAATAACAATAATATTTATACAGCGAATTTTTTTTCCTTTGATCCCAGAGATAAGCACCCAGCGACAAGTTCTTTTAATAATAAAAACTCAGATGAGATGATCAAGAAAAGATTAAATTCGCTTCGCTGGCCCATGCTCATAGGTGGGGCAGACTCTAATGAAAAGATGATTGAATTCGTTTTATTGGTTATATTATCTGCCCGCCCACATCCAATAGCGTATTAGGTACGTTTTCAAAGAAATGAATTCCTTTGTAGTAAGCCGGTGAAAAATAAAATTGCTTTCATATTAGTTTCCTCTTTTTAGAATTTTTTTGCCTGCTTATTGATTCATTCACTTATCTATGCATACTTTTAGATACAATCCCTTCAGAAAAACAGTAGAGAATTTCCTTCTAAATAAACTATATTATTAAGTATAAAATAAAGAAGCTCGAAAAACTTAGTTACTACATGAAAATTAAAAACTTATTCTAATTTAGCCTTTTCTCTAATTATTGACATAATTTTTACTGCAAACTGTTGATTAATTTTACAGCGTCAGAAGTTCTAAGAAACATGTTTCGCCATCACCATCATTTCATCAATTTCAAAAATCACCTAGGAAATTATTGGAAACAATAGATTGCGTTGTAAATAAGCTTATGACTGTAGATACTCTTTGACTTACACTCTTTGGCTGACTGTCTTATGCTATAGCACATAGCGAATTTTAGCGTCTAGAATTACGCACATAGCGAATTTCTTTTCATTATAAATTTTCCTAACAGAAGAAAGTCACTAAAGTTCTTTAAAAGCCAAGCACTTTAATGATTTAACTAAATTCTTAGAAATCTGCACTTTGGGTAAAAAACATAAATGTGGTAATATGAATGTAAAAACCTGGGAATATCTTATTAATGCCAAATTTACTACTTCGTACTTCAAGTTAGCTTTTTAGTTACTCTGTAGAGACATTAGGTTATTTCGAAGCAGGAGACATGAAAAATGAGCAACGCCTTCGCTGGGAATCGAACCACGGACCTCTCGGTTACGCGTCGAGCATGCAGACCACTACACCACGAAGGCATGCGAAGAAGGCGGGAGAAATACCTTATATACCCCCTCTTTTAAAGGGCGACTGGGGTTTTGAGGACCCAATCGCCAAATCGCGGTGGTGGAGAATCATCATCCACCACCTTTCTAGTTCGGGCGCCAGTGTAGAGACATTAGGTTATTTCGAAGCAGGAGACATGAAAAATGAGCAACGCCTTCACCGGGAATCGAACCACGGACCTCTCGGTTACGCGTCGAGCATGCAGACCACTACACCACGAAGGCACGCGAAGAAGGCGGGAGAAATACCTTATAACTCTATTTCTCTCATTTCATTTTGAAGGAATATCGTACACTCCTGCTCAAAAAGTAAACAACAAAGGCAAAACTCGGAATAAAAGAAAAGCTATTTAATGGATGCGTGCGAAATTGATTTCAGAGCTTGGTGTGACACTACTAGACCACATAGGAAACAATAAAGCAAAGCGACACAAAAACACATGTATTACCACCATCACGTCGCAAAAGATCAAATGGGTCGGAAGGAACCATCACGTTAATAATGGGTATAATACCCTCTAGCTGAAATGCATGCTTGACAACGGCGATGCAAGCTGGCAATAGTGTCGTTGATTGCTTGGTTGTGGCAGCAGCGCCCATTCCTGTAGTAATGCATGTCGAAACATGGAGGGTACCTGGCGGCACACTGCGACCTGCTATCTGTCACCCCAACATGTCCCACACATGCTCTATAGAATTCAGATCCGGTGATCAATCAGGTTATAGCAGATGTGGAATAGTTTTATTCTCCAGATAACTCTGCACCACTCGAGCGGGCGGGTGTTATCGTCAATAACTATGGCGTCCGAACCCATTGCAGTGATAAAAGGACCCACAAGAGGGTGTAAAATTTCATCGGGATATCGAACGGCTGTGACGGAACAACCAAGAACCACGTAGATGTCGGTGCGGTCGTTCGTTCCTATCTCAGACCATAGAAGTAAGCCTCTTCTTCTGTTATGGCCTCTTTCCACGATGCTTGGCTCCCGGTAGCGTATGCCTGGCTCATGCCATATCATTGCCCTTCGAGAATCGTACTGGATGTTAAATCGAGGCTCATCCGTAAAGAATATCTGGCCCCACTGACTTGGTGTCCAATTACGATGTTCACGGGTTGAATTCAACAGCGCTTTTACATGCGATGGGGCAAAGGAACACAAACCTCAGGTCGTCGAACGTACAGTCCACCTTCATGCAGACGACGTGACAAAGTTTGGCGGAATATGGGTCGTCCTGCAACAGTAAAGAGATCTGACGCCAGCTGTCGTGCTGTTAGTCATCAACGGCGTCCTGCACATAGCAACAGAAAGCGAACGTCTGGCCGTTGCGCTAATCCTCAGGCATCCAAACCCACATCTTCTACAGGCACTTTGAACCATTTAGTCACGATGCCACTGCCTATTGATGACACTAGATGCAAATTAAGCTATCTCGCAACAGCGGATTGTCTTGTAGAACCTTTTAACATCCCAACAGCCGTCCAATGCATTTCATCGTGAAAATGGTGGCTTTGGCTCATTCTTTTCGCTTAGGCTATCTCGGATTACATGGAATGACGCATAGGTCCGGTATGCTCTTTTTTAAGTCATTGTGGTATGACTGCTGGATTTCGTTTTATGTTAATTTTGGTTGCCTGTTTGCATTCGGCGATACAACCTCTACCTCATATGTAAATCGTATATTTTAATTCCCCTTTCTGCATTCGTACCTTTTTTTTAGCAATAGTTGCCTTGTATTCTAGACGCCTATTCATTTCTACACAGCACTCAAAAACTTACGTAACTTTTCTTTATATAATTCTATGCAGGTTCTAAGCCTAATAAAGACCTATTCAAGTCTTCATTTATAATCTTTCCTTAACGATATTTAATTGTACTGTTAAAATTATTGGTGAAGGAAATGGTTAATTTAAGTTCTTTAACATTGCCTGGCAATATTATACAAATAATAGATTTTGGCAGTTTTGCATTAATTTTGATGACATTTTTCATTCAGATACGGTACTGCAAATTAATAAAACTCACCTTTGGGTAATAACACAAACTTGAAACTCACGATTATGTAGTTCAACGGCTAAGTGAATTACAATATTTCCTCTCACATTAAATAACTGCTGCCGCAAACTCATTTAGATTTTCTTTGTTTCTAAAGCCAAAGAAATTTTTTTGTGGATCATATGTGTTGCAACCTATTTATATAAACATGACAGTTTTTTTAAACAACCACATAGGTATATATGCTTGAGTTGTTCAACATATGCATAAATTTGATTTGAAATGCAAATTTAATTAGCAATGTAACTAATTCGTGAGTATTAAAAGTTTACATCTGCAGGATGTTTGTGAGAAAAGTAGCATATGGGAAAAGGAGATTGTTACAAAGGAGAAAGGCTAAGTAAGAATATGAAGGAAAAAGTTTTCAATGTTCAAGATGTTTAAAAAAGAAGAAAATTGCTGCAAGAAAGAAAGAAAAGTAAGAATCGACCGAATAAATCCGGGTCAATGACACAGGCTCAGCGCACCTTCTCGCTGGCCTCAGTAACTTTGCAGAACTCACCGGTTCCAGTAAATCCTATGGAAAGGTTTGGTTTCTAAATGGATGCAATGTGGGCCTCCACGAAACACGAAACCCGCGGTGACATTCGAAAGCAGAACATCAGTTACTAATTTTTCAAGCATCTAGACAATTATTTTTTACTGTATCCGGTTCCAAAAGTTCAAAGAATAACGATAGTTACCAACGCCTTACGAAGTAAAGCTTTAAGCTCGTACAAAGGGATCGGTAAATTTTGATTAGGAGAAAAGGAAGCGAGACGTACACATTTCAAAGATTTAAAACCGAGCTGGTAAAGCATCCCAGTGGCCAAGGAACAGTTGTTTGAGCTGGTGTTCAATTCTGAAAGCCGGAAGGCGGCCGAAAGTATGCATACAGTATATTACGGGCAGTTTCGTAAGCCAATAGCGAGAAACAGGCAAATATTCAACGGCATAAAAAATTTTGAAAATAAAAAAGGAAAAGTTTTGTCGATTGCCAAAGTAAGCCGCAAGATAAAAAAAAGCAAGGAACAAACAAACAGCAGTTAAACTAATCCGGGTGCTGATTGAATGAGTGTGCAATTACACCGCTCGTATAGAAATTACGATTAAATACTGTATTCTAAATTACGATTAAATACAGTGGACATAAAAAAATTTGGCCTTGTCGATCATTCAGGTTTTGCTAAACAATGTAACAGCAGAGGCCCTGTTAGATACAGGGTCGCAAGCAAACATGCTCTCTGAGAACGTTTTTAGCAAAACTTTTAACGATATCGATTGTTTAGAAAATACGAAAGTTATTGCCGCAAAAAGCAAACATTGCACTTGTACAGGTAAAGCCACTTTAAATGTTTAAGTTAAAAACGAGACTCAAAAGACAATTTTTTGTTGTTCAAAAGTTAGGACTTGCTGAAGGCTGGAGGTGGACAAATCAGTTCCCAGAAAGCAATAGTCAAGTTGCAATTGCAAGCCAAACACGAGGAATCAGCACAACCATCCGTTGTAGAGCTTGGACATATGGAACCGAAGACAAGAAGACCTGGTAAGAAATTTTGCTGATTTATTTTCTGATAAACTGGGTGCAACCCAAAAAGCGCAACATCAAATTGAATTAAAAAATAACGGCTCCTGTAGAGCAACGCCTTACCGATACAATAAAGAAGATATAATTGAGCAACATACTGAAGAACTATTAAAAAAATAAAGTAATTATTTTCACCAGCACTCCGTATTGTTACGCTACAAAAAGAATAATCTACCTACTATGCACTTTAAGCCTTGGCTATTTGCTATTGACTGTAGAAAGCTAAATAGTTTAACGAAATATCCCGGTTATCTCCTGCCTATAATCGAAGAAATCATAAGGAAATTAAAATGAACTAAATACATGACCATGTTAGATTTTACTCCGGGATATATTCAAATAGCTGTGAAACCCGAGGGTGCTCCGAAAACTGAATTTATAACAAAAGCAGGCACTTTCTGAGAATGCCTTTTGGCCTATGCAGAGCTCTGGCAACCTTTCAAAAAATAATGGATGTATTTTTAAGATCTGTCATCGAGAAAACTATTTTTATTTACCTCGAAGATATAATGGTGACTAGTAAAAATATCGATGACACTATTTAAATGAAGTCTTTACATTATTAAGAGAAGCAGGTTTAAAAGTGATTGCGACCAGATGTGAATTCGCGGCAAAGGAGCTTAGGTACATAGGCTGTAAAATTTCCCAAAGGAGAGTACAAACTGAAGATTCTAAGATAATTGCAATAAAAAACTACCCGCCGCCAAACACAGAGAAGAAATTAACGTCTTCTTTGGGTATGTGTTCTTACTACCGAACATTTATAAATAACTTTTCAGCAGTAACCGA
>KK121042.1:535439-545895 GCA_000611955.2 Stegodyphus mimosarum
ACCGCTATTAAAGTTAGAAAGGAAAGAAAGAAGGTTTTCTTGGTCATCTAAGGCTAAAATGGCGTTTGAGAAGCGGCAGTATTAAAATTTTCTGAAAGAGGACAAAAATCTTGAAATATTAGCTGCCGCTTTAGATTTTGTTGTAGGCACTGTTTCGATGCAGAGTGGTTAGCCCACTGCCTATTTCAGTAAAACTCTCAAACAAAGACAGCGTTAATTACATGGCCACAGACAGGGAAACGTTGGCTGTGCTTGTAGCGATGCAGAAATTTAGAGTATGTTCCGACAAGGCACCTGTGGCAGTATATTCTGTGAGTTGTTTGTTGCTTTGGGTTGGTTACTGGTTTTTGAAAGCCCTTATGCCAAGATTCATCAGGTAGGCCTTGAAACTACAAGAATACAGTTTAATAATTAAACATACGCTCAAGAAAGGCAATGTTGTGGTCGATGCTTTATCACGAATAAAATTAGACGAAGAAACCAACGAGCGGAAATGTACAATGTTAACGTCGAAAATCTTGGGCGCTTATAAAACAGTCATTGCCGAATTACAAACTAATCCAAAATTTAGACATATCTATGCATATTTAAAAACTCGAGAAAATTTTGAACATCTGTATAGTTGCCATTCGAAACCGAACAGCAATTTATGAGATAACTAATAATCTCTAGTTTTATTATAACACAACAAAGAAGAATAATGAATTAAGACCATTCATCCCAACCAGTTTAAGGCTCAGTGTTTTGCAAGAATTGCATGATGCACCGACTGCAGGCCATTTTGACATTAGAAAAACGGGGCAAATGGTGTGTGAGGCGGTTTTTTTCCCCGCAACTTCAAAAATGTTTTTAAAATAAGTCAGGTCCTGGCATGCTTGCCAATAAGTTAACGATGTAAATTATAACGTGACAGAGTATCTAAATAGCATAAAAACTACTTTCCCAAATGAATTAATAGGAATAGATTTGTTAGGTTCATACCCATGTAGTGACATTAATAAAAACAGAAACTTACTTGTTATTGTGGATCATTTTTGGAAATGGCTAGAAATAATTTCCCTAAAAAGAGCTTCATCTAAAATCATACCTGATTCATTTCTACATAAATATATCTTAAAATGTGTTGCACTACTTAAAGTTATCTCAGACGTAAAACTCAAAACATCTTCATTAAAAATTGTAAAATACAGAAAAACATAAAACACTAAACACAGTTAAAACAGTTAAAAAATATTTTACGATTAAAATCAGAGTTTCTACGCAAAAACAAGCAATTCAGTCAATGGGCAAGAAGGCAGATTTTTTGGTGCACAAAACCGAAAGCTTAATTTTGGTCCCACTCGGCAAAAAGACACTGAAGGTGCAGAGACTGATTAATTTACTATTTTACTAAGAATTTTCAAATGTAAACAAATGGCGGTTCCGTTAGGTTCAATGGCACTTAAACAACTTTTAAATTATTGCTAATATTGCAGCTATTGCATACATATTAACAAAAAGCATAATAACCTTAACCGGAACATAAAAACTACATAATTCAGTTATTTTAAAGCAAAAAATGCACAATTTACCAACATAAAAGAACAAAAAAAAACTAAGCTCACTGAGCCAGGTAACAGAAGGGAAATATATATACGATTGGTGCAGCGGATTGCAATGAAAACGGGAGATATACGTCTATATGTTATAGCAGTGTTATGTACAAAATTTCAACGTTCTACGTCTACTCGTTTTTGAGTTAAATTAGACATATACATACGTACGTACATACAGATTTGAATAAAAATTCTCTTCTGAATCTGTTTTAATTCCATTTTACAATCCGTTTGAGCAAACGCAGTACTTTATTCTGTTCGTACGTAAAGATGTCACGCAAAAACATCTTTCAAATAGTTTTAAGAGTGGTCGAAATGGATATTTTCTTTGAAATATTATAGCCTAAATTTTTCGCGATTGTAATACTTCCTCTGCTTCGTATAAGGAAGTAAAAAGTATCAGGTTAGTCCTTTTAGAATAAATTCCTCCTAAATCAAATTCAACGCTCTAAAAAAGTCCCATTGTTTGAACGGTCTTAAAAATATTTACTCAGGTGGATTTTAAATTAAAAAATTGAAAGGGAAAAAATGGAAAACCTTCTTAGTGAGACTAAATGCTCTAAAAACTTTTTTCTTCCTCCCTCCTTTTTATCAGAAACAGTCTTTTACAGGTATATTAAGCCTGACAAGAAACACGACGAATTTTCTGAACCTAATACAACAATGCTGAGAATACGACAGCGCCGCCATCTAATCTCGTAGAAATTGCAACGTGTCAGAATGGAAAGCCAGTTAGTTAGGCAGCGACGTGTCGCTACGTAAAGAAGAAAATACGTTTTGGTCGCATATGATGATCCTATTTTCCTTCAAGGAATTTAGGTGTAGTCATATTACAGTAAAACTTGAGAGCGAAGAATTGTTTGAGAAATTTTTCTTTGTTGTGAAAAACCCATCCATCTTTTTCTGGACGCGAAGAATTTGCACATTTATTTTTGACTTCTTTTTTCCCCTTATTCTGTTTTTATTTCTGTGGCAATAAATATGTCTTGTAAAGTTCTAAATTTTATTAACTGGTTACATGAGCAACACATAATTGTTTTGAAAATCTATAAAAATCAAACAAATGGGGGAAATGGAGTACAATTTGCTCCACAAAGGGAATAATTTTGAGGGTATGGAAATATTTAGTACAGATTTTCACTTCTGAGGACACTGAACAGTGTCAAATATCAATCACAACAAAGACAAACCCAAAATGCTGCTGAGCGCAAGAAATTCGTTATATGACTCTAAGATGATTAATCATTCAGTGTATTCTTCCATAGCAGAATTTATTCAGTGCTATTCTGACTACATATCTATTTGTACTACCCGGTCTAAAATCGCTGCAAACAGTTTGGCACAGTGCCATGGATCCATGGATAATTGAAATAAATTCTTCTTTTCAGGTCGTTGCAATTTCTAGTTGCGTAAAAATCTCTCAGTTTTTATAAATGTTTTACGCCTTTACGGATTTTCAGTCCCCCTGTATTTATCTATATGCTACGAAACGTGTAAGAACGGAATAAAAATTTTTAATTGCTCTACACACAAAAATAAACTCACATATTGTTTGGTGTTACGGATTCATCAAAATCTCTTTTAATAAGCACACCTTTAACAAAAACGGATTATCACGGATTATAAGAATGGTTCTCTCAACAGATAAAAATTATTGAGTTAAATCTAACAGCATATGAGTTTGCAGCAGACTAAATCTAAATTAACAGTTAAGTAACTATTACCCATTTCCAATCTCCTGTTTACACCAAAGATGAAGAAAAAGGAATTCTAAAATGTAATTTCTAGAAATTTTTATGAGTCATCAAATTGGTGTGAAATCTAGAAATGTTGCAAAATTCCAATCTCAATTTATTCACACCTGCCCGTTCTAATTAATTATTCAAGAATTAAATGTATACTAAGATAATAAACGGTCACAGATTAAAGACTGTAAGAAATAAACAATAAATTACTCCAGTGTGACAATTATTCTTAAATTTTATTAACAGCTACATTCTTGAGTTAAACCCTGTTCTATTCTTCTTGGCTTATGTTACAATTTTCGCTTATACCAGAAAGTTGTGCAAGTTGTGCAAAGGCCTGCATAGTTTAAAGGTAATTCTTAAATTTAACTGCAGCCTATTGGAGCGTTCAGCATTGCTTTCTTGATTTCATTCGAAACCCTTTAAAGGCCATAAATTAGATAGTAAATGTGTTGTTGTTAAGTGAATTAAAAGTTTACTTGTAAACTTGCAGAGATCTGAGCTTTGGCTAAAGGCAAACAGTCTCATCTTCGGAATATTTTTAATCCGACAAGTCATCGTTTTAATTTCTGCTGTATTTTAAGCTGTAAACAATCGAAAAAGGCTTAGTAAATTTTCAGTTTGGATTTTGTTTGACTTGATTTGAGTCTGCAGTTTAAATTGTTGTTACGGGCGATAACTAATAAGTTAGCCGTAGGATAAGCATTCACTTTAATGTCACACCTCAGAGTTATAAATGTACTAATAAATCAATAAGCAAATAAAAACAAACACACACCAACAGAACGATATATAAAAATCTAAATATAAACAAGTAAACATAAATGGGTGCATATAAATTACAATATGTACTAAGCATACACTGGATTATCCGAATCTGGTTAACTCAGGTTCGGATAATAGATTTCATATTATAGAAAGGGAGCTTGTAAATGTAATAAGCTTTTTTTTTTTCATGACTCACTAAGTTTATGTTCGGAGTGCACAGAGGATCAATACAAGACTTACCATACAAATTATGTAAATGCCACTGAAACAGCATCTATACATACTGGCCACGGAACTTGCTGATATTTGACGTTACGATGAATCGACGAATCGAAAAACTAGCAGTTTTAAATCGATAAATTTTATAACAAATTATCTTCGTTATCTGCCATTTTATTTTCCCTTTCGATGTGATATTATAAGGAATTATCACATTCTCTCGTGCGTTCTGTAATACTGTTAGAGGTTTGTATTTTTACCTAACAAAACAAAGATTCGCGATTCGAATCCCATCGAAAGCATATATACACTGGTGTGCAAAACGTAAGCAACAATGTAAAATTTTAGCAGATAGCCGTGAAATTGCAGAAAAGAAGGTCTGGAGATCAGTACAATGAACACGTAAGTCAGTGGAAACGTCATGCGTATGCAAATATCAGGAACGAAACGTCAGAGTTGACTTGAGTGTACACAAAACGCGTGATGGCGCGCAGCTCAACAGTAGAATAAAAGGAAAGACGGAGACGCAGTTCAACATATTCGCTGCAAGTGCCAGTGAGTCGGTTTGTGAAATATGGCTAGAAGAAATCACCTGGACGACTTCACACGTGGAAGAATGATCGGAAAGCGGGAGGAGGGGCGTACTGTCACCAGTGTAGCCGCAGAGTTCGGAATCAACAAAAGTGTCGTTTCGCGTGCTTGGAAAGCATTCCAAACCACAGGTACAGCTGTTCGAAAGGTTGGTGGTGGCCGCCCGAGGACGACATCTGTAGGGGATGACCGATATATCGTCCTTTAGGCGAAAAGAGGCCGACAGCAGTCAGCAAGCGCCATTGCTCAGCAACTCTGTACAGCAACGGGGTGACAAGTGTCGCGGTTTACTGTGGCCAGACGCCTTCACAAAGGGGGCCTATTCGCCTGCCGTCCTGAACGCTGCCTCCCGTTGAAAGTTGGCCACCAACGCCCCCATTTACAGTGGTGCAGAGAGCACAAAAAATGGACAACTGATGAATGGAGTCGTGTCCTCTTTACGGATGAGAGTCGGTTGAGTACCAGAAGCGATTCTCAACGCATTTTGATTTGGAGAGAGGTCGAGACCCGGTTTTATCCCAGTAACATCAAGGAACGACACCGTAACGGTGGTCCTGGAGTTCTTGTCTGGGAGGCATTATGCTGGACGGGCGAACTGAGCTCCACGTTTTCGACAGAGGATCTGTAACCGGGGATCATTATTGTGAGGAGGTACTCCTTCCCCGTGTGCGTCTGTTTCGAGGTGCCATTGGCCCAGACTTAATTTTTATGGATGACAATGCACGTCCACATCGGACTCTTGTTGTTGAGAAGCTACTGGAAAGTGAAGATATCACTCGAATAGATTGGCCAGCGTACTCCCCAGATTTAAATCCCATCGAACATGTGTGGGATGCTTTGGGAAGACGCATTGCAGCACGCTTACATCCTCCGGAGAACACCCAACAACTCAAACACATGCTGAGTGAGGAATGGGCACTCCTACCGCAAAAAATTTTGCCCTAGCTGGTTCTGAGTATGCGGAGACGGTGCGAAGCAACCATTGCAGTGAGGGGAGGGCATATCCCATATTAAGGAACATCTGCTTGTTGTTCTTCCTCTTGGATTGACAATCATGAGTCACGATACTATGCGTTCAATAAAGCTTGTTTTTGCTTGATTCCATAGCGTATGCATTGTATCCCTTTTTCAGTTCCGATGCTTTCGTCATCCTTTACGTACATAATACTCTCCTTCATTTCTGCATTTCATGTCTCTCAGTTGATTTCTCGTGGAGTTATGGCTAAAAACCCTGCTGTTCCTTAAGTTGTGCACACCAGTGTAAATTTTAATGTTTCTAACTCCGAAATATCTTATAATCTCTACGATAAAAGTTATTCACACCGGTATGTAACTACAACATTACGGTTCTATTCTTTAAATTATTGCAGTTTTTATTGCTGTGGTAAAGGATGTACCAAAGGACGAATACATGTTATTGCAAGCTACAGATTAGTAGATGTCTCTATAAATATTCAATCCAATTGACCGAAATAAATTGGCAATTTATTGTAATTAGTAATAACACACAACAAAATAAATAGCTGCAAACAATTCACAGACAAAGCAAATGTTAAGCAAATCTTCCTTAATACACAACATTTACAATAAATTACAGATATCACTTACATAGTAAACTCTAAATTGCCATTCGGCTAACTCCCTTTGAAACGCATTCCTTTCTAAATCGCTCAGAATTCATTAAAACTTATTGATTCTGGCTGACGAAACCATATTTGTATAGTACTGCTAGGCCTTCTGGAAGCTTCAAGGGAAATCGCTTCTAGAATTACAAAAATGTGTTTTCCTGAAGTTTCATGGAAATAGCTAAGCTAGCAAAAAATCGCCAAATGTTGCCACCTTCGTAACACGTATTGTCGCAAAGGTTCATAAGTTAAGTTTCTGTCCATACCTTGAGGTCTACTTCTGCTATTTTTGTAGTTTAAGCGCTGTTGGATTCAGGACTACAAAATCTACAAATAAAATCTACAGTTCTCTTGAAGAAATAAGCACTTGTACGTAAAATATGTGACCACGAATTTAATTATGCAAATATGCACTATAAAATTACTGCCTAAAATTCAACAAATAAATGAAAGAATAAATAAAACCAATACAAAACTTTACAACAATACACATACAAAAAAAGCTATATTCAGATAGATTTAAATATGTACACAATTTCATATCAGTATTGTTACGAAATGTCAAGCTGCGGTAGGATAGCTTCCCTGCAAAGCAGGTTTAGGGTTACCAGAAAATGGCAGGAAAAGCGAGGTTGCCATATTTGGAGAGAAATCGCCCACTCGGCTGCAAAATTGGCGATATGCGATAGACGGACGGAGAACCTTCTGGAACGAATTCCTACCGGTTTGGCCCAGAATGTTCTCGAACTCAAGCCAAAAGCTATATAAACCCTGCTGGTACGCGGAGACTCAGTCAGTGAGTGAGAGTCTAGCTAGTGAGTAGGTCAACGTCTCACAATCTATCGAGTTGATCGCGAGTTAGTGCCTCGTCGAGTTTTATCTTGAGTGTGTTAATTTCCGAGAACGACCGAACCGAGTCAGGAGCCGTACTCTAGTGCTTATCGTCGAGTTCATCGCGAGTTGTAGCGTGGAGGGTCTCGAGAGTAAGCAGAGTTTCGAGAACGTCTGAACCGAGTAGGGAGTTGTACTCTGGTGCTTTGCCACGAAGCTGTCTCCACCATTATAACCAGACAGCCTGATTGCTGGTTGTCTCAGCGGGCTTGTCATAGATTTTTCGACGACTGTAAATGTGCTTTTAGAGCTGCCCTGAATAATACTAAAATAAATTATGTTTTGATACCTCATAAAGTGTTGTTGTTGTTAATCATTCCAAATCCCCGAACCCGTGCATAAGAAAAATGTAACAGTATGTTTATTTTTATGTAATAATACATTGGTTAAATATGATGATATACTAAAGCATAAATATAATACTGTACCCTTTAAATTTACGAAATATTGCATATCTCAAAATTTTAATCCAAAATTGCATTGTTCCGTTTTATCTAAATTTTGACTTATTTCAAGTAATATTGATCCACATTAACTCAAAAATCTGATGATTTACTGTAATTATGTAAATAAAAATTACGCATGAAAATGAATAAAATTTGCTAAAATATTAAAATATTTTTTCTGCTTTCATGACATTTTATCTAAAATATCCAATTTTTCCCTCCTTTTCGTAAAATTTATTAGATATGCTCACAGTTCCATGCCATTTCTACAGAAGCTTCCTGTAAATATGAAGAGTCATGATGTCTTGACATTAGCTATATTGGCTTATGTCGTTATTCATTTTCTGCTGTCGAAGATCTCATAAAGAAATGAGTGCTCCATCGATTCTCCTTTCAGTCAGATCATCTTTTTCTTTGAATTAATATAGTCTTTCCTGTCGATTCATTTTTATGCTCTTCGTATTATTTATAGCAAAGTATCAACTACGAAGTTTTATTTATCATCCTTTTGATGATTTGATCCGAAAAATCTTGAAATCGTTTCTGTAGTTTGCAATGGAACAACCCGGAAGAGTTTTCATTTATTTCTGTATATGGAAATGGGTTATTACAGAAAATCTCGAACTGTGAAATATACTTGGAATTGGTTCTGTTTCACTCGTGTTCCCGATGGAGACAATTTGTTTTGAAAATTTTTGGAAGGGCATTTCCAAGCACTAGGAGTGAAGGTAAGGTTAGGAATTCTATTAAGCTAAACATTTTTCCATTCCTTGAATCCCTCGAATCTTGGAAACAAAATTCGAGTTCGAAAACAAATCTTCGCCTAGCTTTCGTTCATTTGAATCTTTCAGATCTTAACCTGAAAAACATTTTAACACTTTCAACTACTAAACATTTTATAATGCACCAGAAGTGACTTCTAACCAAACAAGTTGGTCTTACGGTCATAACAGGTCACGCCCAATGCATTTTGTAAAGTACTTTCTTCCTCTTTCAAGCATGCCTTCGTGGTATAACAGTTAGTACACTCGGCGACTATCCGAGAGGTCCAGGTTCGAGTCCCGGCGAAGGCATTACTCATCTTTCATGTCTCCTGCTTCAAAACATCCTAATGACTCTACAATTTTAACTCGAAACTTTAAAAGATTAGGTTTAATGTTTTCCAAAACAGCAGTATTGATTAGAAAAAGTCGTCATCATAATCTCAGTTCATTAAAAATTCTGCGCTTTTAGAAAATCTGAGAGTCACACTGATTTTCCAGTATACGGTCTAGTAAAATCTTCCGAATTTCTGGTTCAGGATGCATCCCTTAATTGGACAAACAGCCTCCGTGTGCTTTTTCGTAATTAAAGTAATCAAATCTGATTCAATCCAGTCGGTATTTTTTAGTAAACGATGAACTAAACTTTCTCAAAAATACTTGCAATGAACCTGAAATGACATATCTAATCTATTATTAATAAGTCATATATGATTCTACCAACTCATGTCATACTATATTAAATGTTTCATAGCTAATTTAAAATCAATAGTCAACTGAAATATTCAGATTTCCATCTTTGGTGTTTGTCTACGTTAAATCTTGAAACTAACTCCGCAACACTTTTTTTATTTAAAAATCATTCTTTAAAAATGTAAAACAACTTATAACTGTTAATCAAATATGATTTGTCAAATTTGTAGAGACATTAGGCCATTTTGAACCAGGATACGTGAAAAATGTGCAATATCCTCGCTGAGACTCGAACATGGAGCTCTTGAGCACACGCCGGGGGGTGGTACCGTTACACACGAATGCAGGCGGAAAGGGAGGAGAAAATACCTTATATAGTCCTCCCTTTAAAGGGCGACTGGAAAAGGGTACCCAATCGTCAAATCCTGGTGATGACGAATTATCGCCCTCCACCTTTTAGTTCGGGCGCCAAACCTGAGAGGTTTTTTTTTTTTTTTTAAGACGTGAAAAATGAGCAATGCCCTCGCCGGGACTCGAAAGAATTCCAGCTTAACAGAGGACTTCTCGAACATGCTTCGGGTGTGCTACTGTTATACCACGAAGTCATGCTGAAAGGAGGGAGAAAATCCTTTATAAAGTTATTTTGAGAAAATAAACTTCGAAACATTTGAAGTTCACTTATATGCTTTATTTATTAAATTTCATCTAAATTTTTTAAATTCGTGTTCTTGAATTTGTTTTCCATTAAATTCGGCACCAAATTTTACTGTTTTTAATATCTGTTAATATTAAAGAAATACTACTCTTTCTTTTTCTGATATTAAGGATTTGACAGAGATAAAACCCTTTCAAATTCGAATTCGAAAAAAATCTTAGATTTCTTCTCACTTCTAAAAAAAGTGTTAGTCGTGCAAAGAAGAGAATCTTAGCAGTTCTATATATCCAAGCAGTCTTTTCTGTTAAAAAGGCTTCTTTATTACCTTTCCAACAAGGATTGTGAAGAAACCTTTTTAGCAGAATAAGAAACAAAGGAAATGTCAGTCTCTTACAAAAAAAATAACGCTAAAAAGAACTGGAAGGAAAAATTTACTTTTCCGAACTGGTTCAAACGCAAGAAATTAG
>KK121042.1:568191-636670 GCA_000611955.2 Stegodyphus mimosarum
AGCAGCACTTTTGCGGCGCGTGGTGGCCACACAAAATACTGATTATGATCTCTTGTTCTTGTTTGTTTGCTTTGAACATTTAATCATTTATTTGTACCACTACCACTCAACTGTGTATTAAATTGCATTCAATTATGACGATTCCTTCTTGGTGTTGCAATTTTCACAAACGTGAGTGTAGTTGGGCAACCGTTGCCTCCTATGGAATGGAGAAATTATCCATGTTTTCGCCGAGATTCGAACCCAAACTCAGTACGGCAGTTAGAGTCACTATGCCACTTTCCCGTTAGGGCGGATATATATTAATTACAAAAAATTGAAAATAATACAGAAGAAATATGTACAAATTTGCAAAACAAAAGTTATGAATAATAAAAAATAAATAAATACGAGCATATAAGATCGCAAAATAAAAACCAAATATACAGTAAAAAGCAAAGAAATGTTTATGTAAATTTACGTTCATATTATGGATTTATTGTTAACTTTTTTTGTTAATTTGTGTGTTTATTCAAAAATTAAACTCAGTTTGCAGCTTTGTAGACACACAGAATCTCTTATAGGCTGACAACACTGTCATAATTTAATAATTTTCTTCTGAATCTCTTATTTATACCCAGTTATAAAAAACAATGTATGACACGTATAATAAATTCCAAATATTTAATGCCTAAACGTACAAAAAAATAGGACATTTCAAATTTTCTTTGCCTTTCAATTTTTGTAAAAAACATTTCTTCTGATATTTTTGCATAGCTGGATAGCGAAAATCAAATTTTTGCACAAAAAACCTAACCTCTTAATGTAACTGGATTTTCAGTATATTTAAATTTTATATAGTTACATTTATTTAAGCAGAATTTCCATTACCTAAAGCATTTTTAAAACTTATTATATTTCCTACGAGAATACTTTTATATGCTGGCAACGATAAAAAATGCCTAAATTTGTATTCTTGAATGATTTCAAAGACGGAATTCAAATATTCTCTTGCTTATTCTCCTCTTCCGTTCCCTTTAATCCAATTTTGAAATTTCCACAAATAACAATTTTATTCAGTGCTAGAAAAGCATTCTGTCATTCTTATTATTCCCCACAAACTAGATTAATATTTGTGCTCCAGTAAACAATAAGCAAATCAATCAATTATTCTGCTTGGTCTGCCGTTGTTGTAAAACAAACATCGTTCAGCTATTTCTTAAAAGGCCTTTCATTTTGAGGGTAGGAAAAATAAATCGCTATACTCTTTCTTGGTGAGATCAGATATCATTTTAATGCTTTTTATAGAAACTATGTATACACAAAATTTCTTCTCCCCCTAAACTTGCTTTATGGTTATGAAAAGAGAAAAGGTGGATGGCATTTACTAAAAGATTGATTTTTTATTTATTACTTCTGCAAACGAAAGTTTAGAAGTAGGTTCAGTTACCGATTTGTTGGTTTGGTTTATTTAATTATCACAAAGCACTCAAGGACTATCTGCTTATGGGAAGGGATACCTTCGTGGAGGTCTTTTGAAGGAAAACTCGCTCTTCTACATGTTACACATGTAGAAAATCATGAAAACGCCCATGTAGCCAGCCTGTTCGTCAGGATTCGAAACCTGGACCGAACTACCAATGTTCAGCGACTTTACCGTTCGGTCGCTGATGAGCAATTCTAGTATGGAACGATTAGGAAGGAAAACACTTCTTTAAGTTCAGGTGGCTAAATAAATTAACTAAATTTTGAAGTGTTTTATTATTGTTTTGCAGGTTATTCAGAGTCCTGATGTCGGACTCAGACATTATGAATAATAAATGGTAGTTTCATTTACGCTTATCTTTGATAAAAACTCTTTAAACATTAGAGATAACAGTATGAATCTCTCATGTTATCTTCCAGTTTTCGTCGACAGCACCTCAAGGTCTGGGATAAAAATCTCTTGTACCTCTTTTTTCCAACCACCATCCTCTGGCAAGAGTTCTGGATTGAAAGATTTAAGTGCCTCTCCCTCTCCCCCCCCAATCGCGCAAACACTACCCTAAGAAATGCCCATGAGTTTGACCTCTTGTTTGTCTTGACCTCTCTTTGGTCTGAAAGGTTGCCCATCATATCAATCAAACTGTATATTTTTTTTATTTTATAAAATAAATGCCTTACGCTCATTGAATAATTTTTACTTACCATTTTTACTTACCATAGTACTTTTTTCCCTAAAGCAATATATAATTTCGCTTTAATATTAACAAAAGACTTCTAAATTGAATGTTCCAATAATAAAAAACTGCGAAAGAAAGACTAAGAAGGAAATTGAAGTTTAATTTTAAAAAGTTTAACTTAATGTTAGTTAACTTTTAATGTTAGTTATTAATTTTGAGCGTGCTCGTCTTCTATCAGAACAAATTTAATGGAATTCCCCCAGTATTCTTTAGTAAGGTGTAATATATATTCCATTCGATTTAATAAAACTGCTCTATTATTGAAATAAGACTGGGTCATTACTGTAATAAGATCACTTGATGAGAGATGCAACGGATGGACATTGGAGAGGACTGCACCATAACTTGAAGACTTAGCTGCGTAGTTAGGAAGATGACACTCGAAAAACAAACCTAACGGTAAATTTTACAAGTAATTTTAATTTAGTGACAATTCACATTATCGCTGTGGGTGCATGCGATATAATTAAGCTTTTAAATACCAAATTTTATTTCAGATCACATGACCCGTTGATGTACTGGATTTTGGGTTCAGATTTCATCGGTAAGAGAGCATCAGAACTGTAGGGAGACAAATTTATTGCAGTTATTTTTCGAATGAAATGGAAATTAAAAGGCTATTAATTTATCATTTAAAAGCCAGATTTTATATTTTATATATTAGATATTTTATATTTTACATATACATATATTTATATACTTTTGGCGCGGCCGATTGCAACCACAATAGGAGGTGCACATCTACATGTTATAGCAGTCCTATACAAAATTTCAACGTTCTAAGGCTACTCGTTTTTGAGTTATGCGAGATACATACACACATACGTACGTACGCACAGACGCCACAAAAAAATCTCTTCAGAATCCATTTTAAATCAGTTTTATAATTTTTTTGGGGGAAAAGAGTCCTTTATTCTGCCCTTACCTTCAGATATCACGCAAAAACATCGTTAAATTGCAGTCGATAGCGGTCAAAATGGATATTTTCGTTGAAATATGATACCCGAAATTTTTTGCGATTACAATACTTCCTATTTACTTCGTACAAGGAAGTAAATTGTAAAAATAATAAATAAGCGAAAATAATTTTAAAATAAGTGAAAATCAGAATGCGACGCATAACTGATTTTCAGTAATGCCTAGCTCTGCTTTACATGTTTGTACTCTGTGTAATTGAGGCTAATAAAAAAGTAAATAAATAAAGAGTAAAAAAATTAATATTAATTTAAACATCAATTTTATAGTAATGCTAGAAATAAAGTGTAACTCATAGTTTAGATTTAGAACGATTTGTAGAGACATTAGGTATTTATTTGGAAACAGAAGTTGTGAAAAATGAGCAACTTCTTCGCCGGGAATCGAACCACGGACCTCTCAGTAACGCGTCGAGTGTGCTGACCACTGCACCACGAAGGCATAAGAAGAAAGAGGGAGAAATACGTTATAGATTTAGATTAGATTTTAACTGCTAGTTTAGATTTTATCAATCGATCAATTTTATCTCAGTCCTTTGGACAAATTAATTAAATCCTTTATCCTGCGTAATAATGTTGAGAAATATTGAACGACTGATGTAAGTATGCCAGTTTGGATACCTATATGTGTAGAATTTATAACCTGATCCTTTATCATTTATGCTGTATTTTGGATAATTTTCATTGCTCTTAATATTTAAAGCGGAGAAATTTATAATTATTAAGTTCTATGTTATATAATTTGAAGTTATTGTTATAAAAACAAACAGAAAATCTTGACCCCAAGCTAAAACCCATTTCAGAGCATAGAATTAATATATCATCTATAATAGGGCCAAAGAATTAATTTATCTGTTATATTTAGATTCAGACATATGTAGGTAAAAGTTAGCTGAAACCAAGGTTATGGTAATAATTACCAAGGTACCAAGGTATGTAATAATTTACATGTCAGTGATGGAGACGCATAAAAATATAACAGTAGTCATCACCGGTTGAATACTTTCTTTTATTGATGACAGAATATTTTTGATAGAGAAAGAAATAAATTTCTACAAGAAGCCTGGCCTTACTTCACCAGCTATATTGGTACTTTTGTGTTTCTGTAATTGATTTCGATAAAATGAGGATAAACAGAGACAGCATGTTAGCAAGGTAGAGAAGAGGAAAAGGGATATCTATATCATAGCATGAAGACCTTGTTCAGAATAATTCAGTTTGGATTCGACTTTCTTTTGATTACACGTTTAAGTTTCGTTCGCATATTTGGATATTATGATTGACTGAAGCTTTATGTAAGTGCTTGCATCACTAGAGTTACAAAGGAATCATGTAAAAAGGATTAACTTTGAAATGACACAGTTTAGAGAGATTTATTATAAGTATGTTACTATTTTTAATATAAAAAGGAGAATAACCAAATTAAAAATGATAGCTAATAGGCAGGGGTAAATTAAAGTAAGTGTTATAGTTTGTCCTTTTTTTATCTTCCATACGCAACCACACACATACTCACACACATACACATGAGTATAATGGATTTAAACAATGAATATATATATAATGGAAGTACATTTAAACTAACTAGATGCAGTTTGAAAGAGTTTTAAACCTTTCTGAAATTCCAAAGTATTGATAAGTAAAAAAGTATTTTAACACTCTCCAATAAGAAACTAGAATAAAACACGCAAAATAATTCAAGGAAAGAGGCTATGAAATAATAATAATAAAATTGCAATTTAATAAATCGAGTTGATTTTGGGGTGATAAGATTTTTCTCCGGTTCTCTCAATGATTTCTTTAAATTAACCTAAGTTTGATATTAAGCTAGAACTTAATGTCAAACCTATTGAAGAATTTCCTAACACTCTTATTGTAAATAAAATGAATCTACCGTCCGTAAAATACAGCATCAAATTTTTTCAAAGCATTTCTAGGGTTCAAAGATTTCAAAATGTGAAACGAAAAAATACGTAGAGATTGTATATATATGTTGCCGGCAAAGTATGAAATCCAGCATTCTATATAATACCTAGACATTTTATAGAATGCCGAAAACTGGCCAGAAATGTAGGAAGCGATTAAATATTTCACACACAGCCTCCCATGATAACAAACCGGTAAAGTATGAAATACATCTCCGATTTGTTTCAATTAACTGAAACTACTTACTAGTTACTAAATGATGTAAAAAAAGTCAAAATGACTACCAAGAAGGCACCACGGGACTATTGATTGCTGAATCGTCATGATGTGATGTTTGTGGAAAACAAAACTCATTTATCCTGTTAAAGAAGGCCACAGTACCATACAGTATAACGTCACAGACACTTATTTCGCATGCTTCATAAAACTCTTTTGGTTACTGGATATGGAGGAAGTGATAGAATATTTAAAGAACTTTCAACCCAATACAAAAACGATGATACACACGTAATGATATTGAACTGTACATCCACTTAGTTAACCCTACCAGAAAAAAAAATGGGTTTAAGAAGGGCATTGTTTTGAAACCCATGATTTTTTCTGAATTTAATTCCCTTTGTCTAGTAGATCTTATTGATTTAAAGTCTCAGCCAGATAGAGAAGACAAATTTATTATGGTGTACCAAGACCATCTCACTAATTGTTTTCACGTGTTTTGAATAAAAGTTTTTTAATGACATAGGAGCCGGTCCTTCATACATAACAAGTAACATGTATAAAAACGAATAACTCTGTTGCATATGTCGACCAAGATAATCTGAATGTTGTGATTAGAAAGAAATGAGCTGATGAAGCAAAAATTTTATTATGATCCAGGTGAAAGAAGAAAGGTAAGCAAAGAGGAGACGTCTGTAGAAAAACTGGTGACCAGAAACTGGTGAAACTGGTCTGTAGAAAAACTGGTGTTACGGCTGAACAAATTGATTTCGATTCGTGTTTAATGAAGTCGTAGCTTAAAAGAGCATTTGCTACTTTCCTACTTAGGTTAATAAGGAAAAATTTTATTTTAGTTACTTTTTACTAACATTATTAAAATTTTTTCGTTTCTGATTTATGAAGCTGATGGTGGTCTATAATTTCGCATTCTATCCATCTCTTGTAATGCTTCATTATTGCAAGGAACCTTTCCATTGAGTTTCGAGCAGTCCAGTTCTTCAATTAATATTCTATCTAATGATTTCATACGACTCAATGGGCCATATGCTTGACCTGCAGCGAAGAGTTTTCGTAGGAAGCTTTTCTTGGCACTTACGTTTTTCTTTCTCTAACCGTCACTTGCATTGTGTTGTAGTTTCTTTTCGCTTTCTTTTCGCATTCTCCGTTTGTGAAGCAAGGGACATTTTAAAGGGTTATATTTTAAACATAAATTATTATCACGTTAACATAGAAATATGGGAAGAATTTTCACTGCATAATGGGACATTACATCCGCTTCATGCAACTCTATAAAACTTTAATTCTTTAATTCCATACACTTTCAAAATCTTTAGAACTCTGTCTTACGCTTGCCACTTATTTTTGTTAAATATTACAATCCCGTTTAGCACAGCCATGTACTATTAATTATAAGTTGTTAAAAAATTAATTTTTACAGCACGTGAGAATTCCTAACAAACGGTCATTATTTGTAAGTCTTATAATATATTTGATAAAAACAGCATATCTTTAGTTCCGATAAACAGGAATAAATAAGTAGGAATTGACTTTGTAGAGAAATTAGGTATTTTTTTTTTTTTTTTTTGGAACAAGAGAGTTGAAAAATATGCGATGCCTTCGCCGGGGATCGAACCACGGACCTCTGAAATACCGGCTCAGTGTGCTGACCATTACACCACGAAGGCACGCTAAGAAATTGGGAGATATACCTTATAACTTTAATATGTGAAAAAACTGTATTAACACCAAGTGTCATAAAAACGTATTGAATTTGAGTGGATGAGTAAAAAGTATTTTATTTAACGATTGAAAATTTGAACAAGATATAAGGAGAGTGTGAACTAATAGTGGGAATTTAATAAAAAGAAAAATAAAAGAGAAAAAAACTAATATATTATTCGCAATTTATTAAATTCCAGAATAAAAATTAAAATTCTAAACGAGTTTTATTTTTGCGCTAGCTAAACACTGTTTTTACTTAAAACTTTTGAAAAATTCCTTTTTGACACCGTATGAAGATATTTCTATATTATCAATATCTGCTGGGTTTTTGTTTTTTGCCAGTTCATTTATTTACCATTATTCGTTACTATTTTTGCTTCTTTATTATTTTCAATGTATTTTGGTGTTATCATAATTGCAGTAACTTAATGTAATAGCTTTGTTTTTACGTTTTTTTACGTTTTTATTTATAAGAAAAATAAATGGATAATATTAAATCGGAATTCTAAGAAAGTTAAAAGACTGAAATAAAATAACCCATATCTTTTCTCTTGTTCAAACCAAATACCGCTCCATAAGTGTAAAACAAATAACACCCAATAAATGTTTTATTACTATCTCCAGAACTTAACGAGAGTTAGCAGAATCAATTTATAAATTTTATTGATTTGTTTGTCTCTTTGCATTAATATCGATTTCTAGCGAAATATTTGTGTCAAAGTCGATGTATATTGAAATGAAATCCATTTTCAGTTTTAGTCTTCGTTCAAGCCCATTAACAACCCTCTACGGTATCCCCTGGCAACTGATCCCAATCGATGAAAAATTGCGTGGAACCCTCGTCCTCTATCGATGATTTTTGACGGTTTGATTAATTGAAAAGATGAAATAAATTTTAGTGCTAAAAACTGGTATTAGAACATTATTTTTATATCTCTCATTCATGAATATTTTTAATTGAATAGATTTTGATTTAGTTTAAGCTGGACGCAAACTATTTATGTATATTTTTACTTGAATCCTACATAAAAATAAAACCATTTTCTTTTTTTCCATAAATATTAAACTAAAATATTTGACGATAAATGTTAGGTTAGCGTGAGAAATTCATCCCATTTTGCTTCTGCAGTTCATTTTCACATGTTGCTTCGGTTTATTTTCCCGTCTGTAGTACTCCAATAAATACTAGAGAACTGCGAAGACTTTAAAAAACAATATAGTCAAAAGTAAGAGTTTTTTGTCTTACGTATACATTATAAATGATGTATTATATTTATAACAGATGTAAGGTATTCTTTTTTTAAAAACCTTCGCGTTTTTAAAACATAAAAGCATTATTCTTTTTGTGAAATTTACTATATTCTCCATTTTATTTGATTTCTGTTGGTACGGTCTCTGGAAAAAGGTTGAATTTAATTTTCCTATAACCATGTAGATGTATACACTAAGTTTTAGTGCACTATAACTAAGTTGATTCACCGAAAGGCAATAAGTCATAATAATGCAAAAATAAACTGCAGAAGATTTAGTATTTCCTCATTACAATGGCCTTCGTATTAGCCTTTGGCATCATTTGAGATTTGCGTGTTACAAAGTAAGTCATTTAGCTGTCAATTTTGGCGATTAAACGCGGTGGCCGCCTTATATGAACCGAAGATTTTTCTCGCACTTGTTGGCAACACTGATTCAGGAGTTCAAATCAAATTCTGATCGTAAGTAATCCAAGTGTAATAACAAATGAGGTTATTCTGGCATTTCGAACGAAACAAAAAAGTATCAAACATTTTTTAAATATTTTTAACATAAATTACTTCAGTACCTTTATTTACCATCCATTATTCGCTTTCTCTGAATAGATGATTTATGAGCTCATTGGAAATGAAACATGCCTATGTACCATTTAGTTATGCAAAAAGGAACGTTAAATTGGCATATGTTAAGACTAAAACACTATTGATTTCAAAGCCCGTCTGGTATAAGCCCCTTCGCCTCATTAGGGATCAAACAATAAACAGTGACAGTTTGCCCTAAATTCAAATCTTGGCGAATGGGCTGGCAGCATGGCGATTTCGTGGTTTTTCCTAAGCTTAACATTCATACAAGCCAATTTCTTTTAAAACGTCCTTCTTGAAGGCCCTCCTTTGCTTAGAGAGATAGCCTGCAAGTGCTTTGCCATATCAAACAAACCAGAGTAAACCATAAGCTCCTTTTCTTCAGACGCACTAAGGAAAAAGCGGCTTAAATAGGTAATGAATGACTTTACTTCAGAAAAATATATTTATTTCTCTCCAAGAAGTGAAACTATTTGCAATAGCAGGTAGATAATCGAGCATGTCAGAGAAAATCGAAAGAAAAACCTTTTTTATTCTAAAAGATTCAAAATTATTATTTACAATAAGACCTGCAGTTGTGCTGGTGATATCTGTTTCCCATTCTCGAAACCGTTAGTTCACTTATCTGTTTCCCATTCTCGAAACCGTTAGTTCACTTATCTGTTTCCCATTCTCGAAACCGTTAGTTCACTTAAGACGAATTTAAGGCTTATTCGAGGCTCCTCCCACTTCTGAGTTTTGTTCGTGAAAAGAACTCAACTTTCGTAGCAAAATGACCAATTAACGATACAGATGTCACAGTTCGTCCATTTATAACTCCGGTTTCCTAATATTTCCGCACCAAATATTTAAACAACTCTCACCTACTATTTCATTTCCTTCTGCAAATATGTTATAAAACCTGTAGAGTCGTTAGGTTATTTTGAAGCAGAAGACGTGAAAAATGAGCAATGTCCTCCCCGAGGGCTCGAACCATCGAATTCCCAAACACGCGTTGAATGTGCTTCCATTTGCAACACGAAGACATGCGGAAAGGCAAGTATAGTTCGACCGTTTCAAACGCAACCCTGGCTGGCATTCTGCCAAAACACATAGACTCGTCCAAAAGGGGCGTTATTATTTGCTGCGACGTGAAAGCTCAGGTGAAAATCTTCTTTTCTCCGGAAAGAGATAAGCAGGAGGGAAAAAAAGTACCCATCTTTTCACCCTATTTTGAGAATAATTCGGTCAGAATGGCGCATGCGTGTTTGCGCTCATGGTCGCGGATGAGGCGGTCGAACTATACCTTATTTACTACCCATTTTTCAAGGGCGACTGGGATGGAAGGGACTCAATCTCCAAATCCTAGTGGCGACGAATTATCATCCACTCCTTTTTAATTCGAGCGCCACTGTAGAGGCTTGTAGAATTGTTTAGGGTCAGGAAATTGAAGAAATCCGCAAAGCCCTCGCGGCGATTCGAACCCTGAACCTCTTGAATATGCGTCTAGTGTGCTTCCAGTTACTCCACGAAAGGAGGGAGAAAATACTTTATAAACCTTCTGGAATTCGAGTACTTAAATCTTTATTCATGGAACGAACTGGGACTGCAACTTGGGACAGAAAAGTGGTTTCGATTACAATCAAAGCAATTCTGCTACTGTGCATGAAATTTTCAATCTTAGAAATAATATCATTTTTTCCGAATGTATTTTGTCACAAACTCCGCGTATGAACTACTACGTAGTTGTTTGGGTGTAAAGGGCGGGCGAGCATCTACACTGAGATAAAAATAAAAAGGGGGGTTAATTCCCTATATCTCCCGTTCTACTAGACCGATTGACGAAATTCAAATTGCGTTTTTCATGTCTCGAAAGCGCGACTTAAAATATATATTAGATTTATATACAGCACTGTTCTAATGTAGGTATTTTACATAAAATCGGACTTTTCTGAAGTGGCATGCTAATTTTTTTCCATATTTCCATTCTAAAACTCAAATTATGCCTAAACATTAAATAATGTAAAATTTGGAGCCAAATTTAGGGAGAAGTTAAAAGCTTTATCTTGCACATTTTTTCAGTTTCTGCCAAGAATAATTCACTTCTTAATTTATAGCAACCTATTTTCTTTTCCTTTTTTTCATCGTACTCATGCCGAAAAAAAAGTCATCTTTCATACTCTCAAATAATTTTTAAAAAGCGCGTAAACTAGATTTGGCGTTATTATCGCTTATAAAAAATATACCAAATTTCAATGCGTGCCGATATGTAAATTTACGTACATCTTAGGAAATTTTAAATGAAAAACTTTAATTTTTGGCAGGTATGCTTAGAAGTACATCTGCTTTAAGATGATAGTAAAAATTTTATAGGTTATAATTCAATTTATTTTTTTGAAAAATTTATAAAAATTATTTAAAAATATAAATTTTGAAAGTAAATCATAAAAAATGAGGGAATTTTATTTTGAATAAACCTAAATTTCGAAATGTGAAAGAAAGAATCAAATAAGCCTAATAGAAAAGAAATATTAATAAATATATGTCAAATTCAATTAGCATTGAGGACCTGGTAGCAGGCCTCCACGTGGTGCACCATGGGTAACTCAAAATCTGCTACTGCGACCGCCGCTCTCCTCGAACCTTCTTTTGTAACGCATTCGAACTGTAGTATAAACCGTGCTTCTAAGGATTTGCAACGACTGAGAGTTCTTCAGTGGAATGCTGGTGT
This sequence comes from Stegodyphus mimosarum, assembly GCA_000611955.2. Lineage (NCBI taxonomy): Eukaryota > Metazoa > Arthropoda > Arachnida > Araneae > Eresidae > Stegodyphus > Stegodyphus mimosarum. The sequence continues at coordinate 579,773 of KK121042.1, forward strand.
TATTTCTCAAGAAAAAAGAACTCAGTTGCTGACTATTCTAAACTCTCATGATATAGATGTTTTTATTATTGTTGAGGCTAATTTGTCTCATGATTCACTGCAGTTCCACACTTTCGGATTTTTTATATTAGACTTAGAATTCTTTCTAAATCGAGAAGAATCGTTAGTGGTATATTGGTTGGTTTAAAGAATGACCTGGTTTCTGATTTTCATGAAGTTAGTGATCTGTCCTCATACAACGGAGCTGAAATAGTAAAACTGGATGTGTGGAAATGGAAGAAACACTTTAAAATTTTGTTACATCCATCCAATAACACCAAACTTGGCTTTAGCTCCTTAACTCTCTCCAGTAAAACAATTCTTTGTGGCGATTTTAATGCCCATAGTCAACTCTAGAATTATAAAGACACAAATTTTCCTGGATTGGGGATAGAAGATCTTTTGAATTCTGATAAACTGGAGCTTCTGTATAGTGATTCAGACGTCCCCACCTATCTGCACTATAAGGGCAGTTTTGGTATGTGGTAGAATAACTGCACGTAAGAAGGATTTAAAATCCCCTTTTATTAAACCACTATTTACAGCCACTTCCCAACTTGGGAGGGATAAAAGAAAATAATGACCGCACTTGGGTCTAAACTGAACAATCAAATAATTTAAAATAACGTTGAGTAGAAAATTAAGTAGTCGTTGCTCTCAGAGCTTTAAACGCGAGGTTGGCCTCTATTCTAAACTATCAATGGTGCGTAGCAAGATTTGGCTAATACTAACGCACTTAGATTACTTCAATAAGTATTAGAGTAACAGCGCTAAGGCTTAGAACTTATATACTAGCTAGTCAGGTGGACGTCGAACAGAACCGAAGTGATCTGAGAATAAAAAGCTCTCACACACTGAGAAGTTCCTTGCTAACCTTTAAATACAAAACTTGGCTCCACTTCAAATTAGCGTAAAGCTGAATCGCATACTCATTCTAACGGGAAGTTGAAATAAGAGTTCACAGGAAAGAGAAATTAACATAAAACTTTGTTAGTTTAAACTAAAACCTTACACAGTTACAATAAGGATTACCATTTCTTTCTCGACTTGAATTACCAGGATATAGCAACTTTATTTCTCAGCCGCTGGTGAACTCTAATGCTGATTCGTCAGAATAAATCTCTGGAAATTCTCACTAACGCTTTATCGTTCCTCAAAAACGCCACAGCTCACTAGAATATAAAAAGTACATACATCGAAAATGACACTTTGAATTTAGTTCCAGGATTTTAAGCTAATTGCGAAAATCGTCGCACACACGTCTATCAAAATCTGCTGTCAGGAGATAAATAATGGCTACACGCATCATCACTTTTAAAGCAGTGATTCTCAACCTTTTCTGTCGCGGCACACTTTTAACGATTTCAAAGTTTGACGGCACACAAAGAAACAGATAAATTAAAAAAATTTTTACTTACCTCTAATGCATTGTGTAAAATAGTTTATGAAACAATTTTAAATGTAAAATAAAACAATATGTACTACAAAAGCAGCAGTACGTTTACTAAGGGAATAACTACAAGTTAATAATAAGAATACTTTTAATGAGAAATTTGAGTTTGATGTCTTTTGATAATTTCATTTATATTGGGTCTTAAAAATGACAAAGCTACTCTCATATCGTCTTCGCATTTAACAGTCTCGATCTTTTATTCGCTTTTATCTTGGTTAATACTGAAAATCCTAATTTACACAAATAAGATGTAGAAAATCGTAAAAATGTTTTAAAGCTTTTTTGGCCATCATAGGATAATCGCGTCTAATGTTAATCCAAAATGAATTAATTATTCTTCCGAATATTTTAAAATTAAATCTCGATTATTCGAAAGCGAAATTAGTTCTTCCTCTTCATTCAAAGTTAATTCAAATGCAGAAGTATCCGTTATCACAAATGGATTAGGAACCCCATCAAATTTTTTATATCTAAATTTGCTAAATAATGAATAATTCTCTCGTCTAATGTTGTCAAATAGTCAATAACAATTTTATGAATAGTTTTATTAAAATCTTTTGGAACTGACTCAAACTTTTCCAAATTGCCGTTCTGAGCTTTATTCTTCCATAAAGTTATTTGTTTTTGGAATTCCACCAGTTTATCTGTTGAATTTAATATATTTTCTTTCGGCCCTTGCTTACTTGAATTTATGTTATTAAAAATAACAAAAATGTCTGATAAGTAAGCTAATCTCCTATCTGCACCAATCAGAACTTCTCAATTTAAATTATATACTGAACATGCGCGAAAATGCTCCGAAATACGCTCTCATCCAGAACACCAAAATCGGCTTGGATACCACAATTGGCGCGCTTAAAAACCGAATTTGGACAATTCTCATGAGTACCGTATACTAGGATTAAACCCATTATAATTACTATATACAGTTCTAAAATTTGTCAGCACACAAAAGTGCCACGACACAGTGGTTGAGAATCACTGCTTTTAAAGAATAGCTTATGAAATTGGTTCTACCAAAAGGTACATTGCAAAACCCCAAATAATTCAAACTTAAGGGTAAATAAACTAAGTATCTTAGTTTAATTGTCAAAGCAACCTCTCTTAAAATCCTGAAGATCGATATCATAGAAAGTCACTTTAATGGCATTAATGACAGTTTAATACCAAATTATCAGTTATGATTATCACTTACATTGTTGTATAATTAACATAATGGAATTCTACTGCCGTAATAAATAGTTTAGATTTGCAAAGGAGTTTATGAACTTTATAAATGCCAATAGAACAATACTGGGAATTTTGGTTTGATGTTTTTGATTGTATTTCTGTTTTAATCTGTTTTTTAATCTTTTATTCTTATCTTTTAACTGTATTTTTGTTTGCCTGTATTGGATCTGCTGCGTTAACCATAAGGCCGATTATGATCGGCCAGGAGCGTTTTGCAGCACACTCCTATATTGCATTACATTACACTTCCTACATAATGTTGCGCTTTAAATTTAGTTCAATGAAATGGCTTATATTTTTTTTTTATTCCTTGTTACATTTTCTCCATCTATTTTATTTTCCCAGTTTAGATGCATTTGATGTGGTTTTTCGAAGGCAACTATGCCTCTTTCTTTTGTTTATTCCATTGGTTTGGGGTTGCTCTCATCGAATTTCACTTTTCATGATTTTAGAAAATCAGCCTATACGTTCTGCAAGAGAAATCTGATGTAATGAATGTAGTTTTAAATTTGTAACATAAACTAATATACCTTGCGTATAGAGTAGATATAAATTATCGTATTTCATCATGCGTAGGTAAAAAATGCGTTATTAATGTAATGTAATACAATCTAAAAAAGAAAAAAGGATGGAAAATTCTAATATCTTAAAAATTAAATGAAACACGTGAAATCCTTAGCAGTTAGATTAAAACTATAAAAGGTTTGGTGACAAATAAACCTTACCTCTATTTTGAAACGTTCAAATGAATATTTAAATGGACTTCGCTTACCTACTTAATATTACCTCTTAGATTTTTCCTTTCAAATCTCAGCCCATTAAATATTAATTTTCAAATTAACTTCATTCCGTAAAAATATAACGAAGCCGTAATAACTTTTCTATTCACATCGTGATGGATCACTAAATATGACACTTTATCTTAATAGCAAAGACGTTTTCGGCTATTAAGAAAATGATGTAGTATATCAAACTGAAGAATAAGAAACGTTTTTAATATACCTAAGACATTTTTGGAATCAAACTGATAATCACTTCCTGTGCGAAATATTATACTCATATTTAATTGCCTCCTTATCTGATGGAAAGTTTAATTTCAAATGGATTCATGATTCGTTACTTTTGCACCTGGCATCAAAGTATAATGATATCTTTACTTCAATTTCAAATTATAATATTCTTATAGATCTTCAGACTGAAAGAAATTGGTTCGCAGAAGAATTAGAATAAAAGCTTTTTTCAGAACCGCTATGAAATATCGTATAATCTTAGCTCTCGTAGTTTATTTTATAACGCTTGTAAAATTCTGATCAGACAAAGGAATTCTTAATTACTTATTTATTTTAGGGTAAAAGAACATATTCGCAATAGATATACATTAAGCCGTTAAGCTTCACTGAAATCTAATTGTTCTAAAACTTTTAATGTTTTAAAGTTTTTTGTTTTTTTTTTATTTTTCAACAAGTAAGATTATGAATTCTTCTGAATTTTGATCTGTAACTTTTTAGCACTATGGAATTATCTATAATAGAATTCTGAATTAATTAGTTGCAAGTAGAACTATGAATTGCCTTAAAGGTTTTCATGCGAAATTTCTGTTCTTTTACCCACATCATATAGGTTTATAATTTATATTATAGTTTATAATTTGTATTAGTTCATAATTGTGAGCATTTATTCTTTGTATTAGGAGTAAAATATTGTATAAATTTCAATTTCGTTATCTTATGTTTCTTAGCATTATCCGTTTCCATAAACAACTGCACATTTTAACTCTAAGCACTTTTTTAAATATTAAATAATTAACATGTTATCTTCAGATGAATTTTAACTAAGAAATCAAAATCAATAACTTCACTTTCAAGTACTTTAAATTATTTCGCTTTTGTAAGCTATAACATTAATTTTAGATGAGTAATAAAATTCACAATGTGCTCGAGATAGTTTTTTTTTTTTCTGTTCTTGTAAAGTCTATCAAAATACTTCTTTAAACTGATGAAAAACTTTCGAAGACTTCTTTCAGCTTCAAAATCTGCATCTAAATTCAGAATTACATATTAAGAAGTACTCATATTATTCCAAGATGATTCATTTTGCTACATCGAGATGATGCCACATTTGTTAAAATAAATTAAAGATCGCATTCTACATCGGAATGGCGCATCAGAATGGCGATAATTTTCAGCAGTTGATGAGGCCTAATGCAGTGGTAACGCATCATATCATTGAATAGATTACAGGCAATTAATTTTAACTTCTCTCAGATATAATTTAGCACTTGATGACATTAATTTTAAGAAATGATTCATGCATTACCCTTTCCTTTGGTTACAATTATTAGTTCAGGTGCTTCAGACACAACTAAAAAATAAATTTTCGGTGATACAAATAATGAGTTAAAAATTTATGCATAATTCAGATTTAATAAAATTACGAACATTCCTTGTTGTCAATTAAACAGTTCAAAGCGTTTTCGTAAGTGTATACATAGACATAAGTAAGGACAGTACTAGTTTTTGCCATATATACTTCGAAACATTCTTTCGGATTCAGTATTATATAAGGAAGCGCTTTTATTTCTTTATTACACACGCTCGAAAATACATAAAGATCAACTTGAAATCTGATAACATTTCAATTGAAATAAAAAAATATCCCAAATAATCAATTCATAAGAAGTTTTATCACAGTTAAGATTGCAATAAAGCTGATACATTTACAATAGAGCTAAGGTTTTGTAACATTGGAAGATGAACTTGTATTATGACATATTATATAGGGGAAGAGGGGGGAGTCATGAAATTTTTACCTTAAAATTCAGGGTGAGGAAAATAAATATCAGGAAATTCAAGTATAAATATTCCAAATGCCATTAAAATAATACCTTTTCACAGTGAACAACAGGAATGTATTTCATCGGCCGCCATTTTGATACCTGGGCAGTGACAAAGAGGCAATGACAACTATAAAAAATATAATGAATGCTTTTGAAAGAATTCAAAATGATAAGATGTGATATAAAATGGTATTTTTCTATTATCTTTCTCGATGAGTGTTTTCTTAAAGTAAACAAAATTATTTATACTGAACTGTACCTATATTCCTAACAATCCAAACGTCAACCTAGTTTTTCTTTTTTTTTTCATATAGAACACTAAATTACGGTGCGAAAGCAGATTTCTAAGAAATAATCTGCAATGCAAATTTTTCTAAATTGTTTATCCGTAATTTTTGCCTCAAAATTGCAGAGAACTTCTATTTTTCCTGAAGTTTCTGTCATCGAAAGTTCTAGCGATCCACATTATTTCTGTAAATTCGCATTTTGTTGTACTCATTTATTACCTAGTCATCCATTCGAATGATCCTTCACGCTTTGATCACATTTCTAAAATATCATTTATAAAATACGCTTGCCATTTCTCAAAACCTGTGCCTGAAATTTCTCAAAATTAATTTTATTTCCTTTGACTTTCTGCAGCAGATACTGAGTAGGCATTTCTCAAAATGCGTTCGAACTGTCTCTTTGTGAAGAGTTTTGATTTATTTTAATCAAAGTGCAGATCTCATTTTATTTGGGCTAACTTTCTAATACTACAGAATCTTTCTCTTGCAGAAGTTTATTTTCAAAAATGCGTCTCTCAGTCCCAAATTAGATAACGAAGGACTTGGAACTTAAATCTGACATTTAGACATCACAGTAATCAACAAAGGAAATTGAATCAGCATTTTCGGATCTCCTATCTACTTTAGCATTCAGTTTCTGTATGTGTTTCTCGCATCAACATTCGCATAGGAATCTAATTACAAAAGTATCTGTTAAGTCGCATTATCTTTTTACGTATTTTCAAAGTTATTCCGAGATTCTCTGTAAAAATTTCCAGATTCTCATTAAAATGGATGACTTCGTTGTCTCAACTCTAAATAAATTAACATGATAGCAGTCATTTACATTAAAAAAATAAGTTATTTATCAAACTAGATATTATTAATGCTTGAAAGACTCTATCGTGTGTTACTGGTTTTATTTCTCGAGCTCCCAAACCAAATTCGAAACCAAAAGAAGAAAAAAAAATTTAAACTGTTGGTAAGATAATTACTTGCAATTTAAAAACTTAAAATAAACAATGCGCTGAAGAATGAAACTATAAGATAAGCAAGACGTTAACTCAAGTTATGCCAGTCTCTGCAGTTTATTATCAGTCGCTTTAGCTTCAGTTTCCAATCTAGCAACTTGAAGGATTTATCATTAATAATTTTAAAAAATTAAAAAATATAAAATCAAGTAAAAATTTCATCGTTAAATATTAAAAACACTTTTAAAAAACTTTTAAATTCACCTGAAATCCAAAGGGTTTCTACTTCTTTGTGAATGGCAAGTAAGATTATGTTATCGATGCCATCCTGTCCTAAAGCTTTTTTAGTGATCTTAGTTATCGCAAATTATGGCATCTAATATGTTCTGGTTACGTTCCTAAATTTCATATTTTAAGTAATTCTAGCCTCCTTCGGTCGATCCTTAAAGTTATCCTCGTTATCATTATAAAGAAACGCATTAATGATATTTCGGACCATGTCTATACTTCATGAGGTAGAGATATTGGCTGTAACTTTGTAGACCATTAATCAAAAAGCCTTATCGCCTGCGAATTTTTACGCTGGACCATAACCATTTTTAATAGAAAAGAAGCAGTTTTAGCCTCCTTTAACATTCTCTTCTGTGCGGATGTCGCTTTCCTGTACAAAATCATGCTATGCTGTCGTTGATTCTGACCAGTTGTTGCCTGGTCTTTGCATTGAAGTTAATAATGGTACGATGGAAAATTCTGTGGCTGATGATACTATAGCGAGAGCTCTTGGGCACACGTCCGCCCAGTACAACAAGAAAGCACTTGCAGTCATTTAGACGATCTCCATCTTATGATTTTAAAACCAAACGGAGTGATGTTATCCCGATGGGAAGCATTTATTATTTAAATCAAAATTACACTTAGTGTTTTACAAAATACAATATTAAGTACATTGTGTACTGTGTTCGAAAGTAAAATATTCGTATTGTGTTCGAAAGTTGGTGACTTACACTGAGAATTTTAACTGAGACATTTTTGTTCCATAATTCTGTTCTTATTATATATTACTCTTGATTAAGTCATAGAATTGTTAATATTTTAGTCTGCATACCACATTCAATGCTCTGACATAGCCTTTTAAGTTACAAACTAATTACTTCTTATAGCGCAGACAAAAACACTAAAAAACAATGCACTAAAACACTGTTAATTATAGCATTGCTAACTTACACTCTAACTAAAACACTAAACATTTCAAACTACATACTAGATGCATAACAATTAATTAAGACTGAGTAGACTATTTAATGGAACTAATGACATAATTATTAATTATAACTAATGTAGGCTGTAGGACCAAGGATCCTCTTTATAAAATCCAAAATAAATACTAAAGCTGCATTCAATCATATAAGCATTAAAGAAGTCATAAAACACTGTTTCTACTTTGATACAGTGGAAACAAGTGAGTTACATAATGATGTAATAAATAAATAATATACTAAAAAACATATTTAGACTGTAGATAATACTGTCCATTAACAAGCCCATAGATATTCCTGTAAAATATACAGGTAAATCCGTAAGATAATCCATAGATAGTATTATCCATAAATAAGACTATAATATTATTATCCATAATGATATTGTTCATAAGTAATATATTTTATGTTAAATATCCATAAATAATATAGTTTATTTTAATATAAGTCCAAAAATAAGATTAGTTTAGTTATTATACACTCTTATGTTTTACCATACATTAACACATTTTTCTAGACACTTAAACTAAAACTTTGCTATAATTCTGACAGATTAGAATCTAGAAATACACATAGCATTTTTATTACATGAGTGTGCTTGTACAGCAGTATAAACTCTTTACACCACTCTTTATAATTACATATGTCGCATCATGTTATAGAAATTAAAGATCTGGAAACGGTTCCGGTTACAGACAGGAACGTTACAGTCTCAAGAAGGCCAGTGACCGGTCGTATACACTGGTGTGCAAAAATTAAGGACGAAGTCGAAAAATTAGCATATCAGCTGAACGAAGAGGCAGAGCGGACAGAAAGACCAATCAGGAAATTAAGTAAGGTGATGTACGGTAGCACATGCGCAGATATGCAGGTAGACGTAATGGGGGAGTGTCTGAATAGTATAAAGCATGTTGTCGGTGTAAGATCAGTATTTCTGGCAAAGAGATTGCACGCCGTATAGCAGTTAAAATCACACCGAGTTCCTGCCTCAGCGAGAAATGGCGAATAATCAATCTGTTAGACGACATCTGGATGCTTTTACCCGAGGTCGAATCTTTGGGAAGTTGGAGGAAGGCCGCAGTGGCACAAGTGTGGCAGCAGAGTTCGGAATTGCTCATAGTATCGTTTCACGACTTTGGAGACAATTTCAAACTACAGGAACAACTATCCGGGGTTTTAGTAGTGGTCGTCCACGAGGAACCACACCCGCAGATGACCGGTATATTGCCTTACAGGCCAGAAGAAACAGGCGGCAGACAGCGGGAGAAATCGCTAGACACACGACGCAGGCGACTGGACGACCGATATCGCGTTTTACCGTGGCCAGAAGACTGCACGGTGGTGGTCTGTTTGCACGACGCCCTGTACGGTGTGTACCTCTAACGCCTGCCCATCGGAGAAGGCGTTCTCTGTGGTGCCGGGAACACCGGAATTGGAGAGACTATGAATGGGGACGAGTACTCTTTACAGATGAGAGCAGATTCAGTCTGAGTAGCGATTCTCATCGCATACTCATCTGGAGAGAGCGGGGAAGCCGCAATCATCCCTCGAACATCATTGAAAGAAACAGGTATGGAGGTGGCGGTGTTCTCGTTTGGGGAGGCATCATGCTTGGTAGTCGTACAGACCTTCACATCTTCGACGCAGGTTCAGTCAACGGGACCCGTTATTGTAACGAGATTCTTCTTCCATATGTGCGTCTTTTTAGAGGCGCTATGGGTCCGCAGTTCCTTTTCATGGACGACAATGCACCATGTCATCGCACAGTAGCTGCCGAACAGCTCTTAGAGAGTGAGGATATTGAACGTATGGATTGGCCGGCACGATCTCCGGATCTCAATCCCATCGAGCATGTATGGGATTTTCTAGGCAGACGCTTGGCAGCTCGTACCTTACCACCAGTAACGATTCCGGAGCTTCGATTGGCGCTGCAAGACGAATGGGCAGCAATGCCTCAACAACTCATTGACACCCTCATTCTCAGCATGGGCAGACGCTGTGAAACCTGCCTAGCAGTCAGGGGAGATCATATCCCCTATTAAAGACCGGATGTTTCTTGCTGGACACCCATCACAGGGATGTTTCGGCCTTCAGTCGCATTGCGCTCCATGCTACTTTTTCAATAAAGCTTCTTTTTATCCCTCTGATTTCTCTTTCAGTAAGTGTTGCTTACATTACTCATGTCCTTACGTATTGGGGATCTTACGGTATTAGATGTGTTGATTTGGAAAGCTTTTGTACAAAGTTATATTGAAAAAAGCGTCTCGTCCTTAATTTTTGCACACCAGTGTACATGCCAACACGCAAAAGAAAGACCGCCGTATTTGCCGCATGTCTATAGCACATGGCACTGCATCTGCAGCAGACATTCGAGTTTTCGTTGGCACCAGTGTAGGAGACCATCAACAGAGCAGGACACCATCATTTCGACTTTCAGCTTTTGTGCTGTATTGATGGAAACTATCTACCATCCGCTAACACCGGCATATATTTGAAATAAAATTTTACAAAGTTACAATGGTTGTACAAATATACATATAATACACAGAAACATATTATTCAGGTCTTGTGGTGTTTTTATAGATGACAATGTTTACCATAAAGCTCGTAACATAGTATTTAAAGAATTGTTACATATGTTGAAAATTTATGTTTACAGATTTTTATATATAACTGGCGGGCAAGCCCGCCAGCTGAGCGGGCTGGGCCCGCTTGTTCGCCGGGACAGCCTCTTCGGCGGGATTCGAAAGTTGGACAGAACTACCAGTGTTTAAGCAACAATAAATGAAATATATACATGGCAAGTTGCACATGCGGAAAATCACGAAAACACCCACGCGTTCGCCGGAATTCGACGTTGGACCTAATTACCAGCGTTTAGCGACTTTTTAGCTCGCAAGCATGCCAGCTGAGCGGGCTGCGCCCGCTTTATTCACGCATGCATCCAGATTCACATATGCATCCACAAGACACTGCATAGACATTCCCCATGCGGAGAAGAGATTGCTATTTGATATCAAGAAATAAAACTCAAATAATGAAGGAAAAATCACACTGAGCAGCATAAAAGAGTTAATAAATAGCAACCGTCTGTTGTTTACATTTTACTGCTGTGATCTTTTCAGAGATATCACAGAACTTCGCCTGTACTTCACTTTCATTTACGATGTTATTATTACGTTTTTATATCCACGGACAATAAAATTTATGCACCAAGAAATCATACTACAATCACAAAACTATATAAATAACTGCAGGGCGTTGGCATGCTAACGACTCAAACTTGATGCGACTATGCATGACAGCACACCCTACAAGAGCACTCTGAATGAGAGCGGCACTGTTATAAACTGATATGAATTAAAGCAAAAAGAAGCAGCTGGCACAAGCAAGCAAAAGGGCAGAGTAAGAAGAACTGTAAGTGCTAGAAATAGCGCCAAAATACGGTGTAATGGTTCCTGATGGAAGATAAAGTTTACCAATAGAGGTTGAAGGATCAAGTTGCAACTACGTAAAAATCTCACAGTAATCTTCTCCAATATACAGTCACATTCAACATCTTCCTTGACCACAAACTTTCCAGACTCCTCGTTTAAGCAAAACTGTGCTGCTTTTAATATAACAACATTTTTGCCCCTCTGGCTCTCATGCGAGTCCAGAGCAACATGGAATGCCGGAGAGTGACGATATGCAGTGTTCAACGATAATTACCAATTCGTTCCTTGCCACGCACAAGTATCATTCTGGCTGAAATCTGCTAGTCACCTACCCAAATCCAACTTCCACTATCAACCGGTACCTTTCCCCCACTGCAGGCATAATGGTCTGGTGAGTCACATCATCAACCTAATCAGCTCTAGTTGAGGGGACGTAGACACTGACGTCCGGCGATACGCAAATGAGATCTCATTGTTACATGAGCTCACATTTCTTGCCGGGGCTCAAGGTACAATATTCCAGCAAGATGCAGCCAGGCCCTCCAAAGCCAGATTATCCATAGTTGCCTATTTCTTAGTCAGATAACTTCCATGGTCCCTCTGTTCTATGGATTGCCTGTTATCAATCACGTTAACCAACAGCTACAAGAGCCACCGTGCTACAATATAGAGTATCTGGAACACATCGCCCACTTACTGTAATCTCGTCTACCACAGGACGGAATGAGGTGTCTGTTCAGAAACACAAACATAAAATTATAAATTGAAGAGCTCACCAACTTTCTTGCAACATGCACCGCGACGAGACGTTGGGCCATTATCTTGCTGTACGGTTTTTAAGGATTCTATTTGCCATTCTTTTTTTTTCTATTACAAAAGTAAAGTTTCAGTTCAGTCCCACACTTCCTTCTTTGTGCACTAAATTCATTGCCCCTAAGTATATTATATTATTTTAAATTAATAACATACTGTTAATATTTTTGCAGAATTGCAGCGATCAGCCTCCTTAAAGTACCATTTCCACTATATTTTAAGTGTACGAAATAGGCTGACATTTACGAAATCAAAGGGAAAAGTTTTAACTTAATGCTGTTTGTCTCCCATCTACGTATACTCTTAGTCACTTTCTCTGTGCAACAAGTTTTGCGTCGACTTTCATCTCCGAAGGCGGCGAATTGCTAATTTATATCTTGCTTGTGAACACATGCGGAAAGTAGTGAATGCGTCCTGAGAAATAATTTGGATGTCAGCACGTTACTTCAAATCTTGGAAAGAAAGATTAGTTCTAGCGATTTCTTTAATGAATGCTACAGCTTCAGAACTTCTGGATGAAGAGCATTTCTCTATTTCTCACAGCAGTTTTTCACAAAGTTTATTTAGAAAAGAGGAAATTAACGTATTATCTTTATAAATAAATAACAAGATATTTTGCATTTTACAAATGCGTTAGCTACGAATTCCATTTAAGTGTTTCTTAGATTAATTCTAAAATAGTTCTTTAAATTTTACCTCTTATATCGGAAATGAGCTCCTAGGCTTCTGGCCTATCGTCAGTGTAATTCAGATAAAAGTGCGAACGCATTTAAAAACGAACGAACAAAACGGGGAAGGGGAACTGATTGAGTAACTTACTAATTAGTATTGTTTACTGCAGTAATCTCAAGCGGAAATTTTCAGAAAGATGAAACAAGAGTGTAAAATACAGTTATTAGCATAAGACCTGAGAAAATGCAATGTCGAAAAATTAAATGACAGCAAAACAATTAATAAAATCTTATATAAAATACTATAATGATACTATAATAAATACGTTAATTTACTTATAAGGTATTTCTCCATTCTTCCTTCTTCTTTACATGCCTTCGTGGTATAGTGGTCAGCACGCTCGGCCCGTAACCGAGAGGTCCGTGGTTCGGTTCCGGCGAAGGCGTTGCTCATTTTTCATCTATCCTGTTTTCAAAAAAAATAACCTAATGTCTCTATACTGGCGCCCGAACTAAAAAAGTTGGTGGATGATGATTCTCCACCACCGGGATTTGGCGATTGGGTCCCCAAAGCCCCAGTCACCCTTTAAAAGAGGGAGTTTCCCCCACCTTCTTCGCATGCCTTCGTGGTGTATTGGTCAGCACGCTCAACATGTTGCCGAGATGTTCGTGGTTCGATTCGAGGTGAAGTCGCTGCTCATTTTGCATCTATCCTGCTTTCAAAAATATGCCAAATGTCTCTACGCAATATTTTCTAAAACACGATTCAAAGGCGTACAAATTTAGTCTATTAATCTGTAATAGCTCGCTCGATATAGTACTGTAAAAGCAAGAAAATATTAGAGGCATGGAAAAAAAACTTCTTTACGTTTTGCTTTTTCTCACTTTTATAAACATAGCTGGACATAAAAATCAAAAGTTTAATCCATTAATCTTGGAAGTTCAAGATAGCCGGTTTGGTTTGTTTGATTATGCCTACTAGGACTGTCAGGGGAGGGGATGCCTTCGTGGTGGGCTTTGTAAGGGAAACTAGTTTGTATCCCCGTTATACATGGGGGGAAACCACGAAAGCGACGGTGCAGCCAGCTCTTTCGTCAGAAACTGAGCCCAGCTCAATTTACCAGCTTTTAGCGACTTTACCACTTGACAGCTGGCGGCCCAAGATAACCGGTAAGAAGCATAGTAGCATCAATATTTGTTTGGGGGGCTTAACGGTCGTAGTTCTGTTTCAATGCTAATTTTTGAGTTCCATAATATGCTTCTTTTAACCAGCAAGAACATCCTGCATTTGTTTGTCAGTATGTAATGCTCATATCACATCTAAATCACATTGCTAGCAGGGAAAATGATTAGGATTCAAAATTCGATCTACGGCCTCTACAAAACTACTACAATTACTGTGTAAGATCTACTTGGTTAGCTTCTGATGTGACAGCTGAAGTACGTGTAGAAACCAGACAGGAGAAGGGTAAAAGAATCCTTTATTAACTGTTTTAAAATTCACAAATCGTCGACATAACGCACTTACTCGGACGGTAACTCAAATAACAAGAAATAAACTAAAACTAAGATATTTACAAGCAAGTAGAACTACTCTATAGGGCTCAGATAATTCTCTTAGCTAAATCCGCGTCAAAATCTAGTGGCAGCAAAGTAATAGCTGTTACGCCATGTTAACCAGCGATAAATGCAGAAATAGAAGCTGATGCTACAGAGATACAAAGCTTGCCCATACTCTCTTACTTTGCCTTCTAGAACTCAGTATTTAAATCTTTTCTCCTCAGGGTAGAATTTGCATTAATTCACGCGCGCTACCAAATTTAAATATTCTCGCATTGACAGTTAGACAGAATGAAGGCTTATCGGAAAGAACATAAATTTAATTGGTTATTAAAATTAAATATAAGTCCCTACAACTGTTTCATGTAAAATCGCTGTAAAAAATCGAAGTGGAATGCATTGTTAATTCAGGAACCAGTGCTACATTGCTACAATACATTTTAATCTAATTAATCCTTGTGTTTCAAAACAAAAGCAGTGACTTTTTTTATTCTGGAAAACTTCAAAATTTCATTATCTGTTTTCTTAAGAGACTAGAAATAAATAGATAGAAATTTAGAAACTAACTTACTGAATTTTTTCTTAATATTTTAAATTATCTAAATAGCAGATTTAATAAATGTCATTGGTAAAAATAAATGGCTTCCTATCAGTTTTCAGTAAAGTATTAATTTGTATATTCACAAATTAAATCAAAAATAGCTATTCCTGCCTCCCAGAGAAAGCAGATCGTGAACAATTTAGTCTGTCTTTACAGCTTATGTAGAACCTAGAAACGGAACTAGTCGACCGGCACCGGTGGTGTGGTGCTGCAGTTCAGTTACTTTGGAGACCTCAGCTGCTGGATGGTGTGAGACTAGGAGCTCTGTTGCTTCTCTCTGATAATCAGGCATCCTCATTAAGGGCGGTGTCTATGTGGTTGAACTGGGGAGCAAACTGGCACAAGTTGGAAACCTAGCAGACAAAAGATTCCGTGCATAACCATGGCCAACTACAAGAACCTGTATTTGGCCATGGCTTAACTGGGGTATAGCGCTGGTGCAACAAACCCAAGCGCTTGGATGCCCAGGCGAAAGGAAAAGACTAAATTTCAATATGGCAAAAACATTTTATTGCTGAAAAATATACGTCACATGTGACATAAAAAGAGGCGTGTTTCAACATTTTCCCTAAA
This sequence comes from Stegodyphus mimosarum, assembly GCA_000611955.2. Taxonomy (NCBI): domain Eukaryota; kingdom Metazoa; phylum Arthropoda; class Arachnida; order Araneae; family Eresidae; genus Stegodyphus; species Stegodyphus mimosarum. The sequence continues at coordinate 595,479 of KK121042.1, forward strand.
GAATTCTTCCTGCCTTGATCGTCTGTGTGTTGTTGAACAGTGTGTTAGTACTTTTTTGGCGAGCTAAAAGTGTTTTTTGAGTAAATCACACTTAGTAGTATAGGTATTGTTTGCTTATAAATAAGCACTGTATTAAAAGTTACAAATTATTTTGAGGTATTTATTTTTGAGACTAACCTATTTCAGCTGATATATTGCCTGTTAAGAACAGATAAACTTAGGCGAATTTTTCTTTGCACACGCTCTCGAAAAATTATTTCACGCTGGCAAGGAGCTAGTTTCAGTCAATTAAATTTATAATATCATCTGCTGCCTTTTTATTTTTATTTACTTTTTATTAGTACTTGTGACCACAAAATAAAGTTTTAATCTCTACATACGTAACGTGACATGCGTAACGTTACATACGTAACGTTTTAGGAAAATTAATAATGGAAAATCATATTTGAACGTATGTACTGCTGCAAGAAGTACTAAAAAATGTTTTTTATCAACACATTTCAGAAGTCCATAAGGTATCTATTGTGGCTGAAAGGAATCTGAAATATCCTATTACTATCTGCAGTTTTCCATGTAGAGTTTGAGGTTATAAGAAATGGCATAAAGATCAACATTGGATACATTCTTAACTCTGCTAATATATAAGATATTTAATACATAAGAACTTAAGGTATTAGAAATCAGAAATTTAAGATTAAATTAATTTTAAAATTTTCTGCAGTAAATATTTTTAATTTGAATAGTTCAAAATTGAATACAAAATATTATTTTTTTTAAATTCATTCATCAAGCTGGAGAATAAATACCTCTATTTCTGTGAATGCAGTTTATGAGGTTGTAAAGTTTATTCAAATTTTACTAACAGTTATTTTAAGTTATGACTCTTTCCTATCTATTCTACTTTCAGCTTACAATTTCCTACCAGAATGTAATTTCAGAAGTGCAATGTATGCAAATGAGTAAGAGTACTATTTAAGTCGATGTTTCTCCGACTTCGTGAGAGAGAGTCTGACTCCCTGACTAGCGCGCGTTTCCCTTTTGGCTACGTTATCTCTTAACTACTATACTCGGCCATACTTTAAGCCCTTGCTTGGCTTCGCCGATTTAATTAATGTTTAGGGGTCAACTGCTTAGAATACTGATAGCTTCGGCTATATCTTTCAGATAGCTTTAGTTCAGCTTAGTTAAATTTAAAGTCATAATTATTTAAATTCAAGCCCAAGTGGAGGCTTTGTGTATACTCCGAGTTAGGTGTTTGTATTTATTCTGAGAAATAAAGGATAGTTAACCCTTCTTACGTCTTACGTGTTTGTTCACACACTTAAAGCGATTGATTATTCGCTTGTTATGGGGTTCTAAGATTGAACGTTGGAATTAAATAAGTAAAATCCCACAAGGTATTTTCTCCCTCCTTCCAGCATGCCTTCGTGGTGTAATTGGAAGTATACTCGACGCGTATTCGAGAGGGTCAGGGTTCGAGTACCGGTGAAGACATTGCACATTTTTCATGTCTCATACTATGAAAAAATCTAAAGATTCTACAAGTGGCGCTCGATTTAAAAAGTGGAGGGCAATAATTCGTCACCAGCACGATTTGGCGATTCGTTCCGCTAATCCCACTTGCCCTTTAAAAAGGGAAATATGTGAGGTATTTTCTTCCTCTTTCCAGCACGCATTCGTGATATAACGGTAGCACACTAGGCCCCTATTCGAGAGTTCCAGGTTTGAGCCCCAGCGAAAGCGTTACGCATTTTCCTGTTTTCTGCTCCAAAATAACGTAATGATTCTACAAATTGATAAAAGAATAATTTGTTTAGACCTTGTACTTCTACATAACTAAATTATTTATGCATGTGATTCAGTTCCTCGTTTTTAAAAAAGACAATTAGAGTTTCCGTTCATTACTCAAGCGAATCTCTTAATGCATATGTATGACTAAGATAACAAAAATAATACGGATATTATTAAAAAATTGTTAAAATCTTTATTAAATAAATTGATAACTTTTGCAATTTTCTATCATAATATTTTATACATTTATAAGAAAAATTTGATTATACATATCTCCTACATTGTATATCAATGAGGCTTAAAATTTGTTACATGTTATTTTAAAGTTACTTAAATGAAAGAAAAGAAATTTAATCCATCTCTTAAAATTTTTAATGAGCTCTACAAATTGTAATATTTATCAGGAAATATGCTACAATTTTTTTTATTACGTGCATTAGATGCAGAGATGACACACATCATGTTATGAAAATTTCTTATAATAATTTGTCTCTAAGAATAAATTTCTTGCCCCATTATACAACTTTGTAGAAATAATAGCTGAAACATCTAATCGTTAACTACAAAAGTAATATTATGTAATACTGCATGTCTGTTTAGCTGAACCAGTAATATTACTCATTGTCAAACAGGAAGAAAAATACGGCAGTGTATATAAATATGGATAGAAAAAATTAAAAGGCTAGATGATGATCCAACTCTTTCCATTTCAAGGAGAAGCAGCAAATCAGGAGTTGGAAATTCGTGACTTATAATCATTATGACAAATGTTCAAAAGCATAAGCTTTTTGAAATTTGGTTCGAGTAGCATATGTATCGATAGCACACATGACACTAATGATTATGATTTTTTGCTGTTGATAGTTTTAGCCATTAGATGAATTTAATTCGGGGTTTACTGCTGCTTTTTTTTCTAAATAATCCTATAAACCTAGATTCAATGCAAAACGTTTTTAGTGTATCAGGGACAAAGCTGAATTGTTGTTCGTAAGTTCCTTAATGAGAGATATGCATGCAGTATCTTATTACTGTAGATAATACCGCATAGACATCAGTAATGGGTGCTCCCCAATTTAGAATTTTACACACCTGGCATGTTCAAAAAAAGCATGACTGCGAGTAGCAAATTCAATTATCTCGGCAAAGCTAAAGGAAGTCTCGAAATTCTTAAATAGATAGTGCAAATGTCATGATTCAAAAGAATTTCAAGCACTGATCTTTGATTTCGTCAGAAAATTGTTTTCTGACACCGACACGGAAAGATTTGCTACACATTTTCCCTCAATTTATGCAAATACGAGATATATATGAGTTGTAGGATTAAAGGCTATAGAAGGAGCTGTAACATTTCAATAATGAAGCAACGCATTGAGTTTTAAAATATTCAAATTGAAAAACAAAAGCAATCTAAATTTCAACTAATTTTCTTCATGAAAATTAGACATTTTTGTACTAAATGAAATCTTTTATAATACAATCTTTGATACTGTCGGTATACTGGCACTTGCTCTTGCCAGTTCTGTCGAGAGTCCGGTAAAAAAACGAAAAGTAAAGTTCTCCAAGCCAGGTAAATTTGATGGAAGGGTAAATTATGAAGTTGGAATAGACCGGAGGAAACACTGAAAAGCATGTCTGGTGGTCCATGAGCGGGAAAGATGAATTAGATGTGGGGTATGGAACTTGCTAAATACTTCATGATTTGAGAATATTAAAACAACCTTACTTTCAACCAATTTTATTTGGGATACAAATGAAAAAGACAGCTTTTTTTATTATTTTAAATTAGAGTACTATTTTCTAATTCGACATTGTCTACGTGCTCATTTTTCCTTTATTTTTCAATCTATGATGAACTCTACCAAAAATTGTCTTGATTTAGACAGCTTCTTCTCAAATAGAGTGAATCAGGAAGTTGAAGGAAAATTTTTCGGTGCTCTCTCTTAACTTTGCATCAAGGATATCTATCTTCTGAAACAGGCTGTTAATTATTTACTAAAAGCTCTTTTGCGTGACATCATACATATCGATCATCAACAGACCTTTTTTATCTTCTTCGTATTGCGGAAACGAGTTTTTAATCTCCGGGTAAACGATCACATGTCCACAAACGTTGCAAAAAAATTAGGTGAATTTTAGGTACGCAACCTCAATATTTGGTCACTTCATTCACAAAGCTACTATCCTAGGTTTCCCAGGAGACATCATAAACACAGTTTACTCCTAGCTGATTGATAAACATTTCATAAATCACATCAGAAACGCATTCTTGATCTGACCAGCTACTACGCTCCGCGATCCAGGTGTTTCTTTAAAGCCATATTCTTTTATATCAAGGACCTTTCGCAATCGTTTGGCGAACTGTCACCTCGTCTTTACTTTTCACTTTTGGAGCCCTAGCGAATTTATTTATACATCATGTTGAAATTACAAAAACTAAAGCATCAACAAATTGAATTTTCTCGTCTTTACAGATAGGATAGACAATAATGATTCAAATTATTTATGAGTTATAGTCTAAATTTAAAGCCTAACAGCGTAGCTCCACTACCCTGAGAATTCTAAGTTAATTTCAATCTAAGATAAACGAACCAAACTCAGAGCACAGCGCTAAAGATAGTTAGCATGGGAAGAGTCCTACTAAGTAGTGAGGTAGCCAACTCCCAACAACTTGCTAATTTTGGCACACTAATAATTAAAGGTAATAAAAATTTTATAAAAAAAATTTAGATTGCATATGCATGATAAGAACGAAACACGATGTCTGAGCAATTGGAGAGAGAATAAGTTAATTCCCCCTGATGAGTCGACATTATCTCACTAAATTTTCAATTGTTCATTTTTCACTTCCGTTTAAATTGCATTTCTATTGAATTTGCTTTTCCACTACTATTAGCTAAGGCTTGACAGATATTTTTTCTTTTTCCTTCTATTCTTCACTTCAAGTTTTTTTTTACATTTTTTTTTAATTCTTTCCAATTTATTTGTCAGTTTTGAGCTTTTGGGAATTGTTCTTTAAATTATTAGTTGATCGTAATTGATGATGACTTCAAATTGCACTTCTGATAGAAGTAGTTCCATTTCATTTATTTGAAAATTAATTAAATCTTTGCAGCCAAGGCGCAATATTCTAAAATGTGTTACTTTCCTTATGCCCCTCTTTCGTTTTGCTGCTTGCAAATCCGCCAACCTTTATGGAGAGAAACTGAAAAGCAGTGAGTCAAATGTAAAACTAAATTTAACTGATTATACAGAAGGCTACAGAGAACAATGTAACGCCAAGTTGGTTCGAAGCGCGAAGAACTTCACCAGCGTGGATTCCAGCTATCGACAATTATAATGCAAGGGACACTTATCTAAAGTAGCAAACTTAGTAACGTGGCCTCAAGAGGCAGAACACGCTCTGTCTTAAAAATCTCAAGACCTCCCTATAAATGCAGATGAACTCAGTTTGCATCCTGGCGGGAAGACAGAAAGAGAGAAGTGACAGTATACATCCAAAACATAAAACATCTGGTAATTAAAATTAAAAGAAACTTATAACCTGAATCCTATGTTTTTTCAATTTGCATCGAAATTTTTTAATATTTTTTTTAACTCTTGTAAATATAATACAGGGTGTTTATAAAGTCCCGAACCCATTTTGTTTAATAACTCATAAAATAATAAAGATAGATTAAAATTAATAACATAAATGGTTAGATAGACTCAAAAAGTTTCATGACCCTTGTCAATGAGCTTCCACGTGTGTCCCCTTCGTCACACGGAGAATATCAAGTCGATATTCAATTTCACGCCAGGTACCGGCAAGCATGTCGGCATCCACAGAGGCTATTGCGGTGGCAATTCTGGCTTTTAGGTCATCAATGTTCGACACTCTCCTCCTGTAAACATTGTCCTTTACAAATCCCCAAAGGAAAAAGTCCAGGGGTGTTATATCAAGTGATCTGGGTGGCCAAGGAATTGGACCTCCTCGCCCAAACCATTTTCCTGTAAAATGGTCATTCAAAGAACTACGAACGATGGTACCCCAATGAGGTGGTGCACCATCTTGTTGCAAAAAGACATGTGGCTGAAGCTCTTCTAGTTGTGGAAATACGAAGTTTTCCAACATGTCTAAGTATAGACTGATGAGACTGTTTTTTCTGTAAAAAAGAAAGGCCCAATGACTCGGTCGTGCATTAGTCCACACCACACATTAACCCTTGGGGAATCCTTTTTTGCCTCACGGTATTCATAGGGGTTTCAGATCCCCATATGCATAACATTGCAATAGTTGCCAAAAACAAAAGAGAGAAAAATGCAATTAATAAGCAGACGATATTTAGAAAAGTACAGGTATTTAGACTGGAAAATGAAATTATTTGAAATTAACCACACGCGCAGACGATATTTAGAAAAGTAAAGATATTCAAACTTGAAAAGGAAAATATATAAGTTATTTTATCAATGAATGCCATAAGTTTGTTTATCTCTTCATTATTTTATGAGTTATTAAACATCAAAATGGGTCCGGGACTTTATAAACACCCTGTATTATGCACTCTTTGTCTGCATTGTTTTCCACAAATTTCGTTTTTTACTCTACTTTGATGTATCTAAATTTTATTTTGAATTTGCTTTTAATTTTAATTTTAAGTTATTACCTCTAAATTGCAGCAGCTCTCAGCACAGTTTATTAAAACTTATCGTTTTCTTTTTATTTTTTGTATAGGAAAATTAAAATCAATATATACACTCACTTCCAAAAGTTAATCACGGAGAGGAAAATGCTAATTTCCGAAGCCAATCAGAATTGAAGAGGATGCAATTCGCTGCAGAGGTCTAAGGGAAGTATGCAAATATGTTAGGTAACAGCCAATCCTGCTTTCATGTCAAGAAATATGCAAAAAAGGCAGTCTTATAAGAAGCCAGCTTCATGAAGCGTTACAGAAGTTGATTGTAAGTGCTGATAGAAGGTGTTTAAAACTTTCGTACAATTTGTTTTCAAGACATACGTGTTTCTGTGACTTCCAGAAGACGAATGGAAGATTCTGAGCGCTGGTGTGCTGTGGGGCGCATTGAAGCAGGACAGACGATCGCAGATGTTGCTCTTTCCTTCGGCGTTCATCATTCTTTAATTTCACTTTTATAGAAAGAATTCCAAACAACACAGACAGTTGTCCGAAGGCCCGTAGGTGGTCGCCCAAGGGTTACATTCCCCGCGGAAGATCGATATATTGCTATTGCAGCCAAGCGAAATCGCAGAGCGACCTCCACACGTGTGACATCTATGGTTACAGCGTCCATTGGTAAGGCGATATCTGCAGCTGAAAAGTACATATGAGTGGACTGTACGGCCGGGTACCTCGAATTTGTGTTCCTCTATCCGTCCAATCAAGAGGGGCACGATTACAGTGGCACCGGGAACATGCCAATTGGAATGTGTCTGACTGGGGCAATGTCATGTTTACTAATGAGTCAAGATTTGCTCTGGAGCCAGATGACAAGTGTATAAGGATATGACGTGAACAACGAACAATCAGTCCCAAAATATCACCGAACATCACGCATTCCGAGGCGGAAGCATTATGGTGTGGGCAGGGATTTCATTAGGATACTGCACCGACCTGCACATCTCTAAACGGAGTTCTTTGAGGGCTTCCGGTATCGAGATTAAGTCCTAGAACCCATTGTGAGATTGTACGCTGCAGTAGTTGGCCCTGCTTTTGTTTTAATGGACGATAACGCACGTCCCCATACAGCTGACATCGTCGATGACTACCTGGAGAGTGAAGGGATTGCCCGTATATCGTGGCCAGCATATTCACTCGACCTTAATCGCATTGAAAATCTTTGGGATGCTCTCGGCCGTGCTGTATCTTCACGTTTTCCACGTCCAGCCACTCTTATTGAGCTGGAAACTGCTCTACAGGAAGAATGGCGATTGCTTAATTCTGCGGTGGTTGACCACCTAATTGAAAGCACGGTCACAAGGTGTAAACTTTGTATACAGAGAGGGAGGATCACATACCCTATTAATGTCCTTTTTTTATTTTATGCTGTTTATTTTCACTTTATACATAATTCTGTTTAAGTCTCCAGTATGTCATTTTCTGATAACTTAGAAAAATTTAATATTGTTTTCATTTCTGTATATAATTATTGATTTTGTTTTATGCATAAATATATATGCTACTTTCCTGCCGAATTTTGGGTCAATCAAAGCAGTATTTGTTGATTTTTTTTTTTTTTTATTTTTTTTTTTTGTATTTTACATCTTCGTGCTTAACTTTTGGAAGTGAGTGTATAAAAACGAAAAGAAGTATATATATTTAGCTATATAGATATAGATATACATTATATATTATTTCATCTTTCTTATTTTTATTTCTGCTGCCTTATATAGCTCGAGATCACAAAATGTATGTTTTATCAATATACTGAACTTGGAATTTTTTTCTTATTATTACACAGATATTTTTCTTGTAAAGAAAATGTAAGAGCTCCATTAAGTTATTATAACAGCAGACACCGAGAACCGACGGAACAGTCACGAGAGAACCTCATTAACCGAATTTTTTGAAAGAAAAACAGGAATAAAATTCTCATTTTTGTTCGTAAAATAACATAAAATAAATAATTTCACTTTTTTTTATCTTTATTTATTTAGTTATCGGAATATGGCAATAAAATTCTTTTTGACTTTTTGGAATACTCTTCCTGTCGGCTAAGTTATTAATTTCTTGTGGATTTGGATTTATAGTTATGAGTCCGATCGGAGTTTTATTTGAATTTAATAATAGTATCTATAATTAATAATAGACTCAGATTCTATGCAAGTTTCCGCTTGTATAATTATCTCTTAATTTTTTTATAGATCTATTGTTCTAGCTTACTAAAGTATTAAATTATGTAGGATCGAATCGGATTCGTGGAATTACGGCAAAGCACACAACAGCTATCTGCCTAAGAGGAGGAATGGTATTGCGAAAGGCCTTTTTAAGGAAAATTGCCTCGTATTCATAATATATAAGGTATTTCTCCCGCCTTCTTCGCATGCCTTCGTGGTGTAGTGGTCTGCATGCTGGACGCGTAACCGAGAGGTCCGTGGTTCGATTCCCGGCGAAGGCGTTGCTCATTTTTCATGTGTCCTGCTTCGTAATAACCTAATATCTCTACAAATACACATAGAAAAACCACGAAAATTCTAAAATAGTTCGCCAGAATTTGAACCAGGTCAAACTACCGGTGATCAGCGGTCTTAGTGATCGGCCACTGGTAATATGGTTTTCAAGCAGGAAAATTTAATCCCATGACACTAAAATATATAAAATTTGTAATAAAAATATATTATTAAATTTTGATATTTGATGACGCATTAATAAAAAGATAAAAATCAGAAAGGGTTCAGATTTTAACGGTCGCCCAAAGTGGCTGTTTTAAAGTTTAATATGGTTTAAAAGTATATATTGCAAATAGAGATGGCTCAAATGGAATAGCGAAACGTTTTATAGGATACTAGACGAATATGTATTTAGACTAACATAAACCTAATGCATCTTCTGTACATTTGAAAAAAGTAAATATTATATGGTGTAATTCTTTAAAAATGTTTAAAGTTTTTAATTCAATACATCATGGCTCAAATGCATTTTTAATTTAATCAACCGGATTAAAAATCTGAAGTAAATCTGAAAGATATATAGATATCTCACATTTTGCCGAATAGCAAAAGACTCGAATAAAAAATAAAACAACTGAAATCCGTGTTTCGAGACTAAAAGCAGTTCAAACTTAAGCCAACTGCACACGGAAAGCAGAAACAGGTGGGCGTAATATTGCAAATAAATTAATACTTTTGTGAAATGCCCAGCTGTGATAAGATAGCTTCTCGCAAAGCGGGAGTTAGGGTTGCCAGATTTAGCTCGAAATCGCCCATTTGGCCACAAAATTGTTGATATGCCATAGACGGAACGAGAACATTCTGGAGCGCATTCTTAGCGGTTTTCTTCGGAAATGTTTTGGAAGTTATAAGCTATATATACCCTACCTGTACGCGGAGTAGTAGAGTACGTTGAATTCAGCAGTGTAGTAGTGTGTCTTGAGTTCACAGATTATGTTGAGAGTAATCGACCCAGTCGGGAATTGTACTTTAGTGCTTTGCCACAAAGTTATCTTCACCGTTGTAGGCTGAAACCTGTGTTGCTGATTGTTTCAGCGTGTTTATAGTAGTTTTTCGACGACTCTAAACGTGTCTTTGGAACTTTTTTTGGTAATACTGGCGAATAAATTATTTTTTGATTCTTCTTCAAGTGTTATCGTCAGTTACTTCAAATCCACGAACCCGCAGAACGCAACAATACATTTAAAATCCATGCCATATTCATTTCGGACAAACGTTATACAAAAAAACCAAAACCTGAAGCACAGTAGCAAATTGCATGATAGGCGTAATAAAAAGCCAAAACCAAAAATGAAAAAGAAGAAGAAATTTACATCTTTCTCCGCATTGTCATCAGAGATTGGTAAAATGAAAGAAGTAAATACATCAACCTGTTTCTAAACCAACAAAGTTACAAATTGAAGTTCAATACTAAAATATACAAATATCAAATAATATACCAAAGTATTCTCAGAAAATTAATCAAAGTAATTTGGGGGTTGAACTAATAAAGACACAAACTACTTTGATTAGGGGTTGAACTGATATAGACACAGATTACTTCGTTTAAGGGGTTGGACTGACAAAGGCACAAATTACATTTACTAAAGGTTGGACTGATAAAAAACACAAATTACATCGACAGGGGTTGGCCTGAATAAGACCTAAATTACTTTGATTAATTCGATTTTAATTAGATTAATTACTCCGATTTTTCTAAAGACTATAAGGCGATTTGGCAACCGATGAAACCTGGGTCTATCATTTTGGCATTTTACGAAGTCTGCAGCATATGTCTGGAGATACTCTACTTCTGAAAGCAATCCTCTTGCCTTCCAAAAGTAGTGTAAGACTGCACAGTATTTTAGTCTTGTAACATCTGCGACAGCGCGGGTTGAAAAACTGTTGTGAATTAGTAGAAAAGTGGACACTACGCCACAATAAAGACTGCCGTCGTGTGACTGCTTGTGTCAAAAATTTCTTATAAAATGCAATATTAACTCTCCGCTAACCAAGTGGCCGAACCGTATATGTACGTTCAAAGTAGCTAGGGGTCAAAACGCACAAAACGTATCAGTGCCATGGCCTGGCTCGCACCTTAAAAACTCATAGGCAACAAATCTAAAGCTGAATGGCAGAACTGGTGAGACAACCCGAACAAGGAAGAAGGAATTGTTCCCAAAAGTAGACACAGCACCTAGTTCAATAACAAGAAAAATAATGTAGTTGTTATCAGGGCATGGCCCTTTTCCCACGTACTTTTATGCAAGGGACTTAGCTACATCAAATTAGTGTCTAGGTGGAGAAAGAGGTAGTCCCGAATATTATTTATTTAAATGCTCCCTCACAGCTGAACATCACTTAAAAGTCCCGAATTCAGAAAGTAAAATGACTCCTTTTATAAGATGTGCTACAAAGAACAACTATCTCAGAAAAAAAAATCATACATATAACGAACTTCCTGTCCACAAGAGGTGCAAAGCAGCATAGAATAACATAACAAAGATATTACCTCAAACATCGCATGTAAGCAGACTCGGAGCTGTCCTCCATAGCATGTAAGTGCGAAAACACCAACTGTGAAAAACATCAATGTAAAAAAAAAAAAAAAAGGCACTGCCCGCGGACTGATACGCACCAATACAATCCATTGCAAACAACGCCTGGCAAGGTCCCCTGGGAGTCCTGTGGAGTGTAATTATCTGGATAACTAGCGTGCCTGGACGACACCCACATTGCCAATGTTTAAACAATTGGTGTCCACCACATTTCACCATATCCATATCCATATCCATACATGTACGTTCGGACCAAAATTGTGCTCTAAGCTGCCAGCAAGCATATATAAGTCCAACGAAAATCTTGTTCTATACGGCCAGCAAACATATATACGCTCGCGTTAGATTTTCTTTCCCCCAGCAATTTCGACGGGAGCGATTTCACTAATAGGCCCCCTGCCGCTGAGAAGGGTTTCGCTTTTCTAAAATTTCGCTTGTTATTTTGGGGTTGCTGCACATAACTGCCATGTCGCCAAAAATCTATCTACGTTTTGTTCGCATTTTTAATACTGTTACCGAATGAGCCAAGACTGCGGAAATACTTTCAGCATGTTTTGAAAATAAATTCGAATTTATTTCTTCATGCAGTATCTGATAGAGAAAATAAAAATAATTGAATAATATGACTTTAGCCGCTCAAATTAGAATATACTTGTTTCATTTGTTCTGATATCAAATAATGACATTCCAAAACTGTAGCGCAAACATGAATAAATGTAAAATATGAATGTATAGATTATTCATTCCTTTAATTTAACAACAGTTTTTAAACAACTTCAAAAAAGGGGACATTTTTCCTAAAATATTTTTTCTAGAATATGTTAATTGTGCAATATATATTACTTGTGCAATATATATTACTCGCATTTTTACTGGTACTTCCAACTCTAATTTCACACTAGCTTTACCTTAACAGTAGCCGTACATGAAAACTTTATCTTGCAATTTATTTTCTCAATTCTGTTTACAATTCAAAACGTACACAAAGCCCTAAGAAATATTAAATTAAAACACTCTTGCTTGAGATTTCTTTCAATATCTCAGAAGGGCGGGGTGAAAGAAATTAGGATGCAGAAACTGCAGCTTCCATGGCCTAAAAACCTACACTTCTTGAACTTAATTAACTATTTAAAATGAAATCAGAAAAGGAAAATTTATTTTTAACTTCGTACCTCATTTACTATACGAACTATTATTGCAATCTCTGATACTAATTATTTTACAACTGCATTTATTTCTCAAAGTACACGTCCAAGTTCTACATATTTAGCCACGTTCAGTATTTTTCACTTACCCTGTGTACGTTTAAGTATTCTACAATTAGATACATTTCAAACAATGTAAAGAAAACATATCTAACTAATAATTAAACAACTGCTTCTCATTCCTATTCTAAAATAAGATCAGGAACATTCACAGGAGGGAAATGCTAAGGATATAATCTACTTTGAAGTTAGCAACATTCTTACATTCTTCGTATTTTTATTGCAGTTGTTGTTTCGCAATTGCTTTTCAGCTCTTGCAGCCTTCCGCATTTTAGAGATCAGCTTTCAAATGGTCATGAGATGGGAACTTTAAACCTCGGAATCTTGAAGCAAGATTGTTAGATGTCGAAAATGGTTAAGTTGAACAACTTTGACAGCGTAGTTTGGTATCGTTGCGGAAGTAATCATTTAGAATGTTTCTTTCCTGCAAGATAAAAACTGGGATTAGTTTATTTTATTTTGCTTCTAAGATAAATAACTTTCATTTAAATTCGATACTTCCGTTGTTGCGTGGTACATATAAAAACATTTTCTAAATGCTTAATGAATGAAAAATTGTTTTTTCCCTTGTGGAATAATGTTTTTTATATATGAAAACATTTTGAAATGTGGTAAAAAGAAAATACTGTAAGCAGTTATTCGTATTTAAAGAATATTCTAAAATAGCAATTTCAAACTGGCGGACGCCAAAGCAATTTTATATAGCCCGCAAATATATTTTCCATCATTTAATTAGCATTATGATGACATTATTTATTATGGCAAGAATTTGGAGAAAGGTTTAATACTTTAATTTGCCATTAAAAATAAGCGTGAATACTTCTCCAGAAAATCTATGAAAGAAACTAATTAATTTGCACTGTGATATAAAACTTAATTCAAAGATTTGGAGACACAGATTTGAGTAACCGTTTTTCGTAATTGTCAAACGATAAATATCTTCAGTTACGGATTTTTTCAATAAGAATAACTGCTTTGTTTCGAAATACATTTATATGTAAACAGTTTTTTTTCCCCGAAATTGAAAATTTATAAGTCTTAAAAAAATAAACAGGCTGATCTATGATAAACATTTATAATTTATGATAAAAATAGTTTTTATTAATTTTTCTCCAACCTATTTTTGCTCGTAATTTGTCTGTAGCGAAATCGAACACCATAAGATGTTACAGTTGAAAGCTGTAGTAAGAAGTAAAGAAGTTTGTAGATATAATTGTTAGCGTCAAAATTAAAAAATCGAAAAATTAAAAAAATCGCCGAAAAATTTAATAATTAAAAGAAAGATAATAGTTTTCCTAATTTATTTTTGGTCTAAATATATTATTAAATAACTTCTACACATTTGAATTATTTGAAAAAAATATCAATATGAAAATTTAATACTTAGTTCTTAATACATTTGAATTATAGAGTGTAGCTAACGGAAATTTCTTGCAGACTCCTACCTTTAGATTTCAGTCAGAAAATTAATATAATTTATTTTTTCCTTTCTGTCATTTTATTATCGCTTATGCATGTTTAATAAGTAAATAAAATTTAGTAAATACAATAAAATTAGTAAATAAAATAAAATTAGTAAATAAAATAAAATTAGTAAATAAAATAAAACTTAGCAAATAAAATTTTTAATTCAATTAAAAAAATTGTTTTGGGGTAAAAAATGTCATTTTGGTAAAATAATCTAAGTTTACAATCTAAGCTTAAAATTAATTACATACAGCTAAGTCTCCCCATTACATTTTTATATTAACAGCAGCTTCTCTCCTTCAAGTCACCTGGAAGGAAACAGATTTTAGCAACATATCTAACATATTTTATATATTTTTTCTTTCAATTCAACTTTATCATAATCTTTCATACATTTTTCAGTTATCTTGCAATTAGTTTTTCATTCCCTTCTGCTCTCTAGTAAAATGTAAGACTATGTCATTTATGCAAATAATTCTACACTACCTTCTAATACCACCAACACCACACTAATCTAACAGAAATCTAATGTGTTAGAAACTTATACACACTAGATCGAATAAGCACCTTTAATTCAAAGCTATAGCTAATATGCTAATCAGAAGAGATCATTAAGCTTGGTGATGGCTGGAGAGCAAGAATTCAGCTTTTGCAAATATGAAAGCATTTATTTTTTCGTTAACACGTAGTTTAACAGAACTTTTAAGGTTACAAATGTAACTATTAAACATAGATCATGACATTTACAGTACATTTGTACGAAGGTGATAATATTGATCCTGAAGTTAAATTTAAGAATCAACAATTTCTTCTGATAGTCCAGAAATAGGATGGTCTTAAAATTACGATGTGACAAAGAAGATTTACAATAGAAGTTTATAAAATAGAATGTTTATCATTAGTCGTTTGAATTACCGAACCAGATTCTATTTCTTGTCCTTCAGCTTTATACCGCAAATTAGAATCTGAGAGCGTTAGATACACCAATAAGAAATATGTAATACAAGTCTTTTTGCGTTATTCAAATCTTGTATTCCAGAGCAATTATTAATAATTTGGCAGCCACAATCATTTGATTTAGAAATAAATTATGAATTTCAATGAGTGTTTCAAGTTTTAATTTTAAGAATAAATCCTTCGAACAGACTGAAAGAAAAAAGGTGCATCCGACAGTAAATAAATAAATAGTTTGCGGAGACATTAGGTTATTTTAAAGCAGGACATATGAAAAACGAGCAATGCCTTCACCAGGACTTGAACCTCGGACCTCTCGAATACGCGCCGAGTGTGCTGACCTTTACACCACGAAGCCATGCTAAGAAGACGGGAGAAATACCTTCTATATTCCCCCCTTTTAAAGGGCGACTGAGGATTAGGGGACCCAATCACCAAATGCTGGTGAAGAATCATCATCCACCACCTTTTTTTATTTGGGCGCCACTGTAAAATCATTAGGTTTTTTGGAAGCCAATAATGAAAAATAAGCAATGCCCTCGCTGGGACTCGAACCCCGGATATCTCGAATACGCGCCGAGTGTGCTTACAATTACACCACGGAGGCATGCTACGAAGGCGGGGGAAATACCTTATATGTTATTGCCACTGATTTATTCGTTGCTCAGAAAATATTATAAATAATGCATTTTTATTTCGTAATGGTAAACATTACAGTGATGAATGTTTCAAAGCTAAAACAAAGTCACTGACCCTAAAGAAGAAAATTGCGTAAACGATGTTGTTTCTGTTATCTGAAATTAAGACATAATCCAAAAAAAATCTGTCAGCTTTCAGTGAAATTTATCTTAAAAGGCACTTTATGGTAATGTTTCCAAGACACCATAGGACATATTATCAACAATAATAACAACCAAATGGATAAACGGAAAATTAAAAATACAATAATAAGAAAACTGAAAGTTTTCAAATTTAATGTTACGTCCAAAAGGGGATCTTTTTTTAACGTTTTGTGCGTTACCTTTATTTATTAAATATCATGTTCTTCGCACTTAAACCATTAAATTCAGTTCAAGAGCAATATCGCAAAATAATTTTCAAATGAGCTTATCTTTAGAATTTCCGATGCACAGTCTCGCGTGCTGGAGATAAAAATGCTTTTATTTTCTCTTCAGTTCAGTGTTGCTATTGCTCGCTTTGAAATCGTTAAGTAATCGTCTTAATGAAAAACACATAAATGCTTTACGAAATATGAGAGAGATAATAAAACAAATTCCAAATTAGGGCTTCTAGATGCCCATATTCGGTGGAGGATTACGTTATTCAAAATTCAGATGACTCTAGGTACCGTTGTCGTAACACAACGCGAGAACGATGTATACATTTATGCAGATTCTTCATTATTTAATTTCTTTAAATATAACGCAGGGCGAACCTTGTAGGAGTTTATTTTAATTTTCTATTAGTTATTTTTATTTTTGAATAATCTTTTCCTTTATTCTCTTGTTTCCCATCTACGATTCCCTACCAGAATGAGTTTTCACCATCGCGTATTATGTAAATGAGGTAGAAAACAAAATTTAAGTTGAAGTCTCGGTCACTTTAACAGCGCTTAGAAGTTCCTGGTACAGCGTGCTCTACTTTTTGCCCACGTCGTTGCTTTAATCTTACGACCTTTCGGCCGTATTGTTAGACGATCACACTTAGTGAGCTCATTCTCCAGGATCTGAATCCGGGTCGAATTACCAGCATTCAGAGTCTTATCCATTTGGCCACTGGTGGGCTTGTTGAATATAGATTTGGATTTATATTAATCAAGGGAAACTATACGAAAGCTGAGAAAGAATGCTTTCCATCAGAAAGAATTAAAACAAAAGATACATCTTACTTTCTCTCTGAAATAACTGTTCTTTATGCTCTTTAAGAAAGCCTACTAGTACTCACCGGTGATCTTTAATAAGGACCAACTCTGTTAATTACACTGGTGTGGAAAACTTAAGCAACAATGTAAAATTTAGCAGATAGCCATGAAATTGCAGAAAAGGAGGTCTGGAGATCTATACAATGAACACGTAAGTCAGTATAAACGTTATGCGTATGCAAATATCAGGAACAAAACGTCAGAGACGACGTGAGCGTACACAAAACGCGTGATGTAGCTAAACAGTAGAATAAAAGGATTCTGATCTTTGATGAAAACATTATGACGATTTCGTGCATAAAACTCCTTTAAATGCATATGGTTATCCGAAGCCAAACCGAGCCATTTTGCTTACCTGAATCATCTTAATTATTTTTGAATTTGTATTATAATCATTATCAGTTTACTATTCTTTGCCATCTAATAATGGGATAGTCTATCATTTATTATTATTATTAGACAAAAGATCTTAAAAAATATAGACACAAAGTATGAAATTTAGAACTAGCTTTATACAAAGATCTAAAAGAAGTGAAATTCAGTACCAAGAAATTTCATTATAGCCTATAAATATGCAAAATAAGAATTAAAAGAATGTGAAAATAAAACCTAAAAATTATTAAAAACCAGGAATAAAAAACCAGCAAGAATACAAAAGAAGAGGAATTCAATCAGGTCTGATATAACCTTATCAAGAGGAGGATACATCAGACTCAATTACGATCCCCCTTTTTCTTAAAAACCACAACGTTTCTGTATCTAAAATTAGCTGATGAACTACTCTAAAATATTTAATTATAACAGTTCATACGAAAATTTTTAATCCTCTGTAAGATATATACATGTATAAGATATAAGAAAATACGATGGCTGCTTTAAGAATAATTGGCGACCTCAAAATTAACGATTCTAGATTTTATGCTGTCTCCCTAAATTCATCTGTTTTCCCAAATTTGAGATCTTTCCATGTTACATAACGCTTAATGCAGATATCTCTTGTTTTGGCACTATTCAGTGTAATTGACTTGCTGATTCCAGGCTGCTCACATAGATTGATGGAGCCGCAGATATTTTGAAGATTAGCACATGAAGGCATTAATTAATTAATTCTCTTTCAGAAATCGTAGCCACAATTTCGATAATAACACTTCGTTGAAGCACAAGTATACATCCTATCGACTTTTATGTTGTCATAATTTTGAAGCGCAGAGGAAGGAAACTGGAACTTTTTACAGCTTTCGATATTGCGTAGATGGCTGAGAAGACCATAGTGGCTTGAAGGTAGGGCTGAGTGGAAAAGCATAATGACGCATTTAGCAGAACTGAGTTCGAAGAATCACATTCTTTATTTTTTTTTTTACATATATCAAATCATCTTTTTGCAGACAAGATGTTTCTTAATTATAGAAGAATACAATAAGTTCCATTTAAAGTACGACGTCATCTTAGGCAAATAAGCAGCAGCATGGAAAAGTAGCGGTTGCCAGCAGGAAAACCTAATCAAAAGAGAACGCAGCAGTACAAAGGAAGAAGGGAGGGAGTCAATAGTTTCAGTTCGAGCTATAAAAGTTCTGGTTTACAATTATTTTTATTGGATAGGAGGTATCTGCATTAAGCGTTACGTAACATGGAAAGATCTCGAATTTGGGAAAACGAATGAATTAGGGGGAGCGCATAAAAATCTAGAATCGCTAATTTTGAGGTCGCCAATTATTCTTAAAGCAGCCGTCGTATTTTGTTACATCTCACATATATATATATATATATTATTTTTAAAACAAAAAGACAAAACTTGGTACTTTTTCTGACCTACAAATTATTCATTTATAATGACGGAATTTTGATAGAGATTAAGCCTAAAGTAATAGAAGTACAAATATTTCGTAAGAGAACTAAATAGGGTGTTATTTATTGTGACTTATTGTATATTTAATGTCATTTAGCAGAAGTTTTTGCCAATTTCGTGTAATTTCTTTCATTTTGAAGGAGGGGGGATATTAATACTTTGGTTATGCACGATTCTTCCATTTCTGTGCTTTCAAAAATGATATATGTTTAAACGTTTTAAGTAATAGTAGATTTTACTGAGTATTGAATAACCATAAATTGGTTTATTTAGTCTTATGGCAAGTTTATTTATGCTAGTATCAAAAGCTTCTACCTTAATAACACATTTAATTCGAAAAAAAACTCCATCATAATTTAAATAAAATATGCTAAGATTTCCAGTTACTATCAATACATCTCAAGTTACAACTTGAAAAAAATAGGACCAAATGAAGGGAGATTATATATTTAATAACTTTAAAATACATTTAATTCTCTCGATCCACCAAGTTTTATGAAGTTTTCTTTCCCATACTCCAAATATTAATTCTTCCTTAATTCAAGATATTATCTTATTTATTTAACACTTTTGGCAAAATTAATTGCACTGAAAGTAAAGCATAAACACTTAATATGCTTATGTACAAACAACGACTTAATTAAAAATGGCTACAAAAAAAATCAAACAACATTAAAAATACATTTTTTAAATATTCATTGAACATAAAAACATATATCCCACATGCAATTTAACATTCAGGGACACTTCTTTTATAAGAAACTCATTAATGATAATTAATGATGTATTATCCGAAAACCTTCTAGCAATTATATGGCAAAAATAATTTTAGGGTGCAAGTATAATAACTTTACTCAGCGGGGTCGCTTTGGGAGGGTAATTCATTAAAATCGAAAGAAGCGGCGGCGTTTCGCTTTTCAGTCAACATTTTCCTTCCTTTGACACCTTCAATTATTTATTCTTACTTTTAACGGAGCTTGCTTTTATTTTTTCCCCTTTTGAATGCTTGTAAATAATGTCTTAATGTCTGTAGAATAATGAATTTTCTGCTAAAATTCATAAATAAATAAAGCAAATAAAGAAGTTATTTGAAGTAACGTTTTATGAAAGTCTCCTTTAACTTGCTTTTTTTTTTCCCCTAACTTGGCCATCGTCTGTCGAGTTGAAATGCCTCAATCTTTAAAACAAAATTATTCATTTTTTGAGTTATCTCGATTCTTTTAAAACTTGCGAGTTCTAAGTCGAACCATTTCGTTATCATTTATTAATATGTTGGGAGAAATTAAAAAAGAGGCATTTCAATACATTTTGCAATTTAATATTTCAATACATTTTGCATATTGCTACGCTTAGGATTTCCTTGCAATGTGTTAACTTCAGATATTTCTAAATTTAGATGAATTAGTTGTTTTAACTGTTTCAAAAATGGAGCAATGTTGGTATGCAGAGTAAGGCAACCAAGATTGCGATCTGATAACAATGAGATTAATGTTTAGATATGAAATGGAAAATTGTTACATACTATATTATCGGAGAGCATTATTATCTGCATAAAATTTCTAAGAGAGGCATTGAATTCTCTAAATATTTATTTGCTAGAAAATTTGAATTTGATAATGAATATATCCAAAAACGTGCTTTAAGTCAAAATTTTGCAACTTAAAGGCTAAATGAAATATAAAATTAAGTATGTTAAAATATTTGTAAGTGGGCACATAAATCAGACTAAGTTTTTTAATAGGATAAAGCATAGAAGAGTCATCTGCCTAAGGGAAAAAAAGCCTTCGTAGAGGACTTTCGAAGAAAAACTGACCCTTTTTTAAGTGTGTATTACATAATGCATGTAATTTTCAATCAGTTTATATTTATACATATTTCTTATGTACAGATTCTGTTCAAATGTAAATTACTCGAAAAACGTAGTGAATGAGCAGAAAATAAAGATTTGCCCATGCCCGAAATTGAAAAATACTAAATTCAAGTATTTATGCACATATCTGTAATAAACATACGTTTACCTTTAACTAAATGCGTAAATATTTGTTAAATTATTATAAATGTATTTGGAAATGAACGATTCATTCATTCATAAACTCCTGTGAATGTTACTATGAAGAAATCTAGTTATTAAAATATATCTAATTTATAATAGTTATAAATATTATCAAATATATAATAACATTAACACTTTTTTATAGCAATCTTGCTTTAAGCAAGAAGAAAGGAGATGAGGACTCTGGCAAACGCCATTAACATTTAATTGTAAACACAAATTGCAGTTTTGTTGCCAAATATATTCATAAAATTATTTAGGCAAGAATTGCTTGTGCTGTTGATTAAAAGGTGTTGTAAAGCACAATTTATGAGATGCGTACTTAAGGAGGTAGAATTTTTAGAATGTGTATTGTTGAACTTAAGGATCCAAAACCTTTTAATAAAAGAATTCTTTTCTTACATTTTTATAATAATTCAGTTACAAATTTTAAATACTGCTAACAAACTTCCTTTTTTGTTAATCCGTGTCCGAAGTACTCATAGAAAGTTAAGTACATGGAATTCAGAAATCAACCGCAATATTTAACGTATTTCACTATTAAAGTAAAAGGTGCTCTAATATGAAATGATCTAAACGGAGCATTAATTATAGAATGACTATGATTTTTGGTTTGAAAGACGCCTCAGAAACGGAAAATCATCTCGTAATTGAGAAAATATTTCAGAAAGAAGCTATGTAAATAGAAAAGAAATAAGTAAGTTATTTAAATATTAATAATACAATAAACTTTGATTTTAAATTTTGTAATTGTTTATGGAAAAATGTAATTAGCGGAAACTTTTGAAAATATTTCATTCAAATTAAAACTGTTCTAAACAAAAACGTGTAGCTTTTTATTCTATTCAGATTGAAAAGTTGTGTAAAAATGCATTCTTTCACCTACGTAGGACTCTGAAATGTTGTAGAAAAAAAATCTGATGGGTACACCACATGACTTCCTTTTACGGAATATTAAATTATACGCATTTTGCATTTCATTTAAACTTATTGGATTGAATTAAATTTACTTCGTCGACAGCGCATAAACCACAACAGAATAGATGCACTCTTTAAAATTCACTATATTTGTTTACCATAGCGACACTACGGCAGTAGGTTCACTTAACAGCGTTACATCTCATTCCCTTTATAACTCAGAGTACACAAAAATTACGTACATCATCTGAAGAATTATCTAATCGTTGCCACGTATTCTATTCAAATACTATGATAAATCTAAAACGATGTATAAAAGAAATTAAACAAACAAAAAAGAAAGAAAGAGTTTTTCACGGACTATTCAGTATTTCTCATTCAATTAATTCAGATCTCACTTCGCGACAACGCAAAAATACATAAAAACTCAAAATATCTATACTAAAAATTACGAAGTAAATCTTATATTTCCTCGAATAGATTCCAGAATGGATTAAGCATGATTTAATTCGCAATAATAAAGAAGGCATTATCTTTGTTGCTGCAAAGCTTAATTCCTTTAGATTCGCAGCAAATCCACTATTCTGCTAAGTTTTAAATGCAAACAAATATGGCCGCTATGGCCTAAATAATTAGGCTCAGCCGCACTTAAACAGCTTTTAAATTATTCATAATTCTGCAGTTATAACATGCAGGTTAACCAAAGGCATAAAACTCTTAACCAGAACATAAGAACAATAAAATTCAATCATTTTTAAAGCAAAAAATGCACAATTTACAAACATATAAGAATAAAGAAACTGAGCTCGCTGAACCGAGTAACAGAGTAGATTTACATACATATATATACACTCTGTATTGCACCACTTTTGGCCGCACGAAAAGTATATATATATTTATTTATTTATATACTTTTGGTGTGGCCAATTGCAACCAAAATAAGGGGTGCACATCTACATGTTATAGCAGTCCTATACACAAAATTTCGTTTTTGAGCTATGTGAGATACATACATATACTTTCGCACAGACGTCACGAAAATATCTCTTCAGAATCCATTTTAAATCAGTTTTATATTTTTTTAGGGGGGAAGGAGTCCTTTATTCTGCCTTTACGTTCAGATATCACGCAAAAACATCGTTAATTGCATTCGATGGGTGTCGAAATGGATATTTTCATTGAAATATGATACCCGAAATTTTTCGCGATGCAATACTTCCTTTTTACTTCGTACAAGGAAGTAAAAATATGCATCTTTATACTCATATAAAACCTATTGATGTAGTGAAAAGTCATTCAATGTTTTGGTAAACAAGAGGTGTGCATCACTGCTTCAAGGGAATGTCGGAGAAAAATTAGTTCATGCCTCTCCTCTCTTTCTTACCACCACTTTACGGAAGGCGGGGACGCCTGATGCATACCTTAGGTTAACAGGCATAGTCCCACGCTCTCCCCATTGTCTGTTTTTATATAGCTCCACCAGAGCCAAGGGAGCGGACAAGACAGTACCAGTAGGGTCCCTGCCGAGCCTGATCCCAACCTGGGTACAATACCCGGGTTCTAGTCCTGTGAAGAATAAGTACCTGATATTTTACCCCCGTGGTTGAGACTGTCTAAGTACAGATCCTAGCCAGTACTTCCCAGGAATTCTCCTGAGTCAACCCCTGGTCAGGCCGCTCAATGAAGTATAAATCTAACTACACTAGAAAATGATAACCTAGACTATCTAGAGAGTAACCTTGGTATTCAAGGCCAAGCCTGGAGTCAATCAATTACGTGCAGCCTTTCGTTTATTTTACGGTGCTGGGCTTTCTACTCGATTATAACCATCTCTGCTCTGCGAGGGAGTCTGGTAATCTATGACATACTTTACATGTTAAGAAAAATTTTACTTTGACTTACACAACTTTCATCTCGCCGCATATTTTGAGTACCCCCATGCCACAAAAGCACTATACATTGCTATCCAGGTTGGGCGCACACTATTGACAAACTTTACAAACTAACAATAGTATAATGTAACAGAATACAAAGTCAGTCAAATTTTTTGAATAATCCTCTTTGCATATCTGCCAATTTACGACGCTCAAAAATCGGGAGAGTTTTTTTAGAAATTGGGACTTTTATTTTCAATGACAAAACGATTTTTAAATGATAAAAATATATTTTTTAATAATGAATTTACTTCAGATCGTTACTGATTAATATCTGAAAGTTCAGTTACTAATGCTTAAATGCAAGCAGTACATTCTGCATTAATAATTTTTTGGTCTTTAGTTTCCATAGAAGAAATTAAATTTTCGTTTTTTTTTTTTTTTTTTTTTTTTATAACTCATGTTCTTGTTTTTGTGTGTACTAATATGTTTGAGAACATCGGCACTTCTATTGTGCGAAATCGAAAAATCGCAATGGCCAACGATACACATTGCAAATGCATTACATTTCCTTGAGGAAATATTAGAAGGAAGTCATCTGTGTACGATTTTTGGAAAGTACCTGAGTATTTTATCTTTTTCGAAGACAAGACTAATACGAAGTATTGTAATTTCTCGACAGCACGTACGTTTACCCAGGTTAGCGACAAGATTAACAAAATAACAACCTCGATCTCATTCTGGCTAATACGTGCCAGATGACACGCAGTGGCACTCGATGCCCACTGGAGATATGGAACATGACGTTTTCGGGCACGTGCTCTCACTCACAAAGCAGAAGCGCACCATAATTTCTCACTCATGAAATTACTTTGGTTTTCTATGCAGTCTAGAGAAAAACCAAGTGCTTTCAGACACCTCAAATCACTTTTCTGGGGATGCAAATAACGAAGTATTAAGCCAAGCTACATAAAAATCGTGAGAAATTTTAAGAAACTCGGGAGAAATATATTGTAAATCAGGTTGGCGGGAGAAAGGTCAGAAATCGGGAGAGTTGGCAACTCTGTTTTTATCTATCCGCAGCTTTTATGTTGGAACAGAATCCAACTTCCCTGAAAGAGAATAAAATTTGACGGAGAAATATTTATTTTTGAGCAGATTTATTGACTGAATAATTTTTTTGAAGATGACTGAAGACTAAAATGAATTACCATTTATTGTAGAATAACTAACTCCCTTAGTTTGGGGAATATGATTTCCATCTGAAAATATCATTTCAACAATCCTTGAACAAAGTTTCGAATGATCCTCGTTAACTAACAAATAGAATTAAATTACCTCTATGAATATTTTTCGAAATTTTCTATCGGCGGCAAGACGAATCCTTTCAAATGAGCAAAATAATGCGGTTGGATAACTGTTTCAATACGGCAGTCGAGAGTTTTCTTGTTCTGGAACAACTTATTATTACCAAACATTTACATTTAAAAAATAAAATAAATAAAACCGAGAGCTCGGATAATCAATATTTGTTTGGAAGAAGAAATAAAAATACTCATAACAGTGTCTAGACAGAATGCATGATATTAGGCAGGTATTCAAATTCAGCTATTTAATTCAGAGAAATTTCTTAATTAAATTCGCCTTTTTATACATTATCATTTGGAAGCAAATAAATATGTTCCCTAAATTTCATTTACATTCTACGAATAAAATCGTAATTTATTGCCTTCAAAAATATTTTTTTATTCCTCAGCGTACGTTACAAACGTCCTGAATAGAGCCAGTTGCTAAGTTATAGTAACAAAATAATAGATCCTTGCACGTTAGTAGTAAAATTTTATTAATTTTTGCAGAATTCTGCATGTGCTGAGATGCACTTAAAAATAATAAGTGATTTAAATAATTATAATCAAATTAAATAAAAAAAACCTTACAATTCGAAAACTTCACATCAATAAGTTTAAAATTACATGAATATTAATACTGAGCTTTATTGAGTTGCTTTGAAATCCATGACTTTCATCAAATGATGACTTCTACATTATACAAAACCGCAATAAAAACAATTCTGGTAATGCACATTCGTTAAGAATTTAATTATACAAATACTTCAACTCAGTTTACTACAATCTAAACTACAAGGCTTAATTTGAAAAAAAAAATCAAATCAAATCAAATGAAGATTTAAAAAAAAAAACTGAAAGCTTTCAGATTTTACATTACGCCAAAAGGGGGATTTTGTCGGTTACCTTTATTTATTGAATATGTTCTTCGCACTTAAACCATAAAATTCAGTTCAACACCAATATCGCAAAATAATTTCAAAATGAATATATCTTTAGAATTTCCGATACACAGTCTCGCTCTCTGAAAATTTCCCCCTCCTCGTACAGTGTTACTGTTGCTCGCTTTGAAATCGTTCAGTTTGTTAATCAAAAATTTGTTAAAGTTTTACAAAATATGAAAGAGATAATAAAATAAATTCCAAATTTGGGCTTCCAGATGCCCATTTTCAGGTGGAAAAGTACGTTATTCAAAATTTGATGGCTAAACTAGGATGAATTCTTAATCGGAATTCTGAGTAGAACTCTCGTCCCGAACTGCTGTTTGCATAACAAGCCGCCTATCAGAATAGAAGGATTCAGCGTCAGCGCTAGCTCAGTTCTGTAAGTATAGAAGGTGGCTGTTTTTTCCGTCCGAGCCTTGATTGTAGGTTCTTTTCATGCGCTCCATAGCACAGATTATAATTTTTAATGAATTCTGACAGGTTATTTGACAAATTTTGACTGAATTTTCAAGGAACTAGCGCATGTGTGCCACCTACTGCTAGCAGTGCAGGTTTATCCATTGGGCGCTTGGAGCGGTCGCTCAGGAGTCCAGAGGGGCCCGGATAAGCTGGATCCAACCAAAATTTTTGGTTATAAATTTCGATACTTGGAGATAAAAATTCTTTAAAAAAATAGTAAATTTTACGAAAACAATCCATGCCTGTCACCTGCACGTCCATGTCCGTCGATATCTAAAGGCCGGCGCGACGCCGGATGTTAAGAGTGGGATGGCAACTATAATGCGCCTTACAAATCAAGAAGCAGACAGATTAATTACACTACGTACCTTACCAAATATCTAACGAGACGTAGAAGTTATAAGTAAACAATGGAATCTGGACTGACTGACAAATAAATCGATAGATTTATTGTACTGGTTGCAGGTTGCCGGATAGCAGCGAATAAGGGACCGTAGGCAATAAGGGACCAGTGCCAAGGGGGCTCGTAGATTTTTTGCACCAAGGGCCCGAAATGAGCTTAAGCCAGTACTGACTGTTAGAGAATATCAGTCTGCTGTCGCCCATTCGGTTTGATCAACAGTGCACTACTCTGCCCTAACTGCGACTTTTTCACGTCTGTCGTAATGTAGACAAAACATGTTCTACACATTTTGATAAGTTATACTATAAGATATTTCTCCAGTGTTCTTGGCATGCATTCGTGGTGTAGTGATCAGCACGCTCTACGCGTATTCGAGAAGTCCGTGGTTCGAGTCGTGGAGAGGGCATTACTCATTTTTCATTTCTCCTGCTTCTAAATAACATAATGTCTCTACAATACGACCAAGTTGATAGAAAACGTATGAGATTTGAATATTTCTTCCTGTCTAAGAAGCCAGTCAGGTGTCACCGACGAATTGTAGCTCCGCCCTGATTTGGATTGAGCAATCAGAGCACTGCCTCCTACAGACTACTCCTATCACAAGAAATTCAAAGATATTACCTACGTTATAATATGAGGACATTTAATTGATTTTAACGATATAGGTCGGATTTTTCTACAAATTTTGATAGGTCATTTGTCCTGGTTTCGACAAATTTTGCTGTCCCCTGCGACAGGACACTCACTATTGGATTTTCTTCCGACTGTGAAGTCACAACTCTTCTTGTATATATGTAAATAACTGTATATTTTGTTTCTGTAATTTTATTATCACTGTAACCTGTTTCAGTATTTGCATCACAAGACGAAAATATGCGATCCCAAAGTGAGGGTATGAAAACTCAAAACCCACGTTATATCATTACCTAAGCTCGTGACGTCTCGCGGTCCCCTATTGCACTCTTCATTGCCATCCTCCAGGAGAACCATAGTTCAAGAAACGCTACTGTCATGCCCTTGCACTATCTCAAATGAGACGGAACAAGTCGTACTATCTGTATGATATTCGCGGTTAATCAACGTAACTTGGAATTTGGCACAGCCAACTCTATAATGGCCTTGAAGCGCAAAAGTCACGTGATCCAGATGGTCGATGTGTTCGAGGTTCTTTGTTTATGGTAGTGTGTGGACACGAACCTGTGCTCGTGAACTTTGTGGATATATATTTTGCCAATAGATTTATGTAAGTAGATTATTTTGCTATTCTAAGTGATTTAAAATAACGTAAGCTTTAGGTAAATAATAGTTTTATCTATATTTCGTTTTATATATTTTTAATTTTTTGATTTATTTGGGAAAATATGTAGCTGTTTTTAAGGCCTATGCAAGTGTTTCGTTTTAACAGCAAATGTATTTACTCTACTTTGAACATTTTGAGTAGTATTGTTTTGACTATTTGTTTGGAAATCAGGAATTGATTATTTGTTTCTAATAACATATTTGAATACAGAATGCCTCGACATTGCAGTGTATTTGGTTGCAAATCCAATTACGACAAAAATGAGAATGTCACTACTTATTCTTTACCCAAATCACCTAAAAGAAGAGCTGAGTGGTTAAGGAAAATTCCGAGAGATTTAAGCAAATTAAAAAACCCCGTAATTTGTATAAAGCATTTTGATGAATCACAGATAATAAGAAAGGACTGTGTAATCTATAAAAATGAATATAAAGAATATGACAGAAAAATCCCTGGACTCATTCAAGGCGCTGTGCCATGTATATTCGAAAATGCTCCCTCGTATTTAAGTACAAATAAATCCAAACCTCGCAGACTTGTTGATGTAGAAGAAGAAAATTATAAGAAAGCCGTTCAGGAAAGTTTACTTCAGCAGAAAGCTGATTTAGAAAAAAGTGCATTAAAATGTCCTCAAGATGTAGTCAATTACTTTCGGGAAAACATTTGTAAATATAAAAATAAATGGTTTTGCTTAGATGACGATGATGATGATATAGTTCGCTTATGTTTATATGCAACTCATGAAAATTGTCCAAAAATTTTGGGATGCATCATTATAAGTACTGACATGAATTTTGAAGTATACATTGAAAATCGGAAAGAAAGTAAGAAGAAATTTTCAAAATCACCCGTTGTTGATTCAATTTCAGTATTATATGATTTAATGAACAATGTTGAAACTTCTGTTACTAATACAACATTTCCATCTGTGTTAGAATCTGCAATTACATTACTAAATTCTGTTGATTGTGATTCAGATAATTCTGAACATATTTCTTTTATAATAGAGCAATTAAAATTGTTAAGGGTATCAAAAAATAATAGGCGTTACAGTAATAGAACTTTAATTTTAGCTTCAACATTATTTGTGCAATCTTCTTCTGCATACAATGCTTTACTAAACTGCGACTATTTGTGTATTCCAAGTACTCGAGTCTTACGCAGTATTATGAGTAGTTATTCATTATCAAAATTAAGTTTGGCTGGCAGCATTAATTATTTAGAGAGGAAAAAATGTTTTCTTAATGAACAAGAACTTATAGTAAATATTTTATTAGACGAAATTTACATTCAGCCTATGTTCAACTTTAAAGGTGGTTCTATTTATGGAGGTTCTCATGATAAACCAGCACTTGCTGCCAAAACAGCTCAGGTTTTCATGATAACATCAGTTTTTTCTTCATATAAGGATGTAGTTAGTATTGTTCCAGTTAATGGATTGCAAGCTAATGAGCTACAAGATATGATTCAGCAGATTTTAATAACATTAGAATATATAGGATTTAAAGTTGTTTGTTTGATTTGATAATAATGCTGTGAATAAACGTGCATTTGAACTAATGACCCCTAATAAAACTTTGCAGCCATATATTAAGCACCCTTTAGATGATTCGAGGCTTCTTTTCTTTCTTTTTGACACAGTTCATATGTTAAAATCAGTACGCAATAATTGGTGCAACAAAAAATTAATTACATTTCCTGATCTAGAAAATAACGATATTTTAAAGAAAGCTAACTTTAAGCATTTGGAAATCATGTATGATATAGAGAAATCTTCCATTGTTAAATATGGCCATTTACTTACAAATAAAGCTCTTTATCCTTCAACAATTCAAAAACAAAATGTGAAACTAGCACTTCAAGTCTTAAATGAAAAAAACATAGCAGCATTAAAATGTATATCAAAGGATCATGCAGATGTTTTTGTGAATTCAGATGAAACTTGTGATTTTATTTCAGTATTCACAACATGGTGGAAAATTGTAAACTGTAAAAGCAATTTTGAAAGTAAGCGCTTTAATGATAAATTTCGTGGTGCTATTAACTCTCAGAATGTTGAGCAGATTAATTTCTTAAAGAAACTAGTGTTGTGGCTTAAGATATGGAAACAGTCTGTTCCAATAAAAGAAACTTTATCACCACAAACATTTCAGGCATTGATAATAACTACAGATGCATTCATTCAATTGATTCCATATTTGTTTAAAAAGTATGAGGCTGAATACATATTATTAGGAAAATTTCAAACTGATGCTCTTGAATCACGTTTTGGAATGTATCGGCAAATGTCAGGTTCAAATTATTACATAAATTACCTACAATTATTAGAAAGTGAGAAGAAGCTTCGTTTTAAAAGCAATATTATAATTTCATCATCAAATATCAATGTCCCTTTAATGTCTCTTTTACCAGATTATGATAAGGATTCTATCTTTACCTTTGTGAATATTGATGATTATTCAAATTTACTAGTTAATGATTTTTCTACAGAAAATGTTCCTTCTGATATTTTACCAGTGCTAGTTTATGTTTCAGGTTATGCTTCCATGAAAGAATTAAGGGTGGTAAAATGCAGTATTTGCCAGGACTGGTTGCAAAGTGTTCATTCAATAGATATAGCAGATGATATTTTTGGTTTTCTTAAAGAATTAGATAGGGGGAAATTAACTTTACCATCTGAAATTGCTTTACTAACATCTTCAATTGTACATTTCTTATTTGGTGAAATTCTTAAAAACATGGAAGATACATTTCTTATATCAGGAAAGCAATTGGGTATTTTATATAAGTTATCTTGCATCCAGTTAGGTAGAATTAACTTTAATTTAACAGATTCTTGCAATTGTGGAATGACTTTGCAAACCCGATTAGAAAATTTCTGTTTGATAACTTGTAAAATAATGTTAAATAATTATACAAAATATAAAAATGACAAAATTAATATAAAATGTTCATATAAAAAAGTTAAAAAATTTACCAGTTAATAAGTCACAACTGTTTATTTTTAGGTGTGCTTCTGCATAGATGATGTATGATGTGTGTATATGGTACAGCTCCAAGTTTTATTAATCTATTTTTGATAGTGGAATAGGCCTGTAATTTGGGGACACCACTGTAAAAAAAACGAGCCTAATCACTTACCTCTTGGGTGGTTTGGAAAAAGTGATACAACATAAAATTGGAGCTGGCACAAAGAGAAGGTTGTCCTTTTTATGAATGTAATTAGCATTTAATTTTCCGAAATTTTCTTGAAGATTTATTTATAGCATAACATGCAAGTAAGTTTATCTTTATACACAAATGTCCTAGCATTTAAGGAATTTTTAATTCATTTCCCTGTTTTTACAAAATTGTGATATCCAAGTTTTTATTAGTGAATGAAGTGATGAGAGATGACTATGAATATTTGCCTTCTAAAAATTTATATAGCTGATGCGATGGTAGCGGCATGGATTTTTACAAAATATTCTGCCCTTAATATTAATTTTAGTATTAATAAAATCTAAATAAAATTTACATCTATAAATCTATTGAATTTTTCCCCTTTTGTGGATTTTATATTATTTTGGGAACAAATTTGATTTAGATTACATAAATGGATTCCATTTTTATTAAAATTGCAGAAATAAAGTTTGTATGTGGTGATTCTCAATGATATTTTTAGTTACATAGACAAAGTATAATTGTTTTAAAAATTATTGAAGATATGCATTTTACCGCCTGTGAAATTATTACACTATGAAAAATTTAATGCAAGTCATGCGACCTACTCACGTTTAATTTTACTTATATTTATATTAAGAGAAAACTGTTATTTTCGGCAAGTTAAACTTCGCGATTATAGTCATAGGTCATTATTCTTTGAAGAGGAATCGACTATTTTGATCACGTGACCTTCCGAAACTGATTTCGCTTCAAGGCCATGATAGAGTTGGCTGTGGAATTTGGAACCTCACGAGCCAACTATGCCGTATCTTTGAACAAGATTTTGTTGGAATTGTAATCCACTCTGTAACTAGGCAGCAAATTGTTCCATCAACTAGTACGGGGGGGGGCAATTTCTGTGTTTATAATAGAATAGACGTTTTTTTTCTTTCTTCACTAAAATATGTCGTGATCTACCTACTAAAATCTTGACATTTAACACATTCAAACTTGTGTCTTCTGTACTAATAAATGACAAAGAGGGAGGGAGCATTAAACCAATATGCTAGTTTATTAATAATATTTACTAAGCCACGAAAAAATACACAGAATAATTTTTATTTTGTTGATTTATCTATAATAAAAAGTCTGCGTTTCTCTAACCAGTGCTCATAGTTTGGTATGAATCCAAAAAAATTAATGATAATAAATTTTTAGTATGAGAATCAAATAAGTAGGGAACGATGATAAGTCCTTGTAGACTTTAAATATAAAAAAGCTGTTTCACATAAGTATGTTGATCCAAAACAAAAGTAATCGACATCGCTATATTTGGTAATATTGGGATATTTCTTTTGATTGACTATTTCCCAAACTCCTCCTCAAGTTCTGTAGCTTGTAAGGTTAGATCAGTTTTTAATTTTGTGATCAGTTTATTTCCTGAACCGTTTTTCCCCCGCAAAATATGTTTTACATTTAAACTCGTTTCAAAAGCAAAAGATAGATAATTACAGAATAACCTACATACATAATTTTTTTAATTATGAAATCTGACATCAAAGTTTTCAGTCACCTTTTAATTTCTGCAAAGCATTTTTCAGAGGTTATAATTAGACTTTTGATAGTTTTGCAGCTGACTGGACCTATTAGAAAAATGATTCAAACTATTACATTGAAGATCTTTTATTAGCTTAATAAATTTGTTTTGTATGGTAGTTTAGATTTCTTAATCTAATGAAGTTATTCTTCAAATTAAATGGCTTAAAAATACGGATACATTATTAACAATATTTTTTTGCTTATTATAATCTGAGCTATTCCTGTTTTCCTTTATTTTTGAACTGCCTTCCGATTAACTGTGATTATGAGATAATCCTGGAAGTCAACCAGATATTGCCCCGGTTAATCGGAAGTTGACTATATATATGCTTTCCTTCTCAAGCTTAGAATCACAACTGCGGGTTTTGTGGGCTCTGAAATGAGACTTTATTTTAACATAACATTTTTTTTATTTGTATATGATTACCTGTCCATTATACCAGTCTTCTTTTGGCTATCATTTTAGCTTTTAAACACTATTTAATATCAACTGATACATTTTTCCGGAGACTAGAGAATGCTCAGAAATGTTTCACTTGTAAAATAATTGTACGGTTTCCAGGGCTACTTTGATATGAAAAGATTAAAAGGAATGTCTTCTTTAGTTAAGTGAAAATCTTGTAGGTTATGAGTACAACCCTTTTGTAAAAAGATAATATCTCAGTTTTACTTATAGATGCATGCTAAATATTATTTTTTATTTCTTCTCGAAAGTCGAAGGCAGAAACAAAGTTAACATATTTCATCACTTCCTCGAATTATATGCTTGCCTCCGAGTATAATAAGTGATACTGGGCAATAGGCTGCGGTATAAAGCGATGCACATGAATTTTGTCAAAAACATACTTCCATGACAGGCACGCAAACAACAAAGTAACTCAAAGAAGCGTGGAGGCATTCATCTTTTTAAAGTTAAATAAATCATATTTGCTTTCCACTTTTCTTCCAAATCAAATGTGGACTTTCAGCCGCACGCGCGGAAGAAATACTTTCGGGAAAAAATTCCAAATAATGCTCCTTTTTTTTTATTCCAGTAAAAAAAGTCAAAAAGGAAAAAAAGATTCAATTCATTCAGTTCAAAAACATGCCAAAGAGGGACGAAAAGGGGGAAGGAAACTGTTGAAAAACTCATCTTATCAGAAATTCACATGAGTGAATGTTTTTGTGTGCAGTTGCATATATATTTTAGAATACTGGACCCATTGAAAAATCTTAAAATTTAGCCAAATTTGCGCTTTGAATCTCCTCTCTTACTTTTCAAAGTGAAAACTCTTTTGTTATATAATGTAATAAATGTAAATATTCTATTCAGCCTAAAAAGCTCTGTCCGTATTTGCTTAAAGCAAGTTTTAAATGAAAAGTCTCAACGAATTTCTAAAAATAAATCGTATAATTTTATCTCCTTCTTTCCTGAGAAATTTTCAAATAAAACAAAATTACAATTAAACGTAATACACTAGGCGAATCCAAGACTCAGACAAATTAAGAAGCTGAAGACCGAATACATCAGACTTTGAAAAGGAAACCTTTGTCTCCGAGAAAACGTAGAAGCCTTTGTATTCTTGCATGCGCACGGGTTCGTAATAGATTGAATGCACAAGTCCGATAAAAGGTTAATAAAATTCATTTTTATTAAAAACAACTAACTAAACAACTGAGCTGAGACATGTTAAATAGTTTTCAACCGGCCGTACCAGATAGTTCTAGCATTTTTTGCTTCTCGAGATTTCTGGAAACCAATAACAGGATGGAATTACGGTTACAGCTAACATATTGGTCAATTACATTTATTCGGTTTCAAAACAAACTACCCAGATTCAATGCTAAATGCACGTGCTGCTCTATTTTCACTTTAACGGCATAGCTCTCTCTTCAGATTTCTCTCGCGCTGCATCACGGGGGAATAGAACAATTTTAACTTCTGATTCTAGTAAAAATGTCTAACTACACTGCTGGCCACTGTATATGCAACACCCTGAAGAAAGCATGCAAATAACATGAAATTTACAACATGCATTAGCGGAGGTGAGATATGCAAATGATTAGAATTTCAGCGCTGACGCACATCACACGCGCCTGTATCGCCACTTCAAAGCGCTATTTAAGGCTTGGAGTTTTCGATGATTTCAAGTTCGGCAATTGTCTCTTTCTTGTGGTTTTTTTCAAAAACACGATCAATTATGCTTCGTACTAAACAGCGATCATCGTTTGATCAAGTATCCGAGTTCAACAGAGGACGGACAGTGGCCTACCGAGAGTGTGGATTAGCTTTCAGGGAATTCGGTAGTCGTGTTGGACGAAACCAAACAACTGTAATGCGGATATGTGACCGTTGGATACAGGAGGGTACGACGAACCGACGTTTTCGATCGCATCTACCTCAGTGCACCACTTCACGTGATGACAGGAACATTGAGTGCATCGCAGTGACGGATCGTTCAGTTACATCACGAACGATGTAAGGTTTTAGTTAAACTAACAAAGTTTTATTTTAATTTAAATCTTTCTATCTCTTCTCATTTTAAACTTCCCGTTAGAAGAAGCGCGCGTTTTCAGCTTATGCTAATTTGAAGTGGAGCCAAGTTCTATTTAAACCAGAGGTAGAAACCTCTCAGTGTGAGAGAGCTTTTAGTCTCAGATCACGGTCACTCTATTCGACGTTCGCCTGACCAACTAGCATTTAAATTCTAACCCATAGTGCTTTTACGTGATTGCTTATTGAAATAAATCCAAGTGCGTTAGTATTAATAAATCTTGCTACGCACCATTAATTAGAGGCCAACCTCGCGTATAGCTCTGCGAGTAACGACTATTTAAGTTCCATTTATCTTTAGTTTAAATATTATTTAACTGCTCTGTGTGGTCTTTACTTTCTGTATCCCTCCCGAGTTGGGAAGTGATTTGTAAATAATAGTAATTTAATAAAAGAGGATTTTAAATCCCTTTCAAGTGCAGTTATTCTACCACTTAATCACAGTATCTACCACCAGAATATAGCTGCATTCAGCTCCCTATTCCAGATCAGGACTTTAAGCTGTTACGAAGATGTTTCCCAAGAATATGTACCGAATACTCAGTCCTGACACTGGCGCCCGAAGAAAAATAAGAGGATGGCCTGAAAGACAAGAAAATGAACCTGAGATACCTGCTGTAGCTGTCCAGAATCCTGAGATAGCACCTCCTGGCCTAGAAGGATTTGGCTACATCGTACAAACGATGCGGGCAGCTATGAAGCCAGCGGCAAGTTTTGACGGCAAGACAGCCGTAATTAATTTCCTGGAAAAGCTAGACTCCCACTTCAAGCTATATCCAGTTCACGAATTTCAGGAAGTCGCTCTTGCTACCAGCGCTTTGAAGGGCCAAGCGCTAAGTTGCTTCAAATGTATCGGAAAGAATCACTTGGGGGAACCGAGAAGCCCCACATATATTTACGAAAATTTCAAAAATTCCTTGGTGAAAGCATTTCCTGTAGTACGAGATCGAGCCAGACTGGAAGCAGAACTTTTTAGTCGCTGTTAACAAAAAATAGAAGATTTGTCAAATTTTATTTTGAGAAAAATTCAAGTTTTCAAGCTTTTGTATGGAAGTCGCCCGGATCCTGAAATTATTCAAATTATACTTCCTAGGCTACTGTCCCAAGTTCAAAATTTCATCGAGCTAAGAAACCCAACGACGTTAGACAGATTATTTGAACTCGCAGTACAATTTGAAAGCCGAAGAACAGCAGACAACGAACGACGTCGCCAAATTTGAGCGAAGAAGTCAGTGGAGTTCGGCAAGACCCCAGCAGAAGCAAAATCAAAGTTACGGGAACAAGACGAAGCAATGGCCGAAGAAAGAGGTTTCTTCTAAATCGAGCGGCGAACGAAGGGAATTCAATAGAAGAACAAGCAAAGATGCTGAGGGCAACCAGAATAAGAAAAATTTAAACTAAAGTGGATTTCTTGGAGGAAGGCGAAGAAGTCCGAAGTCACGCAAAATCCTTCCACAATTAACTTAAACACCGTTGTCGTAAAAAATTTGAATTTACTGAAGATTGAAGTTCTAATTAACAACATACCGGCGACGGCTCTCTTAGATACAGGAGCCCAAAGCAGCTTTATCTCAGAAAGATTTTTCAAGAAGCACTTTCGCAGTTACAGAATTTTTACTGCAAGAGACACGGATGTCATAGCGGCCCAAGGAGAGAAGTGTAGCTGTTTAGGGAAAGTGTTGTTGTTCGTGCGTATCAACGACGAGCAGGTAAACATTTTATTTTATATTGTGCGAAACCTGCAAACATGTATTATTCTGGGTGTGGATTTTTTTAGATTGGCCGAAGCGAAGTTAGACTTCAAATTGGGAGAGTTAACGCTAAATATGAAGCCAGTTCAAATGAAAAATGATAAGCCCCCGCAGTTAGACTTTCAGCACTTACCGGCAGAAGAACAAGAAAAACTGCAGTGCGTGGTAAGTGAGTTTTCAAACTTATTTAGTGATGTACCGGGTTCACACAGGTCGTAAATCATAATATTGAAACGGGGGATGCTCAGCCAGTTAGGCAAAAGCCATATCGCTACGACAAAGTTAAAGAGGAAATAATTGAATGCCATATTAAAACCATGTTAAAAAATGAAACCATCACGCCGATTTCTAGCAGTTATGCTAGCCCAGTAGTTTTATGCAAGAAAAATAATGATTATCCGATTACGCACCCGAAGCGGTGGCGCTTTGCTATAGATTATCGCAAATTAAATTCCGTCACAAAATATCCCGTATATCCTCTGCCGATAATCGAAGAGATAATTCGAAATATTTCGTCTACAAAGTACATGACCACATTAGATCTTACGAGTGGCTATTTTCAGATTGGGGTAAAACCCGAAGATGTCCCCAAAACCGCGTTCATAACTAAGTCTGGCACGTAGGCATTTCTTAGAATGCCTTTTGCTTTATCCGGCGCGCCGGCAACTTTCCAAAGATGTATGGGCATTGTCTTAAGACCGGTCCTTGGTAAAAGTACGTTCATATATTTAGACGATATTATAATTACGAGTAGTAATCTAGAACAACACTTACAAGATTTAAGAAAAGTGTTTTCATTGTTAAATGAAGCTGGTTTGAAGATAAATGCGTCCAAATGTAAATTTGCTGCAAAAGAGTTACGTTATTTAGGATTTAAAATTTCTCAAAATGGAATTGAAACGGATCAGTCAAAGATAATAGCTATTAAAAATTATCCTGTTCCTAAAACAGCGAAGAAATTATCGTCGTTTCTTGGGATGTGTTCATACTATCGGTCCTTCATTAAAGACTTTGCCAAAATAGCTGAGCCGCTGCTAAAGTTGAAAAGAAAGAAAGCTAGGTTTTCGTAGTCAGCAGAAGCCAACTTGGCGTTTCAAAAACTGAAAGACGCATTGGCTCAAGCTCCCGTCTTAAAATTTCCGGAGGGGGATAAAGGATTAGAAATTTCAGCGGACGCTTCAGATTTTGTGATTGGGGCAGTGCTTTCTCAAAATGGGCAACCCGTTGCCTTTTTCAGTCGAACATTAAATCAAAACCAGAGAAACTATTCGGCCAGAGAAAGAGAAACTCTCGCAGTGTTATCAGCAGTACATAAATTTCGTGTTTCTTTTTGAAGTTCTCCAGTAACTGTATATACGGACCACGCGGCGGTCACTAGACTCTACTCTGGGAAAAATTTATCACCCAGATTAATAAGGTGGGCACTTAAATTACAAGAATATAATCTAATAATTAAACGTACGCCGGGAAAAGAAAATGTGGCAGATGCTTTAAGCAGAGTTAATTTAGATGAAAATGGAAATACATTTAAAATAGCCATGCTGACATCCAAAGTATTAGATTCTCGTGAAACAGTAATAGCTGAACTCGGAAAAGATCCGGAGTTCAAAAATATATACAATTATTTGGCCGACCCTGAGAATTTCAGTCATCCGGATATTGTGCCGATAAGAAATAGGGCCGCAAATTACGAAATAATTGACGGACTGTTATTTTATACGAAAACGACTAATAAAACAATGAGTTCAGACCGGTTATCCCAGCTAGCATTAGATTGAATGTATTAGAGGAGTTGCACGATTGTGCCATTTCGGGCCATTTAGGCATAAGAAAAACTGTCCAGAGTTCGCGAGGCAGTTTTCTTTCCAGAACTGCAAAAGTTTACTAGGGCGTATGTCCAGTCGTGCCCAACATGTCAATTAAATAATTATGTTAATTTCCGCCCGGCCGGGTTCCTAAATAGTATTAAATCAGAATTCCCAAATCAGATAATAGG
Source organism: Stegodyphus mimosarum (assembly GCA_000611955.2). Taxonomy (NCBI): domain Eukaryota; kingdom Metazoa; phylum Arthropoda; class Arachnida; order Araneae; family Eresidae; genus Stegodyphus; species Stegodyphus mimosarum. The sequence goes on from KK121042.1 coordinate 634,742, forward strand.
CATCGATTTATTGGGACCTTATCCTAGAAGTAAAGTTAACAAAAGCCGATATCTTTTAGTTATACCGTTTTAGCAAATGGTTAGAGTTGATTCCGTTAAAACGCGCGTCTGCAAAAATTGTAGTAGATTCAATTCTAAATAAGTATATTTTAAAATACGGGGCGACCCTAAAAGTTATTTCCGAAAATGGTCCCCAGTTTGTTAGTAATATTTTTGAGGAAATGTGTGCAAAACTGGGCATACGTCATCTAAAGATGGTCCCGTATCGTCCGCAGTCAAACATAGCGGAACGGGTTAATAGAAATGTAGTAAAAATCATTCGAAGTTACGTTAAAAATTACCACTCTACCTGGGATAGCCATATAAATGAATTTACATTTGCCCTTAGAACTGCCAAACACGATACTACACAAAAAACACCTACTGAACTATTTCTTGGAAGAAAGATTTTAACACCCTTTGATAAACTTTTTTTTGGTCCAGGAAAGGGCAGAAGAATTTAAAATGACGGATATCCAGAATTTGATACGCGAAGCTACCGGTAACATGGAACTGGCCCAGAGGAAACAAAAATTATATTATGACCAAAAGAGAATAGGGGTCAAATACAATGTGAAAGATGAAGTATTGAAAATTAAGTATGCCTTGTCAAATGCCCCAGAAGAAGAGGTGGGGAAATTTTTTCCGCGTTTTGAAGGCCCTTTCATTATCGAGAAAATTACGCATACTGTAGTAGTATTAAGAAGAAACGACGGGCAGAGAATTACTGCGAATGTTGATCAGATCAAACCATTTTATAACCGTAATAAAATGGAAATGTTTAAAGATTTTTTCCAAGATCCGAGGCAACCCATTCCTACAGAAGAGATACTTCAGCGAAAACAGCAGGAACCATCAACAATGGCACCGAAAAGCCAGAAAATGAATGCTCCCCCTCAACAAAGTAGAAGAAATAAGAACCAAAAATGTGGATTTAAAAGAAATACGACGATGCAGGTGCAAGTAATAAAAGACGAAAGCAGAATGGGAAAGGACAGCCAAAAGTAACCAAGAGGACTGCGGAAACATCGGAGAGGTGCCTGAGAAGCAAGCAGCCTCGGTTGCAGGCTGAGGATCAAGGTCACGAATGCAGCAGGAACCAGGAGCAGCGACGAACGAGGGCCCAGTCCAGCAAACGCCCAGCAGATCACCTTAGTCCCCAGCGCAAGTACCCCAGGATGGAACGAAGGAATTATAAAAGGAAAAGAGATGAGCAACAAGCTGGATATGACCAACATCCAAAGTCAAGGAAACTAGCCCAGACTTCAACTTACCCAGCTTTCAAGGATTGGGCCAAGAAATGGATGGCTGACCCCAATAAGATAAGTAGTATTTCTTATTCCAACGTTTAGTTAATTTTCGAGTGTACTGCAAGTTGCAGGGTCCATTTTACCTCAAGCGAGGTTGAGTTTTACACCAAGTAGGCGATAAATTATTACTTATCTTGAAAGAAAAAAAAATGTTTTTGTTTAAAATTGTAATTCTGCAAAGATTTAAAATTACTTAATGTTTGTAAAGTAGATTCTGAAGCATTGTAAATAGATTAGTTTTGTAAAAGCAATGAATTGCTGAAAAAAAAATGTTAACTAAATGATTTTGTATTATGCTTTGTCGAAAGACTTGTAAAATTTCTAGAATGGAAAGTCGGAAAATGGAAGGACACGATTTAGTCTACAGACTATTATTTCAGTGTAATGTAATTTTTTTGAAAAGTACTTTGAGAAAAAAGAATAGGAAGCACTTGCTGTAAACTTAGAAATTTAACCTACATTTGTATTTCATGATTTCTATGAAACTGTTAAGTTTTATAAAATGTAACAAATGGTATTATGCTATCAATGCACGTTAGGTGCATTGTCAATGTGAATGAAGCATTCTATGTGCAAACTG
>KK121043.1:0-12325 GCA_000611955.2 Stegodyphus mimosarum
AATAAGTTAAAACATTACCTTTAAAACAATTTAAATCACAACTGAAATCAGTAATACATAACACATGGTAATTCCTTGCAATGGTACTCTTCACAATGAGCTGTACATATCTCAGCAGCTCCAAAACATATAAAAGTTGTTGCAAAATAAATAAATAAAACAAGTAAAAAATTAGAAGGAAAATCTTCAATAGAATAATGGTAAACACGGTATCCAGTTTATTGGAATAAAGTTTAGTTAATTTTGTCCTACGTTTGAACTATTCTTTCCAGGAGTTGTTTGCTTAATGGATCAGGAAATATTGAAAGAAAACCGGTTATTAGAATAAAATACTGTTTGCAGAATTACAGGATAATACGCGTTTTTTTTTTCTGAAAGACTAATTTTGTCCTAAATACCAATTTGTTCTTACGTATAGGAGACAAATGTTCCAATTCTTGTACAAGAAAATAATGAAACTAATGTTTGTCTTCTTTCTTTGACTACTGCATTGCAGGATTTTTTGTTTCGCTATTAGCTGAGGGAAAACAGCATTTTGTCTTAATTTTTAGAGTAGAAGTCGAAGATAGTCTTGTCTTGAAGTGTAGTATTTGATAGGAGTTAACAAATGGGATTTTGGGCAGATCTATTAATCTATACATCGGCTTATTTGCTATACTCGAAAAGAAAAAGAGATAGTCTAATTCCGTGATTTTCACTACAGAGTAATCAGAGGTTTTTCGAAAACTGTCCACTGGTTTTAAGCTGAAATTGCACAAAGAGTCTGATTTGTCCCGCATTTTAGTATATCTAAAGCAAGATATGAGCTTTGTTATCAAGGGAAATCTTAGAAAAATTTCAGTGGCATAACTTAGAATGCTTTTTCAAGACGCTGGACTCAGTGCTGATCTCATTTCTAAATAGAAGCAATATTTTGCGTGGTAAATTTGTTTAGACAGCAGCATTTTGGGTGAGGTTACGACGCAAAGATTTATCACCAAATGTTAATATTATTCACTGTACATATACCACTGACTAGTAGAGGTTTCAAGGAAAATTTACACTTCCTAAAGTTCTTAGTTTAATAAACGTCTAAGGACTGGATATGAGAACTGAATAGTAATATACAAGGTTGTTCAATAAGTTCGCGGAACGGAAATGAAGAAACCAATTTTTATTTGTAAAAATGACTTTACTTTTCAACGTAGTTTTCCTCAACTTCAATACACTTATTCCAACGGTCTTCTAATTTATGGATCCCTTGACTGTAGTGATTTTTCGGCAGCTCTGCAAAATATACCTCCACGGCATCTATTAACTCTTCGTTTGAAGAAAATCGTTTTCACGGAGATATTGTTTGAGCTGTGGTAAGAGCCAGAAGTCGGAGGGAGCTAAATCTGGAGAATAGGCTGGATGTTGCAACAATTCGTACTTCAATTCAGATATTTTAGCAATGGTTTTTTGAGCTGTGTGCGCAGGTGCGTTATCTTGGCGGAAAATGATTTTCTTCTGTAATCCGGGTCTTCTTTCACGAATGTTTTCGTCTAATTGATTCAAAAGGTTACAATAATAATCCGAATTAATTGTTTTGCCAGTTTGAAGGTAATCTATAAACAAAATTCCTTTCGCATCCCAAAAAACTGATGCTAACAACTTCTTGGCTGATTTTTGCACACGAACTCGTTTCGGCGCCGAAGAGCCGGGTTCACACCACTCCTTAGCCTCCTGTTTTGATTCAGGATCATGATGGTAGACCCAAGTCTCATCCATCATGATAAATCGACGGATAAAGTCGCTTTTACTCTTCTTAAAACGCTCCAAAGTCGTATCCGAATGTGTTTTTGCTCCATCTTTAGAGAATGCGGCACCCAATTTGCATACAGTTTTTTGAAACCCAAATTAACACTCAAAATATTGCTCACTGTGCGCAATGAAATGCCTAAAGCCTCTTTTAAATCTCTTTCAGTCAATTGACGGTCTTCCAATAACATATCTTGTATTTTTGCAATGATTTCCGGTGTTGATGCAGTTTTTGGACATCCCTCTGAAGGATCGTCTTCAAGGCTGGTACGACCACTTTTGAATAACCTAGCCCACTTGCAAACCATTGTTTTTGAAGAAGCAGATTCACTGCTTCAGAAGCAGAAGCAACACATTCACCATTTCGGTATGAATTTCCATTGCCTTTAAACCTTTCTTTACAAAGAATTTGATAACTTCACGTTGCTCAATTTTATCCATGCCTGAAAAAAGGCACAACACGTTAGATATAAAGGGCTGTTAAACAATGAATAAATTAACAGATCGAAATGAAACTTTTGACGTGTTCCTAAGAAAGAACAAATATGAAAATGGCGTCGAAGTTTTAGGACTAATATTGACGAATAGATGGCGCTCCGCGAACTTATTGAACAACCTGGTAAAATCTAAATGTAGGAAATTATTATGATCAAGAAGATGAAGAAACGATTGAAAATTCTTAAATGTATGCTGTACGTTTCTTTACGTAATGAAATAAATAATAAAAAGATTAGGAGGTTAACTGATTCTTCAGAACTGGTTTTACGTCAGTGTTGACCTGCTAGCTTAAATCTTCTACTGAAAATACTGCTTTACCAATTTCATTTTTTGGACATGTAAAAATTGTTTTTTGATCTAATTTTTTGCATTTTTCAAGAACATTAAACTTCGTTCACACAAAATAAATTTTTGCTAAGCTGCATGGCACAGAATCTTTCATTGTCTTCCAAATTGTAACTTTGCGTTGTTTATCAACGTAATAGAGAAAAATCATTTAAAGGACAAGTTACACTTAATAACAGTTCGTTGCGTTTAAAAGGAATGTGAGATTTATTTAGGCTTATACCACTAGTATAATTTATAAAAAACGTTCTTAATGCTATACTTTATGTGGCTTGTTTGCAAAATGTTTCTGTAAATGTAACATATATGCATTATCGCCTTCCTTAAAAATAAAATCCAGTTGTTTTTTTAGTATTTTTATTTCCTCCTGGTAGAAATTGCAGAGAAATTCAGAGTTTAGAATTCGGAATCTTTGCACTTACTATTTATTTTACATAGCACATAAGCATGTGTTAATACACTCACGTTTGTGAAAATTGCAACACCAAGAAGGAATCGTCATAATTGAATGCAATTTAATACACAGTTGAGTAGTAGTGGTACAAATAAATGATTAAATGTTCAAAGCAAACAAACAAGAACAAGAGATCATAATCAGTATTTTGTGTGGCCACCACGCGCCGCAATAAGTGCTGCAACACGACGTGGCATGGAGTCGAACAAAGTTTGAATGATTGACTGAGGAAGAGCATTCCATATCGTTTGTACGCGTACCCAAAGTTCGTCTGCAGACGCAACAGGACGAGGATCACGAGCAAGACGCCGACCAATGACATCCCACACATGTTCAATTGGCGATATATCCGGGGAACACGCAGGCCAAGGAAGAAGCTGTACCTGCTGCGCTGCAAAGAAGGATTTAACAATCCGAGCAGTATGAGGGCGGGCATTGTCCTGTTGAAATACAGCGCCTGGCAAGCTTTGAAGGAAGGGAACAGCTTCGGGCTGTAGAACTTCACGGATATACCGGTTGCTGTTCAGATTGCCCACAATTCGTAGCAATTGAGATCGTCTATGATATGCTATGGCGCCCCAGACCATAACTCCGGGTGTTCGTCCACTGTGGCGTTCGATAATGCACTCCGGAAGGTGGCGTTCACCGGCATAGCGTCTGACACGAATGCGGCCATCATGGTACCACAAATTAAAGCGGGATTCGTCAGAAAACACGACATGCTGCCAATCAGCACGCCAGTCTCTATGCTGATTGGCCCATTGTAGCCGCAGGCGGCGATGGTCGTGCGTTAGGGGGATCCTGTATAAAGGAGTCCGTGCGCGCAGTCCACACTGCAGCAGACGTCTACGAATTGATGAAGCACACAATGAAACACCTGTAGCTATTGACCACAGTGCTGCCAATTGTCTAGAGGAAGCTGTACGGTCCGTCCGCGCCATGCGGACCAGGTGTCTATCATCGCGAGCTGACGTCACATTTCGGGGTCCACTCCCGGATTTCCGAGTTGTCCGACACTCGTCCGTCCACTGCTTCCAAACGCGCATCACTGTGCTGCTGTTACGCTGCACACGAGAGGCTACTGCACGATACGACAATCCAGCTTCACGAAGGCCGATGATTCTCCCTCGTTCAAACTCTGTAAGTTGTTCAAATCTCGCTCTCTTTCGTCGACGAGGCATAAGTACAGATTGAGTTAACGTTTACCACTAGCAGATAACCACCGATAACCATACACGCCTCGCTACAGCCGTCTATTTATTCGGATCCATCAGCCGTTCAGAGGGCGCTGCTCAGCATACGCATGCGCTACGGATTTGCAATTCTAATCATTTGCATATCATGCGCTACTTTGCATTTCCTGAAAATTTCAGCTCACTCGCGTAAGTCCTTCATGGTGTTGCAATTTTCACAAACGTGAGTGTATTTCTCGCTGTAAAAATTTTTTGGAGTGTCTGAGCAATTCGCTCACTCCACATAGGAAATAAATATTAATTTATAATATCCTTGTACACATTGGCCAATGAATTAAAAACCCAAGATCAATATTTTATTTTGGACCACCTTTTGCACGGATAAATGCTCTGATTCGTTTGGGATATCATACATTGGCTATGAAGCCTTTTAGAACTTGTAAATTAGATGGAAGAGGCGAGTACTGTCGGATGCGTCTTTCCACCAAATCCCATACATTTTCTATTGGAGTTAAGATTCGGCCTATGCGTTGACCAGAGAAAGTGTTGGAAGTCAGACTGATGTTCAGCGAACCAATTTTGAACCCTTCTGGCGCGATGTATAGTTCCACTATCGTCGACGAAGTATCCGTCACCATCAGGGTAAAAATGCAACATTGCAAGGTGCTCTTTATCTGCCATTATATCTATGTATCTCATAGCTGATTGTTTACCCTCGGGAAATACCAAGGCACCACGTCCACGGCAGCAGAACATACCCTATATCACGATACTCTCACCAGACCTTGCACAGTGCGAGTAAGGCGAGATGGATTCATGGTTTCATGGGGTTCTCGCCAAATCTAACATCTTCCGTCAGTGTAAAATAAGGTATAGCGTGATTCATCCGACCAGATTATCCGTTTCTAATCCTCAGATGTTCAGTGTCCTCTTTCCCGACAATACTGCAAACGAGTTCTTGCATATCGTGCAGAAATGAGTAGTTTTCTCACAGGTCCCCCGACTATGCATTCCTCTCTTCTGTGATGCGCATGGTTTGAGCTGAAATCTGTTGGGAAGAGCCTTGGTTGACGATCTGTGTCAGTTGAAGCACATTGAGTCCCTCTTTTGCAGTACAATTCGTCGTAAACGACGCCTATCACTATCTTCGAAAACTGTGCTCGAACCGCAGTTACGTCTTTTAAGAAGGACTGTGGGTTCCGATTCCAACTTTTGAAAACCGTTGATATGGTTGATTTTGAGAACCCAGTGAAATTTGCTGTCTTCGAAATCGAGGCCCCTGCTAAACAGGTACCAACAATAAGCCCTTTTTTAAATGGTGAAAGATCTGTAGTTTTTCCCATTTTACTTCATTGATCGTGAAAAGCATTCTTACACCTTACTTATACTAGCCTTTTAACAACGTGTAACCCACGACATTAAACAATTTGCATACTTCATCCCTAGCACACATTCAAATGAAAATATAAAAAATTTCTAATTCATTGGCCAGTGTATGTAGTTTATAATATCTTTCTGATATTAAACAGGAATTTGCAATGTTTGAATAAAAATTATGTCATCATTAGTAACACAATTAACATAGGAACATAATATCATGAAAGCTAAATTAAATTTAAGCCAAAGCACAGGAAAGCTATGTGTCTTAGGTGAAGGATACCTACGTATAAGTTTTACTAATCGAAAACGTCCCCAAGCAACCACCTCGTTCAGAAAATACGAAGTTCGGAAATGTTGTGAAAGCATTTGAATATCTATAAATTACATTAATTAAGAACTGCAATGACCGCCTCAGAATAGGATGTAATATGCTTAGTATTTCTGCGATGTAAGTAGACATACAAGATACTATACTGTTAAGCTTGCCAAAATAGAAGCACATCTCATAATTTTAACAATATAAAGCAATATTGCAATAAATCATCGGATTGCATCAGAATAAAACTGTATTTTTTCTGCTGCTATAGTACCATATAGACTGGGTGGGCTATAGTTGGCATAAACTGGGTGGGCCATTCCGATGTCGCATAGCCTCAAGCAATGGAATTTAAGAACACACTACTATTGCTTTGCGTCTTTAGCCTTTCAGTCTCTGTTAAAGCATGATATAAAATTGAAAGAAGTTAAATATTAAGTTTCCTTTGGAGGGAAAAGGAACAAGAAAAATCAATGTCATCCATGGAGGAAGAAATAACTAAAGCGTATCAACAAGAAACCTTCGTTTTTGTGGTCAGGAAGTGGAGACTAAAACTAGAAATTGTAATTTAAAAAACTTTATAACTTACATTCTGAGATTTTCTTGAAGGTTTTCGTTTGTATAAAACTTTAGCTGTTATAGTTTTGACTCACCTTTAGACGCTTTAACTCTTTCTGGTATTTTACGCTTCGTAAAATTCTAGGAAGTCCTATTATCGAACCTAAATAAATCGCATTGGCTTATTTTGTTTCCTGAGTCTGTGGATGTATTGTGGACAGTTTTCGTTCATTTTATTAACTTAATTTCTTTTCAATATCTCTATGTTACTGATAACAACAGGGCCTTGTCCTTATCGAAAGTGAGCTGCAAGTACAAGTTTTCGAAAAACATACTATTATTTATGCCTTTTTTTTTTCATCAGCCACGGATGATAGGATATAAGAGGCAATAATGTGTATTATGTATTTTATGAGCAGTATATGCAATTCTACTTTATATTTTTTATATATCGATTTTCTCTAACTCTGTGTAGCTGAGTTCATGAAAGATTTCGATAAATTAATATTTGTAATTATTATTGCACACTGAAGTATATATCTAAAACTTTAAAAAACAGACTATCAGACCTAGCACAAACCTTCGAATATAGGAAAATTGTAAAATCAACTACGATCTAGCTGGGATTCGATAACCGGATCTTTAGATTGCTTCGAATATTACTATTAGTTATACCCCACAATAAGGAAGGAGAGAATTCCTTGCATTTTCTTCCATTTAAAGGGAGACTGATGAGGGCCCGTTCTCAAATCCTGGTGGCGACGAGTTATAGCTCCTCGCATTTTAATTCAGTAGTCACTAGTGCTTATGAATTCTTCGAGTCGGGAGAGGTGTGAAATTAGCGATGGCCTTATCAATACTCGAACTCCGGACCTCTCAGTTTTTTCCTAGACGTAGTTTCCAGTTACATCCCGATGACGAGAGGTAGGAAAAGAGAAAAACCATATATATCTACGAAGTTCAGAAGTAGAAGAAAGTAGGAGAAAGCAACGGAAATCTCTCTCTGTATACATATATCTCTCTTCCCTGTTAACCTTCTTTATTTGCTTTCGTATTTAGCATATTATCTCTAGAAACGTATCTTGTATTCTCGTTATTTCCTGTAGAAATGTAGAATTGAATGTATCTGTAGTATGTCTCTTTTGTAGTTCACATCACAGCCGTAACTGATAAACATAACGCATTTTTTCAAACACTTCATTTAAAAGTTTTCCGTTCAATTTATTTCTTTTAAGCATGTGTAAGCAATTTAGTTTATTTTATTTAAGTGTATCTCCCTTAACTGTTAATATATTCATCACATAAATCACATTTTAAGTGATTTTATTTTTGATTTAGATAGAAAAACTTTGAACCCCTTTTTTAATATTGAACTTAAATTACCTGACTGCTATGTTTGAATTCAAGAGTTGGTAGTTTCAACAGTTCTCATGCAGGAACTTTAAATCCGGCTTCTTCGTGAATACAGTATCGCTTTCCTCTCCTCTTATCTGGCATCACGATTCATTTATTCCTTCAGATTCTGAAAGAATTTAGGGGAAATGGTTTAGCTATCGGGTAACTTCAGCTAGTTTGCTTTGCAAATTTATCGAGTTTTAGACTTTAGATAGTATTGCAGTATCCTATAGTTATTGTTTAGCTGCAATTAAATAAAGCAGATTCTTACTTTAAAGCCTTAGTGGTATCCCATTCCTCAGTAATCATAAATAATCAGTAGAAAGGTTTTTTTACAAATAGCCTGCGTTATGTTTCCAAGTGCCGCGTATAAAATAAAGTATCATATTTCTTTACGAAATATTCTGATGAAAATAATAGTATGAGTTTTTTGCCGTATAATTGCTTTCTTTCTTTTAGAATAAATTAGAGAGCGAAAAGTATTTTAATTATTCGGAAACACTTTCCGCAGTTACTGTTGAAACCGCCGCAAGGATATTTGATCCGTTGTATTTAAGAAGGCCGACATTTTCCATATTTCTGCGGTCACAAGTTTCGTGTCACAGTGCAACACTTATCGAGAAAACATAAAAACCGCAAAATAAAACCGAAACACGCAAGCAAACAAATTAAACGATGCCCATCTTTCCATCGGTATTTCCTTTCTAACGATGTTTTAAGGAAGAATATGGTGAATTTTTTTAATCCTCAGTTAAAAGAAATCAAAACGCAATTTTTATGATGTTATTCCTATCCTTGTATGTATCTTTTTCAATACTGTTTTGTTATTTCAAAATAAAAATAATAATGAATCATATACATATATATATATATATAGGGAGAGAGTATTTACCCATTTTTATAACGAGTTTGATAAATAGTTAAGAGAAAGAAAATGTTCTTGAGTAAGCATTTCTGGCAATAATTTATTATTTGAAATGAGATATCGTCTCCTACTTTTAAATTTATTCCGCTTTTAAAATGCTGCATGTAAACAAACTGTGGATTGAAGGATATATTCTTGCGCTTTCCAAAGAGAAATATTACTACTAACATCGTCATCCTTTACTTCTACATGGAAAGAAGACTCCAAACGAATGAGTGAAAAAGGTACGTATTGTTTCTAATATTTCTAAAGCGTTAATCGTTAGTATCAAAAGATATTCCGCCGATTCAGAAATCAATTGCAAAGTCTTAAATGCATTTGTAGCTACAATAAAAGAAATACTAAGCCAAGATTTACAACTTAAGCTAAAATACACATAAATTTCACCAGCATTTGCCAAGGCACGTGGATCAAAGCAGAGCAATTTTTAGAACCTTTTATAAAAATTAATTTAGAATGAAATGTATGAATATACACTATGACCCATGATGAAGCATGGGTTACCTAAGAGATTTCAACAAAAATGTTCTAGTTATTAACGAAAATGAAGAGAAAAAAATGCACAAAACTGGTTCCGTCAATGCAAGGAAAGTTTCAGTAAAGTGTGCATTATTCTCGTAGGATTCTCTTACAGTAGGAAATTAAAAATGAGAAGAATGGACAAAACGTTAAAATTAACTCAACGTACTATCAAGATAAAGTTTTAAATCTGATATTTATGGAAGAAAATCCATTCCCTTACCATAATGTTTTTCAAAGAGAGAAACTTCGTCAGGACAAAGCAACAAGCCATATTTCCAAAAGTACTACCACAATCCTTGAAAAGATGAAGAAGGATATAGGTATTGCATACATACCTTCTTGACTAGAGCTCTTTCTAAGCGCAAACCCACCACAATTAAAGAACTCTGGAAATTCTTATAAGAGAAATGGAAATCTACTCCTGGAAATTTCATGACAAGCCCTTCTGTAATGGAAATCACGATGCAGACTTATAGTCCCGAAAAAAGGCTATCAGATTAAAAATTTATTAAACATTAATTAAATAGCCCCGAAATCGTTCTAAAAATGCGTATATATATATATATATATAATATTTTAAATATTTATAAATTTTAAGTACCTCATTAATAAACGAATATTATAAAACACAATCTAAATAGTTAATAAAATAAAATAAATTTGTTGAATATATTTTATGTTGATTAAACCATTTTCGTATGATCTGGATCTGTCATCAGCTGTCTAGTCAGCGTTTAGTTAGGCCATTTGTATTATAGTCTTCTACTAAGAATTAGTTTAATTTCTTAATTTATCTCTCTGTTATCTAATACCTGTAAGTGACAAAATTTTTACTTGTACGCCCGCGCAGTGTGATGTTAAACTTTCAAAAAAAGTTTATTACAGCTTTCTTGAGAATCTGTTGAAATTTCACAGGCGGAGTAATAACTTGCCTGGCGCTCTTAGGAGAGTTTTAGCAACTTTTTGTTAATTTTCAGAGAAGAACCCTACAGTCTAAAAGATTTTGTACGGAACAATGAAATTAATAGTGGGCATTAATTAAGCATAACTTTTAAAATAACTGCAGAAATACTCTAAATAATAATGGGAGACTATAAAAAGCAACAGAAACCTACAAAAATATTTAATATTGGATATTAATAACGTTTTATTGAGTAAAACAGCATTATCTTAAAATTTACATGTGGCGCCATAGTTTTGGAGAATATGCTTCTTAAGAATATTCCCATGAAACTGCGCGTAAGTATCTCAATGTCTTTCGAAGGGTATGTTTTTAAGAATTCAATCCTAATCACTATCATACTAATCGCAAATTTTGCTCTATAAGGACAGTATAGAAACCTCGACTTTTGTTTTCATTACAGATCCTTTGAAACCACAGGATTGAATCATTTTCATATATTTCTGTACCTTTTTATAATAAATATAGCAACTGGAATCATGTATCTGGAAATATTGTTTTTCAAACTCTACGTAGCCATCCTTTCAAACCCATTTGTAGACGCACCTCATAGTCGTTTTTCTAACAAATGCAATAGGAATGCGTTTTAGAAAGTGGGTACATTATGCAAAAAGGAAATTATTTCAGGAGTTCATCATAGAAGCGAATTTGATATTACAAGTGAGGAAAGAGTCCTACTTTTATATAACCGAAAGACTGCTCATAATAAGTACTTAAATAGTTCTGTACTACTCTTGCAAGTGGAACATGTACGACTGTATACAGGTTCAGGAAAATTAACCTTCAAATAGTTTTCAAATTGTTAAAATAGTGTCTTAGAGAGCACTGCCGACACCAGAGTCCTGGAGAATAATTCTTCAAGATCTACGAAAAATTCTCTTCCAGGTCTTCGAAAGGAACAGCGGGAAAGGTACTGAAAGCGAGAGAAATAACATTTCCTCACAGTAGAATAGAATGTCGATATTGGAAAAGGAATTCTAAAAAGCACAGAACAAGATCTTAGATCTTAGATATGAACTATGTTGACTTTTCTGTTTAATTATTAGTTTTGTTGAGAAAACGGGCATTATGCTTGCGATAATAAATGTTACCACAATCTAGATCAAAATATGATCTGCAATTGACCTGTAAATTCGTACCTCGATTTCAAACGCTAAAACGCATGTGATACCACTTTTCATCCTTTAGTAGGTGATAGATGACTGAAGGTTTTTATTTAAAGAACCCTAAATTTTAACCTTATTTTAAAAGACTGTAAAAGAGAGGCATTGGTCAGAATGACCTGAAATTTGATCAGAATAGACTTGATGTTATGGGAATTTGTCTGGCAAAAAAAAAACGTTATTCAAAATTTTATCAACAGGGAGCGCTGTTCTTGTCATTATGTGGTAATTGAATCGGACGATGTGAAAAGAAGATATATGACAAAAGTCGGATTTTACAGCAGCACAAAAAAAAACAAAAAAAAACTATCCTTACAGAAGCTTAGAAAACCCTGAATTACTCGGATCCTAGTTAAATCGAGCTTATATATATATTTTGTTTTGGTTGACTTCTGACATTCTTGTGAGGAATGAGATAGTTTTTTTGCTTCTGTAATATTTGACTTTTGTCACATAGCCCCTTTCTACATCTTCCGATTCATTCAGAAGATGTGACATGCACATCACCTATTAGACTTAATAAAAATGACGAATATATGTAGTTCCCATTATTCTGTGTGCGTCTGAGAAGCTCTGTAAATGAAAGATCAGGCTTTCGTTGTAAATCTTTCCTACAAGAACAGTGACTGCCCGTACTGCCTTGAAGAAGTTCGGGATATTAATGGGTATAGAATGCGGCTTTGGTCGAGGGTCTACAATATTCTGTAGCTTCGATAGAAACATGAAGACGGACATGGGCTTTGTCTGTGTACAAAATATTCCAAGGCCATGCATTGTCTACTTCCATCTGAGCAAGAAATTGTAGGGCAAACGTTTGTGGTATTTTCAGATCAGCA
>KK121043.1:12353-61360 GCA_000611955.2 Stegodyphus mimosarum
CTGCGTATTTTTTAATGGATAACATTGCAGGATATTTTGAAAACTTTTACGAACTGTGCTGATAGGCATGTGTAAAGAACGGGCAATTGCCCTTGGGTGCGCATTCCCACACAACTTCTCATCTCTTCTTGCAGAGCTATAGCCACATACTCCACCCATGTCGAAGGATTTGCTTCCCTTTTTCCTGTTAGTTCTCATGTCAAAAGAAACCGGTCTCTTCGAATATACAAATAATTCTCCGCAGATCCCTGACAGAAATCGTACTAGAGACGCGTCTTATACCCATTAATGTCCCAAACTTCCTCGGGATAGGTGAAAAATAGACACCGTTCTAGTAAACAAGCTTCACTGATAGAGTCATGATGAGCTTCTCAGAAGTAGAATAATGTAACTGCATATGCACCGTGTTTTTATTAAGTTAATATGTGATATGCATGTTACGTCTTTTAACTAGCATGTAGAGTCATTCATTTCGAAGCAGGAGACATGAAAAATGAGCAGCGTCTTCCCCTTGAATCGAACCACAGACCTCTCGGTTACACGTTGAGCGTGCTGACCACTATACCACGAAGGCATGCTAAGAAGGCGGGAGAAATATCTTATATGCTTCCACTTCTAAAGGGCGACTGGGGTTTTGGGGACCCAATCACCAAATCCCGGTGGTGGAGAATCATCATCCACCACCACTTTTAGTTCGGGTCATTAGGATTTATTTCGAAATAGGAGACATGAAAAATGAGCAACGCTTTCGCTGGGAATCGAACCACGGATCTCTCGGTTAAGCGTCGAGCGTGCAGACCGCTGACCACTACACCACGAAGGCATGCGAAGAAGGCGGTAGAAATACCTTATAAGCATATGATGACAAGTACAGCGCTATCTATCAATAAAATTTTGAATTATTTTTGTTTCAAACTGATTCCGATTGCCTTGTGATTTTCAGGTAAAATGTCTGGTTATTCTGACCGTTGGTTCCTTTTTACGAATTTTTGAAAGTGAAATTTTTTGAAAACTTCAAGTAGAATTATACTAGATGTATATATTAATAATAAAATTGTACGCTTAGACCTTCACGTCGACAATTTATTTGCATTATGAAAAATTCGTCGAATTTTATGCTTAGTACTTCCATGTAAAAAAAAACTGCAAACACTAGATATACTGAAATGATATATTTATTCTTATACACGCTGAATATTTGAAATGATCAGCAACTATTACATAATGGAATGTATAATGTCACCAGTTTACGATTTACTTGTTAAGTATGTTTAGTAAAGTATTACATTAAGTATGTAAGTATGTAAGTATTACTTCAAGTATGTAAGTATGTAAGTATTACTTCAAGTATGTAAGTATGTAAATATTACTTTAAGTACGTAAGCATTACTTTAAGTATGTAAGTATATAAGTAAACTGTTCTACTAAATGTGATTTTGCCCTCGTAACAACTGCTGAAGTTTCCAGATGATCGAATAAAGTATTATTCTGCTCTTTTTGCAAGATCTCCAGAAAAGCCTGCATCACTCTTGATGTGCAATCATTTTACTATTTTTAGTCACAAGCTTTTGGATTCAAATAAACTTTCTTTAGATTTTACATGTGTGTATCTTAGTAACTTTAAAGAGGAATTTAACTAAAGTTCTACTAATTGCGGGCCTCGTTAGATAGCAGTAAAATTTTGAATGAAAAGAAGGAGTTTTACAGCAGATACGAAATTAAAAATAGGTTCTACCAATCAATTCTTAAAAATTAACTTGTTGGGTTTCCCTTAGTTCATTTAACCTATTATTCCAATATTTGTTATCTTTCCTGAACTCCTCAACTTCCCCTCGCGTTTCTTGCCAGGATGTAATTTTAAAATTAAGTGAAGTGAGTATTTAAACGGGTGAATGTTGTAGTTTATTTAGAGCGTGTTTTCGCTCGCCAGCGCACGTTTCGGTTCTGACCTTAATGTTACGCCGATACGCCTTTTGGCCATTTGAATAATTACCACGCATGTTAGATTATTGAGTCAACGTAGATTAGTCATAACTTAAAGTGCTAACCCAGCACTATTCTTTTTCGACATGAATTGATTTGTGTAACAAAGCTTATGTTCCACCGCAAGTTGTCGGTGTTATTGTAAAGCACGAAATACCTGCCTTTCTGTTCATAGTTGAAAATAACAAAGGTTTATCAACAGAAATTTGCGCGTAAACTTTGTTCACTTCCTGCTTATTTTAATACTTGATAAACATAGATATATAGATTTTAATAATTAATTTCAATTTGGTCACCTCCTAAGAAATGATAAGAAAATATTAATATAATTTTTAAATGTGTAAACTTAGTAAATGCTGTACGTATTGTGGAAACCAAAAAATAAAATATGTGTATAATTTAATGAAAAATTAATTTTTGCCAATATATATATATATCCCATTTATTAATGAATTGCCTGAAAATAGTAAAAATATGAATGGAATGAAATATACATCTGAAAACATGAAAAGATAGCTATATTTATGATTAACTATTAAACTAAGATAAGATTAAAAGGCTTACATATTCCCGTTCAATATTAGCTAAAATCAGTTAGTGTTTTAAACTTACTCTTTTGTTTTCGCAATTTAGAAATTCATCTGTAATACTACGTGTGAATTTCTGTTGCACCTCTGTTTTCAAATATTAGAAATACTATTATATTTTTTTCATTCTTCTTTCTAAACTTTTTTTCCTCTTCAATGCTCCATTTTCACTAGTTATTTTTCAGATTGCTTTCTAATTTCCCATCTTTCTTAGGCTAAGTGCTTTTTCGTAGCTTTACTACTATTTTCTCAGTTTTTTTTCATTTGTTTTTGGCTCCTACATGTAAATGATTCCTATGTTTTCTATTAAAAATCTGATGAACATAACTTTGCCTTTGAATATTTTTACGGAAGCGCTGTTTTTCATTCAAACGTTTTATTTATAGGTAATTATACTGTGCAAGCCTTTAGACAGGAATTTTTTCTTGCTTATCAATCAAGTTTTAGAGTTAAGCTAATCATGTTTTTAAACGTTATAAGGATGAGAAAAAGGAGCATCTCTTCCTTTGGAGATTTTATTGGAAAAATACAAAGGAAGATTGAAAATTTAAATTCCTAGAAGCTTAAAATATAGATGAAACAAAATATATATACACAGCAAAACTACGCCTAATTATTTTTAAGTATAAGAACAAGAACCCTTATGACATTTCTTCAATCGTAGTTCTAGATTTAGCACACTTGAAAGTATTTTTCGCATTCCCCGGTACGTGGTGCCGTGGTGTAACTCATTAGCACCTCCAGCTGTCAGTGAAGGAAACGTTTTAAATCCAAGCGAGGGTACTGTTAACGTTTCCCGTTTTCTGCCCGATGAACCTAAAATGGTCTCTACTGGCACCCGAATTAAACTCGGGTGGGCGGTAACTCATCATCAATCGGATTTGTCCACTCTGTCTCGTGCCTTTCCCTGCTTACTTTTTAAGTAAGGAAGAATGTAAGGAATTATAGGATTCCCTAGTGTATGCTTTCGTGAAATAAGCTGTTAGGACATCCAGTTAGCAAGTGGAATAACCGTGTTTCGAATCCCTAAGAGAGCATATTTGATTTTTTTATGTGTCCTTACCTCGAAATATCTAATGGTCCTAATAGCTCTTGCTTGTCAATGTCCACTTCCTTTCAGTATATGTTTCGGGTAATCGATAGCATGTCTTCATATATATCGAAACCTTCAGCTTACGTGAACGTTTTTCGGGCTTTAGAGAAGTGGACATGCACATACTTGAGGATTTTTCTTGGATTTTTCCATTTAGGGAAAATAAAAATCATTATTCTTAAATTTCACTTTTGTGGTGAAACCAGAACATAAATCGTTACTCTTAAAATGCAGAAGGTACTAATAAATACAAATTTTATGCATAAAAGTTCATTCCTAAATTAGGGAAAAATTTTGTGTCGCAATATACAGGAATTTGGCTGAAGCGTAATGAAGTAAAATATAAAAGATTTGAATTGAAAGCATCGCTTTGTGAACAATTAACTAAACATAATGGCAAAAGGAAAAAAAACCGCTTGATTTACTTAATGAGACATGTAAGAATAATTTGTGAATTTAAATCTAGTTAGCTGTTTAATTGCATCTGCTTAACATTTTATTGTTCTGGTCTATGCAATTAAATAAAGGTCTAATTGAAGATATAATTAAGCTTTAGCAATATAGACAAGAAGAAAACCATACCTATAAGGTTAATTAAAACTACGCCTTAAAATACTAAGAACATTACTTTGCAGTAGCGACTTTTGTTTGCAAGGTGTGAGAAGTTGTGACCTCTAAGTTACCTAACTGCTTAAACTGAACTACTGGCTTGTACTTAAAAGTTAACCTCTAGAAGTTAACTCTAACGGTTGGCTGGTTAGCGCTCCTCTTAATATTTATTATGGATAGAAGATGCAACTCATCAGATATAAGCTAAAATATAACTTTTTATTTTCCACGGCTTATGGGATTACAAAATAAATATTTCAAAATAAATAAATATTTCGATTTTTTGTCGATAGCAGTTGTCTGCTAATCTGCAGAATATGGCCTGGGTTACAAAATAAATATTTCAAAATAAATAAATATTTCTTTTTTTTTTTGTCGATAGCAGTTGTCTGCTAATCTGCAGAATATGGCCTGGGTTACAAATTCCAGTAAAACTCTACTAGAAGCTACAACAATGTGAGGTCAACTGAAAAAAAAACACAACTTTCTTCTTCCTTTAAGGATTCATGACTAATGCCAAACGCTCACCTTCTGTTCAGATGGACGGCTCTTTAGACAAACAGAAGCATGGCAGTAAGAATTCGTCTCAAAATCAGAGGATGCGCTTTTATCCTAGTTTTAACCTACGCTACTTATTCGGACGAATCTCTGGACTGAGTGAGTACTTCATGAAACAAACCATGAATAAAATACAGCAGCAAAACGCCAATTGCTGTTAAATCCTAAATTAGATTTCACGAAGTGTTTAAAGCAGTAAAATCTTTCAGCTATTAATTCTACTATAGATAAAGGGAGTTGTAATCTCAAGCAGACATTTAAACAGATGAAGCATACACTGACCTACCTACAAGTCGGCTCTGGTAGCAGCTAATTCATGATAACAGCTATACTGAGGACTGTTTCCACTCTAATCTTCTTAAATCACAGATTTGTCTGCTACTTAAGAAGGAATTAATTTGCAGCTAGGGAAATATAACAGAAGAAATGAAAGGTACAAAAAAAGTAGCATAAAAACGTATTTGCTGAAATAAATCTCATAAGTTTGAAAGCATAATAATGTAATTATGACTTTTACTTATAATATTACGGAACTAGAATGCTGTTAAAATTGTTAGCATTTCTAAAAGTATAATTTAAATCCGCTAAATTGAAAACCAGTCTAAACGAAAGCTAGATAAAAAACATTAATATATTGTAATACCCTAGCTAACTTGGCATTCCTTAAGAGCTAGGATATTGAAGAACTGTGTAGCGGCTATTCACTGAGTTCTTGTAAGTAACAAGTCTAAAGAAGGGTTAAATTTACCCTTTATTCCAACTTAAAATAAGTGAAGAGATGTCCCTTTCTCGAGCTTACAGTAAAACCCACTTGGGGTTTAACTCAAGATAAAACTAATCAAAATAAAACTAATCTAGTACTAACTAAAATAAACCATCCGAAGCTGCACAGGATTAATTAATGGAGTTGCCCTTTATTTAAGACCACCGGGTAATTTAGCTGGCACGTAGCAGTACGTCAGTATAACACTAAGCTTAGCCTAGCAGCAACAAGGTGGCCAAAAGGCAGATAATTCTCACCTACGCTCTTCTACAAAGGTGACCCAGATTTCAGCTTAAATACTCATTTCTACCTCACTTACATAAATCGAAATCTTGAAAATGTATTCTGACAGAGAAACGTAGTTCGGAAACGAGAAGGTAAAGAAAGGCTTGTTCCAAAACTAAAATAACTAATAGGAAAATAAAGTAAACCCTACAGTATATTAACTTCAATTTCACTTTACATATATTGCTTCATTTCATTATTTCTTCGAAAACAAAGCAAAAAAAAAGCTCTTGTAAATATCATAAAACTTAGATTGAATTATACATAAAAGACTAAATTATTCTTAAGAAAGAAACTCATAAAGGGAATTCAAATATTTTCACAAAAATTAAGCATGCATTAAAATGTCAAATAAGAATTTAAACTCCACTTTTTCAGAACAAGCGGTTCGAATAACTCTGACCACTAAACACACGTAGTTTGTACGAGGTTTCGTTACCTTCGCAACGGCTGAATAGATATTTTGTATTCATGTGTAATCCGAATGAAATCTGATTTCCTGTAAAATGTATTTCAGGAAATTATCCCTCGTAAATTCGTAAATACTGACAGTCATCAGGTAGCTTGGTTGTATTTATAAAACATATAATGAAAAGGACGAAGAGACACAATGCAAAGATCAATACTTATTGGAAACAGATTGATTTATAAGGTATATCTCCCGCTTTCTTAGCGAGCCTTCGTGGTGTAATGGTCAGCACACTCGGCACGCATTCGAGAGGACCATGGGTGAGTCCCGCAGGGGTATTGCTCATTTTTCATCTTTCCTGATTTCAAAAAGTACCTAATGTTTCGACAGTGGCGCCCGAATTAAAAAAAGTGGTGGATGATTATTCTCCACCACCAGGATTTGGCGATTGGGTCCCCTAATCCCCAGTCGCCCTTTAGAAAGGGGAGTATATAAGGTATTTCTCCCGCTTTCTTAGCATGCCTTCGTAGTGTTATGATCAGCACACCCAGCGCGTATCAAGAGATCCGAGGTTCGAGTTACGGCGATTGCTCATATTTCATTTCTCGTGTTTCTAAAGAACCTAATGTCTCTGCAGGTTATTACGGACAAACGTAATATCTGAGTATTTGATTTTAAGGACTGATATCTGAAATTTCGTACTGAAAAAGGGAGAGACGGTATAAAATGTTAAGAAGTAATTAACATATTATAATTTTAAATGTTCTGTTTTGCTTATCTTAATTTTTAGGATCCCCTGTCTGTTTTCCTATTATAATATAAAAGTTTTAAAAAGCTTTCGAAGATGGGTCCAGAGTTCTACATCCAGTTCTGCATTCTCTAAATAACAGTTATATCTCATTAATGTTTTGCAGTCTTGGTCATACCTTTATCAGTTTTAAGAACTTGTAGAGACATTAGGTTATTTCGCAGCAGGACACATGAAAAATGAGGAACGCCTTCGCCAGGAATCGAACCCCAGACCTCTTGGTTACGCGTCGAGCATGCAGACCACTACACCACGAAGGCATGCGAAGAAAGCGGAAGAAATACCTTATATACTCCCCCTTTCAAAGGGCGACTGGTGTTTTGGGGACCCGATCGCCAAATCCTGGTGGTGGAGAATCATCAGCCACTACCTTTTGTTTTTAGTTCGGGCGCCAGTTGTAGAGAAATTAGGTTATTTGAAGCAGGAGACATGAAAAATGAGTACCATCTTCGCCAGGAATCGAACCACGGACCTCTCGGTTACGCGTCGAACATGCAGACCACTACACCACGAAGCCATGCGAAGAAAGCGGGAGAAATACCTTATAAACTTAAGTGCATTGTTTGAGTATCCACTTGATTGATGATACTTCGCATCGGTATTTATAATGTTAAAAACAAAAACTTGATAGAAAGCATACTGATTAACCTGCGTTGGGAATATAAATCAAAATATTCCTGACGCATTCCAGGAATAACACACAAATCATCAGACTGCAAGTATATCGAACAACTATTTCGTGCAATTCAGGAAATATTGAACGTACTGCCTCGGGATAAAAGATAAAATGCTAAGCATTCCATGAACAAGGAATTAAATTCGTGGGATTACTAAGCGTCATAAGATATTAAGATGAAAACAGCATAGCACATGCATAATATATTTAGTACTGTGATTACTGTTATGGTATTTTTAACTTTTAACCTCATTGATTCATTACACATGAGAGTCAACAATAAGTAAAACCACTTTAAATCATATCAATACAATAACTATTGGAAGGGAGAAAATTGTGTGACAACATTGTAAACAACATATCAGTAAGTTAAATAAGTGTGTTCGAATATAACAGTAAATATCATAACGATAATACACCAAGGGGTAGAAAAATTACTTAATAAAGGGCGTTGTGTTTTACTAATGCAGAAACCCGTTCATGTTTTAAATTAATTTATTGGGTCCAGTGTCTAAACTTATGAGAGAAAACAAACAAGTTAGTTTAAAATTTACATTTATTAGAAGTTAACCAAACTAGCTACAATATTTTTGGTACAAAGTGGTGGTGGTACAAGAGTCGCAGTGAGAAAACAAGGTAGTAACATACCTTTACACTACAAAGAGAGGGGTCCCCCACAAGAAATCAAAATTACTTGGCATAAACAGCGTTCATTACATTGAAGACACTAAAAACGGTGAGAGGTGATCTATAAAGAGAAAAAGAAAAAGCATGTTAGTAATGGCTAGCAAGTATAAAAAATTTTAACCTTCCGCTCCTTCTATCTGGGCTCTGTCCTTCCTGCGTTGCCGGCCCTCGTTGGCTTCCTCTCCGCTAATTCTTCAGCCATCTTTTCCACTGTTGCCGTAGACATAGGACTCGGGAGTTTTACACGAAGCAACTGATTCTGGTTTGGCAATAACTTCAGAAAATTTGCCTTCTCTCCTCCCGTAGATCGTTGCACGCTCTTATTCTTCTTCTCGCCAGCCCCTGATTTGGCGATCCGAGACGGTCCAAAAACCGCCAGTTTCAAGGCAGCCCTAGAAGGGGAATCCAAGCAGAAAGGTGAAGTCATGGGTGGTAAGCCGGATGTTGGCGGATAATCGCTATTTCTGCAAGAATGACAAGCGACCCACCAGGGTCCTTAACCTAACATTCCAGTTGCTAGCCTCGTTCAGGGTCTCATTTTAGCATGGTGAACGCCTGTCAGAGTGCGAATCCCCCACAACCAAAACCTTGGCGTGGCGTAGCTGCATACAAAAGAAACTTTTTAAACAGGGTGCAGATTCGCACTTGGTGAAAGAAATTTTCCAGGCCACCTTCTGGCAAAGATAGTATTCTGAGAATTTGTCTCCAGGGAAATGACGAAATAAGGTGATAAATCTTGATTACCAACACAACGTAAAAGCTTTGTGAAAATTAATTAAAGATTTGTTTTGAATTACTAACAATTGAAATAAAATAATTACATAGAAAATTTAATGTTTCTACAACACCATAAACGACTTTACCACAAGAGTCAGAAAATATGGATTCAAGCTTTACCAGAAAGAGGGGGACGTTAACAAAACTTATTAAACTTTATACACCAACTTATGTAAAACAAATAACTTTAAAATTCAAAATGAGAATGACCTTAAGAGTCAACTTAACCAGAAATTAAACATTAAACAAAACAAGTTAAGATTAAGCTTTAACCAAACATTACAAAAACCAAGTTAAGATTAAGTGTTAAAGAACAAAAATTAAATGGTTAACCAAACTACCTTAGGAAAAAAATTACACAAACAACTTAAATTCAGAGTTAACCAAAACTGCCAAATAAAACTGACAACAATTACTTTTCAACAAGGCAAAAATTTAGGATCAACTAAATAAAAATCAAATGAATAACTTCTAAGTCTGATAACAGAATTATGATAATCATTACAATTAAGATAGTAAGCTTCAACTACTGATACTGAATCAAGATAAGTATGTATTAGATAACAATCATTACATAACATTATTTGGGAAATAAAGGAAGTAATGAAAAAATTTCAAAATAATTTTTAAAGTTTAATTTAGAATTTTTGAAACGTATGTTTTTACCTTAGTAAAAGAAAATGTGGGTATCTAAGATTAGATGCTGTTTACATAAAATAAATAACAACTTTACACAGGAAGCAAAATATTTCATTGTTATTCATCATACGCGATAAATGTTCCAATTATCTGAATTCTAGATACATGGAACTTCAATTACTTGAATCCTTTGTTCTTTCTATTTCTGAATAAATATAAGCTTATTGCTAATTTTCGTACTCTTAATTTTTGCTGATTTAAATGGTATAAAAACACAGTATAATGCAGTATATATTTTTAAAAAGCCATAAAATTATTTTAAATGAATATGTGAAATAGTTAGAAAATACTGATCTGTTAAATAGTTTTAAACGTGTATTTACAATATTTGGATAAAGCTTGCCATGTGTAATAGACTGCAAATATTAACGGAAAACAAATTAAGTTCTGCTTACAAGCATACAAATAATAATACGTGTACTCCGAGACTCAAGTCATCAAAAGTGCTATTTTTTAAAAAATAGACTATACAAAGGTGGTGACTTGATTTCTTTTCGTTCAAGGAATTTTTGTCTTACAATATACAGCTTAGTTGCCGTCAGTTACTTTCATTTCGCCGTAGTGTGTATGCTTTGTTTTCCTTCTATGCCATCTTTTCAACTTGTAATATAAAAGTAAAAGGCTATTTTTTCTTTTTAATGCAAAGTGCAATTTTTGTTACGCAGTATTTGGAATACAGGAAAAAAAAAGAGTCCAAGTATCCAAATCTTCTAACATCCTTATGGGCAATGGTTCTAGCTAGTCCCGACATATTCAGTTCAACGAATTTTATTGCATGCTTTTATGTAGTATAGGATATTAACTTCCCAACTTCCCAGCTTATAAATGCTGAGAGTACATTGTGCAAAGCTTTTATGATACACTTTGATAGAAAAGTGGCGCCAAAAAGCGAAGGTCGAGAAATATTGTAAAGGTTGCATCGATTTGATTTCAATAAATCAACTCAAGTATTCGAAATAGCGTCCGGGATAATGTAACTGATAAGACGGCAAAATAAGAAGCTGATTCAGTAATGATTTCTCCAAAGGAACATTTCAGTTTTCAACCATTTTTTTTAAGTATTTAAAATAGAAAAGTTAATGCCTTGAAAGAGGTTTTTGCACTAAAATAAAGAAACCTGTGTGCAAATATTGCACATCATAGAAGTCTTAATTTTGAGTTTATTAAAATACCTACTTTTATGTAAAAGGCAATTATTTCAATTATAAACAGTTTCAACCATGAAGACTGTCATTAGGCAGTTTCTTCGTCAGGAGTCAAACACAGGATAAACTACGAATGTTCAATGGTCTTATTTACTTAGCGGTTTCTACCCCAAGAATTGACTGGTTGATCAAAACAAAGCATACGAAAGCTATAAGTCTAAGGCTGAGTTATTCGAATATGACAAAGCTCCAGCGTGCAATCTGCTAAGGGGAGGCATGTCTTCGTTAAAACCTTTGTAAAAGAAACTGGCTCGCATTTACGTTATAAATGGGGAAAGTCAAAACATCCAATATTGGGCCAGCCCGTTAGTTTGGGTTCAAACCCTGGTCGAACTGCATGTATTCAACGGGTTTAACTCCTCGGGCATTGGCGGAGGGACTATCTGCCTGAAGAGAAGAATATTTTCTAGGAGGCCCTAAATGAAACCGGGCTCAGGTTTATGGTGAGCCGAAGAGAGGAAGACATGAAAATCTTGTAAAAGGGCATTTTTTAAATAGAAAAGTCTAATTTATCTATATTTTACTTCCATTCTGAGTGAATGTTGCAGGATTTAGCTTATCTATCTTTCGACACTGTTTTTACAAAGACATTTTTAAACATGAAAGTGTAATTTTTCATAATTATTTGACACAACATAATATAATTAATTTAAAAATTTTTGAATTTATTCAGATTGAAATATTTACTTAAGTTCCTGAAAGGATAACATGAGAAATTCTAAGGACTGCCTATGTTTCATTAGTTACTATTATTTATCAATTAATATAAAAAGTATTCATTATTATTTTGTATGCATCTAAACACACACCACATGTATATGGGAATAGGCACATACACATGTATATATATATATACATATATATTTGTTGTAAAAATTTTTTGTAATACCAAATAAATACATTCCTATATATATATATATATGTGTGTGTGTGTATGTGTACATCATAATTTTCAGAACTGCAACATATCTTACCTGAAACGAAACCTTCTGTTTGTGAGCTTTCATATTGGATAATTGCGCACTTTAGCTTCTACCTCTATGCCGCTTGGACGCTTTTTCGCTGTGTTTTATTCCTATTGCAACAGTATAAAAATATAAATATTCTGGAAACAGGCGCGATTGGAGTGCCAAGTCAATTGTGGTGGATTTAAATAAAAATGGAATTTAACATGCCTCGACTCCGAAGTTTCCTGGCATTATGAATTCAACATTTCAGCATTCTACGTAATCAGAATGCTTCCTCTTCAATATAGATCTACGTTCTATGCTATCTACCTGCTTTGCCACCAGTATTTCTGCGTTTCTACTTCTCAGTATTCTTATATCAGTGTTATAAATTTGTTTTTATTGCATATATATTGTTACGTGCGTATGGGTTCGTTATATATTGAATGCACAAGTCGTTAAAAAGTTAACAAAATTTTATTCTTTCCACAAGAAATAAATTAAAATGCTGAAATATTTCTTCACAGATCTTCGTACAATATCACAATATCTCAAACGTTTAGGAAAAACTCAGTTCAAAACAAATAAAATAATCCTATCTCATAGCGAAATCGCTACAATCAATAACAGTATTAAGTAAACAAACAGCAATTCGCTTTTTACCGCTACAACTACAACAGCAGCAACAACAACTGAGATGAGGTGTTTCAACTCGTCTTTTATAAGCTTTTTAATTATCAGTAGAACAATCACGATTTTTCTAGATTTTTCTGGATGGCAACAGTAATTACGAGATATTTATTTATTAAGCATTAAATGCACGCGCTCTTTTATTTTTATTGTTTTTTTTTTTTGGCGTAGCTTTCTCTTCAAAAATCGTCTGCGTTGCTAAGGCAACATGAAGCAAATCTAATTACAATTCTAAATAAATAGCCAAATAAATGTGAAATTCGTAACATTGCCCCCTTCCCAAGGACTGCACGTCCCGGGCAGTACAATCCCTGGACAGGAAGCCAAACTTACAACTAAAGCCTCAGTGCTATAATAAACATTACTTTATAATAACAAAATAAACAATAATTCCAATAAGTTACTTTCAGCAAATTAAATTCTATCCAACGCTAAATACAATTCAAATACTATCAAATACTAAGTACAAATACTATCAAATACAAATGCTGTTAAATACAGATACTTATCAAATACTAATACTTAACAAATACAGATACTTATCAAATACTAATACTTAACAAATACAGATACTTATCAAATACTAATACTTAACAAATACAAATCAAATACTAAATACAAATAGGACCATGGTCTTATACTATGTACATTACTATTTACAATTATATACACTACGTACTATGGCCATAGTAATGAACTAACCTGTCATAATGAACGACTTTAGGTTTAGAGTTCGATGACTTACGGATCCGAACCACGACGTCGTTCAGCCTGTTTAGGACTGTGTAAGGACCATCCCAAGGTGATTGTAGTTTCGGAGAAAGTCCTTTTCGACGAGTCGGATTCCATAACCACACCTTGTCTCCTTCGTTGAAACGATGTCCAGTAGCTCTCGTGTCGTAGCGGGTCTTCATCTTCTCCGTCGCCAAGTTGACTCGCTCTCGTGCAAAGTTGTGCATCACTTCAAACCGGGCCTGGAGGTCTTGAATGTATTCCTCAGGCGATGAAGGCGCATCCGGAGGGCGACCAAACAAAAGATCACATGGCAGACGAAGGTCACGACCGAAGAGCATCTGAGATGGGGAATAGCCGGTAGTCTCGTGGACAGCACTGCGGTAAGCCAGTAAAAATAGTGGCAACTTCTTGTCCCAGTCCTGTTGGTTTCTGGAAACCACTAATGAGAGGTTATTGAGGATGGTTCGATTAAACCTCTCTACCATACCGTCCGACTGGGGATGTAAAGGCGTCGTTTGGGTTTTGTCAATGCCGAGTAGCTTGCAGAGTTCCTTGACTACAGCCGAGGTAAAATTCCTTCCCTGATCGGAATGTAACTGAAGAGGCACTCCGAATCTGGAAATCCAGTGCTGTATCATCATCTCTGCTACTGTGACAGCCTCTTGATCAGGAATAGGATACGCTTCAGGCCACTTGGTGAAGTAATCAATGGCAACGAGGATGTATTTGTTGCCATCAGCAGTTCGTGGCAGAGGTCCTAAGATGTCAAAGGCGATACGTTCAAAAGGTGCTCCTACATTGTAACGTTGCAGCTTCCCCCGGCTGCGTTTCTTCGGTCCTTTCCGACTTGCACAGGCATCGCAAGTTCGGCACCACTTTTGCACGTCATCCTTTGCATTATTCCAGTAGAAACGCTCCCGAACTCTCTGCAAGGTCTTCATTATTCCGAAGTGACCTCCTGCAGGGCTGCTATGTAGTTCTTTAAGGACGTCCGGGATTCGGGATCTTGGGAGTACCAGCTGCCATCGGAATGTTTTTCCATCATCCGATTCGAATTTTCGGTACAAGACGCCGTTTCGAATATGGAGTGAGTCCCAGAGAGCCCAATATTGTTTTGTCGTGGGACTATAACTCGAAATATCCTGCCAGGTAGGTTTTCTGTTTGAGGTCTCCATTAACTCAATTATGGGTTTAATATCACGGTCTTCCAGCTGGTCTTTCCTGATTTCCTTGTCACTCCATGGGTCTGGATCAGCCGATGTTGATGCTGTAATTTGCCGTGCGACTAGATTAACCAGTTGGTATTTAGCTTCGACCCTGGAACAATATCGGTAGTTTTCCGGGCAAGGTCTTCTAGACCAGGCGTCAGCGATTCCGTGCGACTGTCCTTTGCGATGACGGATGATGATGTCATATTCCTGGAGTCTCTGTATCCACCTAGCTATCTGACCCTCAGGATTCTTGAAATTTAAAAGCCAGGCCAATGATGCATGATCTGTGCGGAGCAGGAATTTTCTGCCGTATAAATAATGATGGAAATGTTCTACGGCTTTGACTATGGCGAGCAACTCTTTCCTGGTGACACAGTAATTCCTCTCCGGTTTAGATAGGCACTTGCTCCAGTAAGCTACTACACGTTCTTGGCCCTCTATTTCTTGGGACAGAACAGCGCCGACACTTTCATTACTCGCATCCGTGTCGAGAATAAATGGTCTGTCGAGCTGAGGATACGTCAGGATTGGAGCAGATGTTAAGGCTTCCTTCAGGTTCTTAAATGCATTCTCACATTCTTTTGTCCACACGAACTTTTGCTTGCTCTCTGTCAGCTTGTGAAGGGGTCTTGCGATGGAAGAAAAATCCTTCACGAATCTCCTATAGTAGGTGCAAAGCCCTAGAAAGCTTCTCAGCTGGTGGACATTTTCGGGACGTCTCCAGTCTTTAACTGCTGACACTTTTTCAGGATCCGTGCGCACACCTTCAGCAGAGATGACATGTCCGAGGTAAGTCACTTCCTGTCTGAATAATTTGCATTTAGCGGGACTCAACTTCAGATTGGCTTCTTTCAGTTTCTGAAGCACCTTTCTAAGATTTTCCAAATGTTCTTCGAAACTCTTCCCGACGATGATGATGTCATCCAGGTATATCAGACAGGCTTCGTATGAAAGACCTTTTAAAACAGTCTCCATTAGACGTTCGAATGTAGCCGGCGCATTACATAGTCCAAACGGCATCACCTTGAACTGCCAAAGTCCTTGTCCTGTAGTAAATGCCGTCTTTTCTCGGTCATCAGGATGTATTTCTACCTGCCAATATCCACTCTTTAAATCAAGTGTCGAGAACCACTTGCTTCCAGAAAGAGTATCCAGAATGTCGTCAATTCTAGGAAGAGGGTAACTGTCTTTCTTCGTAACCTCATTCAACCGGCGATAATCAACGCAAAATCTAGTTGACCCGTCTTTCTTCTTCACCAGGACGATGGGAGATGCCCAGGGACTTGCTGAAGGCTCGATGACATTGCTTTCTTGCATGTCCTTTAAAAGTGTTCGCACCTCTTCCTGTTTCGAAATCGGCAGACGTCTTGGATGTTGCTTGATTGGTGGATGGTCACCAGTATCGATTCTATGCTGAGTTAAACTGGTTCGACCCACGTCAGAAGACGAGCGGGAGAAAACATCTTGAAGATCTTTAATGACACGCTCGGCAACATTCTTTTCCTCATCGTTTAATTGCGCATTCTGCAATAACTCCGATATAATGTTGTTTGAAGACACGGTTTTTGAGATGTTACTTTTTCTTTCAACGCTGGTTACTGGAGTACATTCTGCAACCACTTCACCTTTCTTAATAACTCTCGCCTTATCAGTTACATTGGCAACTCTCACCGGGATAACGGTCCCCGATAGGTCGACGAGTGCTGAGGCTATTAATACTCCTTTAGGGCTATTACAATTCTTGGGATATTCCATGACGCCGTAGCGGAAATTTCTATTTTCGGCTATGGATCCAGGAAGTAAAATTTCTGTTCTTGCCGGTATTGTGATATCGTCTTGAGCTATGATTTTGTGGATAGATTTCACTCCTTCATCATTAATCCCGAATAAAGTTATGTCCTCAGAGGCAGAATGCAGTTCGTTATTTTTAAAGTCCAAGGAAAAATTGTATTTCCTTAAAAAGTCCAATCCGAGTATGCAAGGGTCTGTAATTTCTGCTACATATGCCGTGTGATGGTAAGCGGCACTTCCAAAGGTGATGTTAACGTTTAATTTCCCTTCTATATTGATCTTCTCGCCGGACACAGTCTGGAGGGTAACGCAGGGCGGCGTCCAGATAAGTTTACCTTCGAGTTGTTGAGCCAAATCTTTTCGAATGATGGTAACATTGGCTCCCGTGTCGATCGTCATGTTACAAGGAATTCCATTGATTTGTCCCATGATGAAAATTCCGTTATTGCCGCCACTCACTGCAGAAATCTGAAGCGCTTTAAACTGGGGCTTTTCATTATCTGGCAACCTCCGCCCCGCGAGATGGCCACGAATTAGTTTCCCTCCTTCTTGAGAGGCGCGGTCTTAACATCCGTGCCCTGGGGTGTTCTGCAGTTTCTTCGAATGTGCCCTTCAGCTCCGCAGTTCCAGCACTTTACGAACGGTTTCTTGTCACCAGTATTCCGTGTCAAAGCATTCACCTTTCTGGTTAAATCGTCTAGGCGAGCAGTCATTGGATCCACTGGTTCTTGTATGTGAGCAGCTCTGATTGGGTGGCGGTCTCTACGAGTGGCTTGCTGTGCTGCCTCGAATTTCATGGCATACACTAGAGCACTTTTTAAGTCCTTTACATCAGCCATTCGCAGTGCTTTCTGTATTTCAGGATCCCGGATACCGTCGATGAAGTATTGCAGGGACAGGATTTCTCTTGTTTCTGTCGGGCACTCCGAAAAGGCGAGGTGGGACAGCCTTTCAACATCCGTGGCGAGCTCCTGAAGTGTTTCCGTAGGCTTCTGTTGACGGGATTTTAACTGCAGCCTGCTGTAATCTTTTAAACACTTCTCTCCAAAACGCAGCTCTAAAGCACCGGACAGAGCTTCGAAATCTAGCCTTTTGTTTTCGGGAAGAGTTTGAAGGATGTCCGCTGCGTCTGCTCTCAGAGAAGCCGCAAGGTGACAGGCCTTAGCTTGGGAATCCCATCCATTTGCTTCCGCAACTATAGAAAATTGTGTCTTATACACTTGCCAGGAGGTCTTCCCATCATATGTCGATAGCTTCAGAGAAGGATGTGCAGGCATGGCTAGGAATTTAAAAGTATCCGAACTGCTTCCAGCCGTCGCTACGAATTTCTTTAAAGTATCAACTTCTTTGGCAACTGCGGAAACTTTGTCATCAATTTGTTGTTCCACTGCAGAAACTCTTTCTTGAATTTGTTCTCTCACAGCAGAAACTCTGTAATCGATTTGTTGTTCTACGGCAGAAACTCTCTCTTCTATTTGTTCTTTGACAGAAGAAACTTTATTTTCAACCGCATCTATTCTGCCTTCCATAGTCTCAAATTTATTTTCTATTATGCAAGTAATTTCCTTTTTCATCTCTTCTTGACTTGCTTTAACGGCTCTCATCTCTTCCTTAACGGATTTCTCCATCTTTTCTTGAACAGAATTCATTTCTTCCTTAACAGATTTCTCCATCTTTTCTTGAACAGAATTCATTTCATCTTTAACAGAATTCATTTCATCTTTAACAGATTTCTCCATCTTTTCTTGAACAGAATTCATTTCATCTTTAACAGATTCTTGGCCAGCTTTCATCTCCTCTTTCACGGAATCTTGGCCAGCTTTAATTTCTTCTTTAAATGCAGCAAAGGCTGCCATGAATTGCCTTAATTGTTCTTCCATTGCTCTAGTTAATGGCATTCAAAAATCCCACTTCTGACACCAAAAATTGTTACGTGCGTACGGGTTCGTTATATATTGAATGCACAAGTCGTTAAAAAGTTAACAAAAATTTATTCTTTCCACAAGAAATAAATTAAAATGCTGAAATATTTCTTCACAGATCTTCGTACAATATCTCAATATCTCAAACGTTTAGCAAAAACTCAGTTCAAAACAGATAAAATAGCTCTATCTCACAGCGAAATCGCTACAATCAATACAGCATTAAGTAAACAAACAGCAGTGCGCTTTTTACAGCTACAAGTATAACAGCAACAACAACAACTAACTGAGATGAGGTGTTTCACCTCGGCTTTTATAAGCTTTTTAATTATCAGTAGAACAATCACGATTTTTCTAGATTTTTCTGGATGGCAACAGTAATTACGAGATATTTATTTATTAAGCATTAAATGCACGCGCTCTTTTATTTTTATTGCTATTTTTTTTTTGACGTAGCTTTCTCTTCAAAAATCGTCTGCGTTGCTAAGGCAACGTGAAGCAAATCTAATTACAATTCTAAATAAATAGCCAAATAAATGTGAAATTCGTAACAATATATTTATTCAAAAATTTAAGCTAATAATTTAGTAGAGATAGATTAAACCATCCTAGGAAAGCTCTAATTCTCTATTATAATAAAGTTATAAAATTTTGAAACAAAAAAGCAAATGTTAAGACGATCCGATACTATTTTGTAATTTTTTTTTGTTTTACTTAAAGTGAACTTATGTTAAAATCATAATACATTTTAGATTACTTATATTTTCAAGTTCCACACCAACTTCACAAGAAGTAATAATCTGAAACATTGAAAACCTGAATAATCCTAAAGAAGTGACCTGAATGACGAAATTTATATATTTATGCGTGTTTATGTTAATATGCGTATGCTTGCGTATGTAATTTGAATTAGATCCTGATGTGTGAAATATCCATAAGTATTTATTATTTATGAGTATTTCTGAAGATCCTTAAATGTGAGAGAGTAAATTAAATTTCATAGCAAGTTTTAAATCATATATATATATAATGCTACAAAAGATATTTTTGTTAGACTAAATTTGAGTTTCAAAAGTGTCCTTTCACATGTGGTGAATTTTCCATCCCAGGCAATCGTTCCTTAAACAAACTCACGCAAAGATATACTTTTGAGTTAAAACATTTGAAAAACACGGTTTCTATTTTTTAACTATGGAATATCTATCGTACTTGCGTTCATATCTTACGATTTCATTTATTCTTGTTTTACTGAAGAAGTTTCATCAAACAAAAAAAATGCCATATGAGATGCTCAGAAAATTTAAAACACGCTCAATTAATCACTTTTCTCATTTTATTTAAAATGCTGCTTTTGATGCTAAAACTTTTTTGCTTGTTAGACGCAAGTTTCAGCACATATTTGAGACGTTTTCTGGAATTTCTGATTTAGAATAATACTTGAATGTATAAAGTAGGATTATGACTGCATGCGATTTAGTTTTGCATTCTAAAATATGTCACACTTTAACAAATAGAGCTTTACAATAGCTACAGGTGCTAGAATAAAAACAATCATTTTACGCAAAATAAAATGTAGTTCTTCGTTTTGTAATACAAAAATTTGTGAGCTATGTTCAGAAGAGTGTCACCCAAGGGAAACGCGTTGAGAATATATTATGCATTCACGTCAAGTATAAATAACATTCCCCTAGTCAAGATGCTTCTTTTTATATGCTGAATGTGCTCATATGTTATTTGTATTGCAAGCGAGCTATGCTTGTCCTGATTCGCCCTACGAAAATCTTCTTGTTTCATTTCAAATTCTAAATATGGAGCACATTTTCGGGTTTAAACATTTGTATTTCTATGCTTCTTGATACTTTGAAAAATGTGTGAAACACATTCAAGATCGTAGAGAGCGCTTAGGAATTTTAAAGATTGTTCTACATGGTAGAATTCGTCACGCTTTGCAGAAAAATCCTGGTTCAGGTTTTCATGAAACTATGTTCGAACTAGAATTGAATTTCGGCCATTTGCATACTAAAATCCATAATTTTCCACTTAGCATTGTTAATCAGAATATAAAATGTTGTGAATTACTGAGAATATGATATAAAGTGCTCGAACTCTACGTTTTCATAATAAAGAATGTTGAGCACATCATTTATAACACTCTACCTATAGTAGTAATCTGTCTTCAAAGGAACTGTTAAGATAGGTTAGTTTATTTGAATGTGACAAAGCCGCAAGGGCTATTTACCTAAAAGGAGGAATGACTTCGTGAAGGACGTTCTGAAGGAAACTAGATCGTATTCACGCTACACATGAGGACAGCCATGAAAATCAACAATACAGCCAGCCCGTTCGCTTGAGTTCGAGTTGAATCAAGTCGAAATACTAGTATTCGACAGTTTTAACCACTCGGCCGCTGGTGAGGCATATTAAGGTAGAAAGACTAATTCTAATGTTTTTTAATACAATAATCTAACAGAATGAATTAATGTTTTCAAAACGCTGTAATATTTTATTACATGCGTATGCATCGACACTAATGTTGTTACTATCTTGTGTTGTTGAACATTTAGTCAGAATAAATATGTTACTGAAGAAGTCTAAGGAGAAGCAGTAAATCATTTGAAGAAAACGAACTCAGTGGTCAACTTGTTAAATATATTCCAAATAATGGAAATTTTTCCGGATTAAGAGTTACCAGTGTCAGTAAATGTGTTGTTAACTCACGTGAAGTTTTACGTCAGTGTCAACCTTTTTCTGGAATGCTGTGAAAAACTGCTTGTATCTTTTCTTCCTTTATTTCTAAGTTTCCTTATTGTTGCAATTTTTTTAGATTTATTCTCCTGAGGAAGGGTTTTCCTCTTTGTTCTTGATGTTTATTTTGGTCATGTTGATTTTTTTTCTCTAGAATTTACTCACCAGTTGGATTTTCAGCTTCTTTTCGTTTATGTTCTTTCAGTTTTAAAGCAGTTTTATTTATTCAGATCTACCACATTTATTACCTTTCAGAAAGGAATGATGTTAGGTTAACTAAGGTTTTTGCTGTTTATTGAGTAACATTTTCTCCGTTTCGATAACAGAACTTCATATATCGAAAATACTCTCATATTCTAACAAATATCTCGTGTTTATGATATGATTACCTTATGATCGCTTGTGCATGAAATTTTTAAGAGCCCTTAAAACTCAATCACTCTTCTGCGATGCTATTAAAATACATTAGTAAGTTTCACTCAAATCATTGCTTTCTTATATTAACCAGTAATTGTCTTCTTATGGAGATCAATATCTTGAATTCTAGAGTGTGAAAGACAGAAAGTATCCTTCTTGTAAGTTTAATATTGTTTTGTCTATTTGTTCTTCCAATCATATTTCAAAAAGTAGTGTTACTTGAAAGTTTATCTGACAATTTCATTCCGCACACGTGGTACTTAAAAGGATTGATCCGGTTAGCTGTACTTATGATGTTTAAAAGTGACTGAAAGATTAAATACTACGTAAGAGTCTGAGAGCGTCTGATGAGCAGTCTGATGATAGAGCTATGAGTGCAGTTTATGAACTAAATCAAATAAGGTACGCTTTCAGACTATAAGAAGTTTATTCAAGGCTATACGTTTCAGCAATATTATGTGAATTAGGATTTTCTAAGAGCCCTCTATAAAAAGATTTCGATTAGTAAGTGATTCCTTATCCTACTATAGATCTTGTACGAGAAACAAAGGGTTCATAATATTCACATTTATATCTGAAACAAATTGCCAGAATTATGAGTTAAACCACTTACATAGGAAGAATAAGACTTACCTCAGGGTTCTTACAGTCGTCAATTCACTAATAGTAAAATTTTGGGTTTTAGCAGTTTCGCAAATGGTAATTTGAAATCAGTGCTTCCGTATTATGTATCCACGGGTACAAACCTAAATTGCGTAGCTGTTTTTAGTAACATAAGTATGTAGTTCGACAAAACTTTAGTTGTTAACAGTTCTAGTTGAATTGAAGTTACTTTGAAGCTAGAACTTACTAGAACTGTGAAACGACTATTCATTTTCTAAGTTCTAATGTGTCAGAAAACACACAAGGAGAAGGGTGAAAAGACCGTTTTATTCACTCAAGAACACTTTTCCAAACGGTTCTTCTTGCGCGTACAATATCAGGCGAACACGTTTCTTGGTAATTAAAAGCAGAACGTAAAATTAAAACTAAATCGGAAGTTAAATAAATCAGCCGAAGCTGCACAGAGATAATTTAAAGTTAACATGGCTCTTGGCTAGTACCACCAACGTAGATTAAACGGTAATTAATATGCTCGGCAGTAAAATAAAAGATTTAACTAGCAGCTTAACAACATGGCCAACTGTCTGATGTAACTCAGACCTCAGTTTAAATAGTAGCTTTCTACCCTACCTTGCATAAAGAACGAAACTAAAATCTCATTCTGGCAAAAAAGCGTGGATTGAAAATAAGAGTTTAAAGAAAGATTCCTTCCAAAATAAATTTAACTGTTAGAAAAACAAAATAAAACCCCATAAGTTATTTATATTTCTAATTTAACTGCAAACAGGAATGTAATTTTTACTAAGATAAATCGGTTTTTATAGACGCCTTTCTCAATACGTTTTTTTTCTTATAGTGTTAAAGTTTCTTGTTTTTCCGTAAAACCTTCACCGTGGCTAGAATTTTTGAAGTTTGAAAGCCTAAATTAATTAAGCTGTTTCATAAATCGGAATCAAGTTCTACCATTCAAGGCATACGTATTCCTGTAATCCTTTTGAAACTCACTCGTGTTAACAAATGTAAGGGTATTTAAATAAATTGCTTTCTATGAGGAAAAAATAATATATTTATACGAAATTATTTAAATAATTTAAGAATGCAAGCGTCATAAATAACCAACAAATAAAAATGTATGCAATATCAATATAAACAGATTGACTATAATATCTTCAGCAATCGGGTTTTTTTAGAGTTATATTGCGGTTACATACTGCAATATGACGGTCTTTGGCAGAACCTCTAGATAACGATTCTCTGGATCAATTTGTGAATTCATTTAATATTTAAGATGGAAGAAAATACTTAAATGATTTCGTAAAATTCATATTCAATGCATTATTTAAAAGCTATACGGCTGTTTTCACTCCAGAAGACATTAATTATTACATTTAAAGTTTTCTCAGTGTTTAATATGTACAATAAATTTCAGTAAAAGAAGAGTTACTTTGAAATATTTTCTGTTAGTAATATGAAATGATATTTTACTGTTCTGATGGTAATTTGAAACTTAGCAAATGGTAATTCCAAATCAACGCTTCTGTGTTAATAATTTTCTAATGCAGTCTACAGCTCTATAATTAAAGACAATTCTTTGTTGAAAAGAGAATGAGTACTTTATATATATATATACACGTTGTTCAACATATGTACTAACAAATATTATGAGTTTACAGAGGTTTATTATTTATAAATTTATAAATTTAAAACAGTTTATTAATTTATAAATAGTTTGTTTGCTGCAGTATCCAAATATACCTATTGCGTTGCTGCCGTATCCAAAATATAGCTGCACCACAACCAGTTTCTCCTGACTTCTGTTTTATCAATGAAAGCTTCAAAACTTTGAACTTACATTTTCGTTTGCAGTAATATCGGTATATAAATTTTCCCTTTTTACGCTCTCGAAATGTCAATCAGAAGATCTGTTACTATTATTCTACACAGCTACAGTACTTTCAGGCTAGATATAATAAATATTTCCTTTGATTTGTCCGATTGTTAGTGAAAAGTTACAGAATCTTCGTTACAACATCTACAAAAACTGATTTATAATGTTACACAAATATTTGCTTTTGCATAAAGAATAGCTACTTTATCATATTTTTCCCACCTCAGCCATATATAATATTATTATATATTTTAAAAATGATTTCACGTTTTCCTTAGTATCTCTTTTAACATTATATAACCTTAGATTAAATTGTAGTCGAAAGAGCCTGGACAATTCTTTTATCTGAAATTTCAGAAATTCTTGAATTTTTTTTTGTGTGCAGTAATAATATCGACTTGAGTGCAATTCTTGTTATTAGGAAAAATAATTGTCTACTTTATATTATAATCTCAAAAAGTGTCCAAGGATGATATAATATCAAATATATTATTTGTTAATAAACACATTTTACAAAATAACAAAATTCTATTGATTTTTGTTCTGTACCATATTAAATAATTTAAGTTAAATTTATGACCTGCTAAAACCCCATTACGCAACATATGCCGTTTATCCGTTAATTGGAAATTAAATAATTGTTAGAATTAGAATTAACCAAATTAAAATTTTTTTCATATGAGATATTATTTTGCATCTCCAAATAGCATAAATTACTTTGATTAGATAATATCATTAAATTTCATTTAATCATAAAATATAATATCTTAGTTGGTCTAATAACTTCAAGCGATAAAAATCTATTGCTTAAAGCCAAATTACCCTAACACAAAGAAACAGGTTCGAAAGCTTGCATACGAGATGACTTCAGTTTTACTGTTTTAATAACGTAGCTCCCATACAAACAAGGAAGAACACTAGCATTTTGGAGTGCAGAAAGACTACGTTTATTCTCTTTCACCGAACAAAGTGACAAGATTGAACTGATAAATTTTGACACGCTTAGCTACATTTCGGAATTTTCGGCAAGATCTATCCCTCTTCCTATATTTTTTAACTTTCGAATGCACGTGGCAAGCATTTTCATCGTTTAATAATTTTCATCGCCATCAATTTTCTTCTGGTGATTTTCAAAGAGAAAAGTTTAAGATTTTTCTTTCCAATTCTTTCTACTGATTGATACTGAAAAATGGCCCACGCGTGGATAAACTAAGTTGAAAATAGTTCTTTGTGAAGCATGAAATATCCCCCGCTACTGCTTTCTCTGCCGATATAGTAATATTTTATTCGTTAGATTTTAGAGGCTATGTATCAGATCACTATCACATTTCTACTTTATCAATAAATACAGTTATATATACTAGGCTGCAACTAAAGAATTACAGAAACAAAAAATACGTTAAAAGGAAAGTAAGAAATTTTGACCATGCACCTAAATATGTTAAGGTGCTTCTTCTCATTCTATGATTCTCATAGAACTATGTTAGTTTTACTTATGGAGTATCTGAGGTATAATTATTATCTTTATATTATCAATCGCTAGAATATACATCAATTATTTCTTCCATTAATTCACTTTAGTAAAATTTCATGCTAATTATGTGACAGTTATGGCCTGGAAGTATTCTCTATTTTTATCGATTGTTGCACATTATAGTTTTCTAGAGTTGTCGTTAAATAAGTAAGCCAGACGAGCAGAAAGTCTTTTATTGAGGAAAAATAACATCTTATAGAGCAAAATAAATAAATAGCTACGGAAAAAATACAGATGAGCTAAAATTCTTATTAGCTCGCAAGTAATTTTGCAGTTGTTGTGGTTAATCTAAGTTCATCAAACAGTAGATACTCTGAGCTCTTCTCACTCTCGACATATTTTAATTTTTCTCCTTT
The DNA here is from genome assembly GCA_000611955.2 of Stegodyphus mimosarum. Taxonomy (NCBI): domain Eukaryota; kingdom Metazoa; phylum Arthropoda; class Arachnida; order Araneae; family Eresidae; genus Stegodyphus; species Stegodyphus mimosarum. Next base: position 38,332 of record KK121043.1, read on the forward strand.
TCTTTTCATCAGGTTGTTTTTCCTTCTTTCTGTTTCTCGCCGCTCCTTTTTCATATCAAATATCACCACGTCAGTCAGACCTTTCACACAAGTTGTCTTCGAATTCATTTGTTTATCTGGCATCTCAACATAAACTGGAAATGTCAGCCGATCTGGAACATTTCCCACTCTTCATTTCTTTTTTCATTTCTGCAAACTTATGTTCTTTTGGCATCTCTCAAAGCGAAATCACGCCAGTCAGGCCATCTCCATCAGAATACTCTCTCTCTCCTTCTTTCTTCCCTTGTAACTTTCCCTGCGTTTTATTCTCGTTATCAGACATTTCAGACATTCAGCCTGATTTTCACACTCACACACGTATTCGTCTGTTCATTTTTTACCGATGCTCTGACGTTTCTTTAATTCTTTTTCCATCGTTTCCCTTTTTTTCATAGTGTACATCATGTAAGAACGTGAATTCGCACTAATTACCTTCTCGCTCTCCTTTTCATGTTTCTCACCATCTGAAAGCACAAAAACAAAACAACTCGAAAAAAATTTTTACTGTTTATCAAATTCTTAATTATCAAACAAAATTGACATTTATGATAACCACGCCTCACATCAACTTACATTCGTACAGGTACGTACCTCTTGGACCACCTTCTTCTTAGACCACTTTCTCGAAACCAAATATGGACCACGGATTAAGGTGTAAATAATGCAAATACAATTATAACCAAATCATCTCAGAGTGAATCTAATATCCGTATATCCCGGCTCGTGGAAGGCGTCAAAAAGCAAATCACGAAAAAAGACTTGACCACGTAGGAAATTTCTTTATTCTTCTATATTACCAAGCCGTAAGGAAATTCTCATAAAGCCTGCAGCCATAATTCCCTAAAGAACATTATTTTTAAGTCTGATGCCTTTTCATCAGGGCTTGAAAACGATTCCTGACCAATTTTGTTTATTTTCCGAAATTCTTTACCGCTGGCTATTTCCACAATATAAGTCAAATATGCACAAATGAGTATTTTCTTACTGCAATGTCCATTAATTTGCATAAAGTCGTTAGCTAGGTATGAAACTATTCAATTAATTGAAACTCTCAAGAAAGTAAGTAATTTTCTGTCATTTATGATGTGAAGAACTAGAAGGAAAAGTTTTACTCTGTTCCTTTTTTACTCTAGGCTGCTTCGCCCTGAAATTTTGTAAATGTGTTTCGTTTGGGCGCCCAAGAAGAGATCTTCCTTCGGACAACAGAATTATTCATCCTTCTTTCAATGAGCTGCATAATACAAATAACCAAAGTCGCTCCCAATGCAGCAATCATAGTACAGAAGAAGTAATCAACCAATAATTATAGTCCAAAGTAGTAATCTAGTGCAGAATCTTGGCATATAAATTCACTAAGGATTTTGATCTAGCTACTGTTGTTGCTGAACTCATTGATTGACGGCAGCTCTGAAACACTTATTTACAGGGTAGTTGAAGAGAAAGTGTAAACATTTCTGGAAGCTACGGGAAAAATAGATCATAGAGCTTCGAAAAGAGGTTTTCTTAAAACTTCCACAATGCCACAAAGTTCGCAAGAAATTATGACATCTTGCTAACTGGGAGACAAAACGTTTGTCCAAAGCTTGATAGGAGGAGTTCTGTCCATATATTTGACTTCTAGAATTATTTTTATAATTCGAGGGTTATCATCAAACGCTTTACAATATAATGCATGAAACTAATATATAAAACAAAAAGAAGTATAATAAATGCAAAGTAAAGAAATACGTAATAAATAAACAAAGAACTATGGTTCGAAATGCTATAATTAAGAAAACAGGTAAAAAAATAAATAAATAAAATGCATGATAATACAATTATTTATGAAAAAACAAACTGTAAAAAATAAATGCAAACTATTCTAAAAGGTGTGTAACAATACAAACAAGTAACGAAAGTATCCCTGCTATAATAGTGTTTCCGACATATTGATAAAAGTAATGTGCAATAAAATAATTATGCTCATACATAAATGAACAATATTTCAAGTAGTATGATTTCCTACGTGCTTGAGTTTCAGTGAAGTGTACAAATTTGTATTTAAAAAACAAAACGCGATGGCAGCCTTTTCTGCTCAAGATGATCCTCAATTGTGTGTGTATTGATTTCGGATGAATACTTTCACAGTTATGTCATGAAAGATATTTCCAAAGCTGTATAGAATTAGAAATTTTAGTAAATAGCTTTTCTTTTCCCTCATCAAAAGTAAAAGGATTTTGGGGGAAGGTTTAAATAAATGTAGAATATAAATAAGAATAATGCAGACAGATATCATTCATAAATTCTACATAGCTGTTTATTTTAAATTCTGGCTGATTTTCTGTGAATGAGAATGCATTTATTCAAAACTTTGTATAAGAAACATATTTATTTATTCCACCTTTTGGAACTTTCCAGTTTCTTTTAAATCATTCATGCAAATTGCCAGAACGACATATTTGACACGTACTACAATCACTGAATTGGGAAATCAAAAGATGCCAAAAATCTACTTTTTCCCCACAAAATATTCATGTATTCTCTCGTCGACGTTCGGAAGTCATTTACTATGTTTAGTTAACATGTACTGCAATTGTAAACAATGAAAAACATAAATGAATAGTGTGTCAGGTTTATCCTAAGTTAATTAACAGTTATTTCAAGTTTTGTATCTTTCCTATCTTATTCTTATTTCAGCTTACAATTTCCTGCCAGAATGTAAATTCAGAAACGCAAGTAATGCAAATGAGAAAGAGTACTATTTAATTCGTGACTTAACCGACTTCAGTAGAGAGAGTCTGATTCCCTGACTAGCGCGCGTTTGCCTTCTGTCTACGTCTCTCTTAGCTGTTATTACACTCGGCCATACATTAGGCCCTTGCTTGGCTTCGCCGATTTAATTAATATTTAAGAGCCAACTAGTTAGATTCTTATAGTCTCGGCTGTACCCTTTAATAGCTTAGTTAAGCTAGTTTTAGTTTAAATTATTATTATTTTAAATTCAAGCCCGAGTTGCGGCTTTCTGTAAAGTTCCAAGTCGAAACTGATTGTAAGTCTACTGAAAAATAAAGGGTTTAAAACCCTTCCTAAGTCTTACGTGTTCTGTTCACACACTTAAGCGATTATTCGCTTATTAGTGCTATTGGGGGTCTAATTTAGAGCTTTAGATTTAATTAGGAAAACCCCACAAGTAGAAAGAAATAATAAAATGAGAATCGTATTTCCTGAGGCAAGATAAGAGGTATGTAATTATAACTTTAAATGCAATGCAGTTATATATGAAAAAATTCTATTAAAACTTTAATATGCGAATGTGAGCCAACAATTCAAAAATAAAGTCTGAGTATCCAATTTATTATCTAAATAATAATGTACCGCCCTGCATAGAAATGAAGTAAATATAACTAAATAAACGAACGGAGTTTGTTAAATTAAATAATGGCATAGGAGGAACAATTACTTATCATATTTTACGACAGTATGAAGAGATCCCAAAAGTCGACTTGCAATGTTAAGTAAGGAATATAAAATTTTATAATTTAGCATGTTTGGGCGAATTAGGATTAAAAAAGTTCAATATTTTTAGGAGAATATATTTTAGTAGTGTCGTAGAGTTCCTCACTTTTATCCTGTTAAATGAAGTGTCGAGGAACCTAATGAACTGTTAGTGAATTATCGCTTAGTTCAAAGAACAGAAAGAGTAAAACTCAAGAAGAGTTAATTAAACTTTATTCACTTAAAATAAGATTAACAGTCGGACCATTTCTTCGGGCTTACAGAAAGCCTACACTTTAGCTTAAACTCAAATGTAAGAAATAAGAACTAACTAATGACTAACTAACAGATTTAGCTGAACCTAGCACAATTCTAACGTCGTTAGCTCGTAATCTTAAACTAGCCGGCGAACTATCAAAAGACACGTAATAATACGGTCGAACTTAACAACATTTTGGAGAGACGTAGCCCAATGGCAAACGCGCGCTATTCAGGATTCCTAACTCTCTCTCTCTCTCGAAGTCATTGCATTTTCCTTTAATACTATCTGTTCCTTATTTGCATTCAACGCGATTCTAAAACCTCATTCTGGTAGGGAGTTGCAAGGTGAAACAAGGTAAGATAGGAAAGGTGAGCTAAATTAAAATAACTGCTATAAAATTAAAATATACCTTGCATTTTTCCCAAACACTTTTGATTTCTCAATTCAGTTACACTACTGAAATCAAATTTTTAACTTCTTTTCAGGGCCAATTTTGCAAATGATCTAAACCTAAGATAAAAAACTTGTTTTTACAAATTTTCTTGCTTCTCTTGAATTACATACACCATCGTGACCTTGAAAACATCATTGCATATAATCTTGTCCCTCCAAAATATTTGGAAGGAAAAAATATTAGTGCTTCGTACAAGCAAAGATTTTCTAAATTCCCTTCCAATTTACACTGCAAAAGTGAAACTGACAGGCCAAGAAATGCGATTTGCTTGCGCATAGCGTCATGCAAATTGCAAGAGCGAGAGCTGTGAGGTGGATATTTCAATGATAAACATTGCGCACGCATTGGATGACGTGGTACGCAAATGCGGGCAATAAAGGTCAGTCATTTTCCCTTCTCATAAACAGCATCTGAGGGTTTAGGAGGATTGAAGACTTTAAAAGAAGCATAAAAAATGCCTCTCAGACGTCAACGAGCTCAATACTATCAGCTAATGACCGCAGAACGTGATCGTATTATCGAACTCCATGAACTTGGTTTGTCGCTGCGCACAAAAACCACTCGTATTGAGCACAACGTGAGTACCATCCATCGTTGTGTTACACGAGGGATTCAGGAAGCTGTACGTGCACATCGAAGAGGAATTGGTGCGCACAAGTGCACGTCAGAGCGCACAAACCGGCGTATTCGGCAGTCACCTATTGGAAGACCCTTTCTCCACGTCACATTGTCAGGACTACGGTTTATTCTGGTTGATTTTACAAACATAACTGGACTCCTGAGTCAGAACAGAGAGCTTACTCAAAACTATGTTCGTGCGTGTGTTGAAAATAAAACGAAGATAAGGAGGATTAAATTTACCCTTTATTCTCACAGTGTACAGGTGCTCCCGCACTTCGGGATACAAATACCAATACTTTTGATCTAGAACGTAGAAAATAAGAAAATAAACTAACTTAACTAAATAAGAACTAAGCTGCTTTACAGAGACTAGTAACTCGGAGATTGGCCCTTTAATACCAAGTATGTAGTGAGCAGGATGCAAAGACTACAGTACGTCTGCGAAATACCAGCGACAACTAAATTCTGGCCTTAAAGGCAGACAATGAAAATCACAAGCGTGGTAAAAGCCGCGAGAAATCTCTCTTTCACTACTACTTGGCTAAAAGCCATGTCCTAAATACTTCTAAAGTTTGCAACCTCGTTTGCATACACTAAATCTATTCGAGCTTATTCTGGCAGGAAATGGAAAATAAGCGGCGCTAGGAAAGATTTAAAATAAAATAAATATTAGTAAAACTTAAAATCCTTACAATGTGAAACCTGAAGCCGGTTGCCTCCAGGAGCAGGTGGATCTATCCGCACCCAAACTATAGGCAACAGACTGCATGAAGTACACTTACGTTTACGTGTACCATCGACTGCTGAACAAAAGACTAGACGCCTGGTGTTGTGTCAGCGTCATAGTGCGTGGACCATCGAATAGCACTGGGTTTTGTTCACGGATGAATCTCGTTTCTGTCTGTGGAGAAACGATGGCTGTCGACGGATATGGCGGAGAACATTACGAAAAAGCCCATTTCGGCGAGCGTCACACCGGTCCTTCACTGGGCATTATGGTTTGGGGTGGCATAATGTTTGATCACAAGACGCCCATGGCATACGTTAAAGGCAGTTTGACAGCGGACCGCCATGTCACGCAAGTTGTGGAGCCTGTTGTTCTGCCCTGATTGCAGGGCATACCCAACACGGTATTCCAGCAAGACAATGCAAAGCCACATGTCGCACGGCGTGCTCTTAACAGCTTGACCGGATCTGACATCCTACTCTGGCCGGCAGCTTCTCCAGATTTGAATCCCATCGAACACCTGTGAGATGTCATTGAACTTTACATTAACCGAGGACCACGGCCGCAAACCTTGAATGATCTGCGTACAGCAGTGGAAGGGGTTTGGTAAAGGCTACTTCAGGCAGCCAGTAATGAACTCATTTATAGCATGCCTCACCGGATTGCGTCCTGTATCGTTGCCCGAGGTGAGCACATTAGATATTGAATAAATTGCTTTATAATGATTTTATGCATCTGTTTTTTAAATCATTTGCATTTCTATCTGACAACTCTCGATCCTGCAATTTGCATGTCGCTACTAGCATTCTTTCTTGGTGTTGCAATTTCATTTTTGAGTAGTGTATTACATTTATTTGGCTTTCAAACAGATTTTATTCACTCACATTTTAACTCGTTTCCCCAACGCTCTCCAAAAGTTTGTTCTGTGGTAAAACGAGCGTGTGCGTGTTGTGGTAAAATGAACAACACTACCATCTTCTTAAAAAAATAAAATCTACACACACTAGATCTCAAATGACACCTTAATATCAATACTAGTGCAGCACTGGCAAAGGTGTTTTAAGCTTTCGTGTTACTGGAGAGCCTTATTTAAACGCATTCATTCTATTAGCTTTCTCTCCAATCTTTCATTAAACAAAGTTTTCCAATATTTCATTTAAACAATATGTAAACTTTAAAGCACTTTTACTTTCATCATACAGGATTTTCTCTCAGAACAAACGTTTTTACACATTTAACATATAAAATTTCAGATTCGTTTTACATAGCAACGTGCACAGTTGCTATACATAGCTTGCAATCCTTTCCTACAATATAATTTTAATTTCTAGTTTACAAAACATTTTACTCGTAAATTCAAGTCTTTTAGATTAAAAGATATTTACAATACACTTTCTAATAATTGTTTTCGCTTGAGAAAAGCAACTTTGAACAAAATGATATAAACTGAACTTCAATTCTAAATGAGAAAATAAAGAGAAAATTTCATTTCTGTTTTTGCTTTCTGGAATCCTCCATTCTTTTGTGGCAAAACTTTCCCCAAGTTGGGCAATTCAGGTTTCGTATTCTAATTTCCTCCTAGGACGGCTTTCATTTTCCCTCGGGAATTCCTTCTTCTTCAGTCCTTTGGCGGTGAATCGAGCTGCCTTTCTTGCGGATTCAGGATTCTGGTAGTCCGCTTTACGCTTGATTTTCTGTTGGGTGCTCCTTTCCTCCGGGTCTTTTACCCTCCTTTCGGACTTTCTTGTCTGCGGGAGCGATGTGGATACCGCCTCGGCTGACCTTTCACCCTTCAGAATTCTCCGCGCTGGATTTTTTCCTGCCTAACTTGGGGTGGCTGTCGCTAGGTAACCGTGAATGTCGGAAAAGGATTCCTTCGTTGCGTTCGGAACCCTCTATTGTGGCTCTCTTAGCTGATCTTCTATTCGTCAACGTTTTGCTCTTTTCTGCTGGCCCTGGCCCTCGTTGCGGAGGGACTTGCTTAGCTGGTCTTCCATTCGTCCAAAATTTTACTCTTTATTGCTTGCCCTAGACCTCGTTGTGTCGGAACTTGCTTCGCTGGTCTTCCATTCAAAGTTTTACTCACGTTTCATTTTCACTTGCTGGGGGAATTAACTGTGTTGTTTGCGCATCTGAACCTCTTGGCACGCTTTCAGGTTCCTGCAAAAGAACTTTCAAGACTTTAAAATCAGTTCGACTGTAATACGTTTTAACTTAGTCAACGTTAGCCACTGTTTTCTGGCCATTTGTGGCCTTTAAAACAAATGTTGCGAATTTAATTTTTTCAATAATAAAAGGCCTTTCGAAATTGGGCTCAAACTTGACCACTTTATTTTCCGGCGCAGATGATAAAGAATTTTCCAATTTCAATCCTTTCTGACCCACATAATATTTCACTTGCTGTCAATTCTTATCGCAGTAAAGTTTTCCTTCTCCCTAGCTGAATCCCAGTTTATTACCGCCTCATCAATGATTTTCTGAATTTCCTTTAATTTAAATTCTTCTTATCTTTGTTGCACAAAAAATAATTTAACTAGGGGAGTTAAGATTTTCCTTCTTTAAAAAGAGTTCTGTAGGTGTATTTCGCTAGTACCATCTTTCGCCGTTCTTAAAACAGAAGCTAATTCATTCACACAGCTATCCCAAGGGTCATGATAATTCTTAACATATGCGCGGATAGTTTTAACGATATTTTTATTTACGCGTTTCGCTATACTCGATTGCAGCTTATGTGATACCATTTTCAGATGGCGTACGCCAAGTCCCGTGCAATTATTTTTAAATAACTGACTTACAAATTGTTATCCGTTATTAGATATTACTTTTACTGGAGCACCGTATTTTAAGATATATTTATTTTAAAACGAATCTGACACTAATTCTGCTGATGCTCGTTTAAGGGGAATTATTTCCACCCATTTCGAAAAAAGATAAACGATTGTTAAGAGCTATTTTTGTTTAGTCATTCTTATTAGAACGAGGCTATTCTTAGTTATCCTTGTTCTGGTATAAGGTCGGAGCAAATCGATGTCCACCAGTTCATTGGGGAAAGTGATCTTTATGTTGTTACTTAAGTACACTGCGGGTTATAATCAACATCGTTAATTAATTGACACATATGACATGACCTGGCAAACGCCATCACAACTCTCTGCAACTTCAGAAAATAAACCGCTTTGTGGACCATTTGCAATCTTTTCCTAAAACTAAGGTGGCCCGATATAGGTGAATCATGCAACTCTTCTAAACTATTTAATCGTAGACTCGCTGTGATCACTGGCCGTTAGTCTTCACTGTCGTTAGTTATTTTTGTGTAAACTAGTAATTTATCAACTATTTCATAGTGAGCTGCCCTATTTCTAATTTCCGTTATGTCCACATGCTCGAAATGCTCAGGATTTTCGAGATATACATAAATATCTTTGAATACAGGGTCCGTCTTCAGTTCTGCAATTATTGTTTCGCGGGACACAATTATTTTCGAAATTAACATCGCACATTTTACTGTATTTCCCTCTTCTTCAATCTTAATTCTTGATAAGGCATTCGCAACAACATTTTCCTTCCCGGCGTGTGTCTTATTAATAAGTTGAACACCTGCAGCTTTAACGTCCATCGTATAAGCCGGGGTGAAAGATTTTTTCCGGAACACAAGAGACCAACTGCCGCGTGGTGTGAATAGAGTATCACCGGGACGCTTCCAGAGTAAACTCGAAATTTCTGTACTGCTAACAAGACAGCGAGATTTCCTCTTTCCGTCGCGGTATAATTCCTTTCAGTTTGATTCAGAGTTTTACTGAAGTATGCAAATTGCTGCCCATTTTGGGAATGGACGGCGTCAACGGACAAATCAGAGGCGTTCGCCGCGATTTCTAAATTTTGGTCCCATTCCAGGAATTTGAGTGCTGGGGCGTGTATTAAAGCGTTTTTAAATTTTTTTTAACGCAGTGTTCGCCTCCGTGGACCACGTGAACCTAGTTTACTTGCGATTGAGATCCAGCAAGGGTTCAACTATCTTCGCGAAGTCATTAATAAAGGATCGTTAATGTGAGCAACGGCCCAAAAAGGATGCTGAATTTTTTGTTAGGAGCGGATAACTAATGATTGCTAAGATTTTAGAATTATCAGTTTGGATGCCTTTTTTCAAGATCCGAGGTATCAAAGTTCTTTTTAAGCAAATTAAATTTCTTGGGATTTACAATGAGACCGGCTTCATTTAATAATGAATAAAACTTCTTTTAAGTGTTTTATGGTCGTCGATAGTTTTACTTCTTATTACGATATCATCTAAGTAGGTGAACGTACATTTGCCTACGACAGGCCTTAATACGATAGACCTTCTGGAAAGTAGTTCGAATTCGGGTCTGACGGTTTGATGCCGTTTTTCTTCCTACATAAAACTTCCGGACTTGCGTAGGGGCTACTACTCGGAGTAATTATTTTATTGACCACCATCTGTTTAATGTGCTGCTCTAATACATTTACTTTAAACCAGTCATACATATAAGGCTTAGACCGAGTTGGGGACATATCCCACGTTAATTTCGTGCGGAACTACTTGGCAGAAGCTTGGCTTTTTGTCAAATAATGTATAAAAGATTTCTACCAAATTTTCGGTTTTCTTCTTATCCTCTTCCTGGAGTTGGTTCAGTTCTATCTCTGGCGTGGACCTTCTTCTTCTACAGAGTCCATCTGAACCTGTAAAGTAGAGTTCTAAAATTTAAGTTCTCGCTTGCTGCACTTAAACATCGACCCCCAAAATAATTCAAGTTAGTAAATCCTTTACTTCAAGAAAATTGACTTTTTGACTTTCTGTGTTTCGTTTTTGATTTGTACGTGAAGTCTTATTTTTCCAATACACTCAAACCTGTTTTTGTGCGATTTTTTTTGTGCTGTATATAAATATATCAATCAAATTAGAACACAATTGACGAAGTTATCAATAAAAAAAAAATAAATAATCGATAAAAAAGGAACTTCAATCTTGTATATCCGGCTACCGAGGCATATAAAAGCATCTAGTGAAACAACAGTCGTAGCAAAAACTGAACACCGACTACAATGGTAACTTAAAAAAAGTTAACTCTAAAAGGATCTGACTCCTTTTACAGCTACTTGTGAAGTTTTGTGCAATTTGTATGCGGTTTTTTTTCGGTCCCTATCCACCGTGCAAAAAACAGATTTGAGTGAACACACGCATACTGTTTACCTTGGTGGAAATTCCTTTCTGCCTCGTGGTTTTAAACAATATGTACCTTCGAAAATTCTTTTTGAAAATGTCTTGCGACAAAAAGTTGCACTGCGACCAGTGTCGAGTAAGGCCGTAGTAGGCACTTTGTTTAACAAAATGTGATTTCCGGCAAGGCCAAATTCTGCACCACCACAATATTTAATTTAATCTCCAATGGGCTTTTTTTCACGGGGGGGGGACCTAACCCTCTTCTTGGTCACCCTGATTAGCTTAAATCTTTCTGTTTATCCACTCCTTGCTTCTGCTGCTTCTCTTTGCCATCGCAGAAGAATTTTGTTTGACCCGTCTCCTTGCTATCGTCTTTTTCGATCTTGCCGATATGGATACTGCTTACTTTGAGGTTTCTCTTGAGAGGGAAACCTCAAATACTGACGAAAATTTGCTGAACACGCGTTTTCAGCTGTTCGTGTAATTTGGTACTTCACGGCGAGTTGAAATAGGCTTTCTAGTGACTATGGGTTTCTCACCTCCAGGGAATCCTGAATCGAGGGAAGCAGGAGCGGCAAAATTACCTCGATTAATTCTCTATCCGGCCTCTTTCTATACAGCAGGTTGAAGACTTGTATTTTTCTGAGATTAAAATCCGGAAAATATTCTACATTCGTCTGGTATTTACTGAAGAGCTCTGCTTCCAGTTTTGCTCGGTCTTTAATTACGGGAAATGCTTTTAATAGAGCGATTTTAACATTTTCTGAGCTGTGGGTTTCAGAATCGGGATCCTCCTGCAGGAATTTCCCGATGCCCTTAAACCAAATCAGTGCTTGGCCTTTTAAGTTAGCCGTTGCTTTTGTAATCTTCTGCAGCTGAGTTACAGAATGTAGTGTAAAATGCAACTCAAGCTGTTCTTGGAAGGTCATCACCGTACCTTTGTCATTGAACGTCGCAGCTGGCTTCATAGCTGCCCGCATGGTTTCTAATATGAAGCCAAATCCCTCTATCGGATTTACTGGTGGCTCAGGGATTTGAAAGGTAGGAGGAGTCAGCGTAAAATTTCCATTTTCCAATGACATGGTCCATTAAAATGTTTCGGACGCTTCATGTAATGTTCTTCATTTTTATCCTGCTAAATGATATGTCGAGGAACCTAATGAACTGTCACGCGAACTATCGCTTTGTTCAAAGGACAGAAAGCGTAAAACTCAAGAAGGGTTAATTACCCATTATTCACACAAAATAAGATTAACAGTCAGCCCCTTTCTTCGGGCTTATAGCAAACCCTCCACTTTGGCTTAAACTCAAAATAAAGAAATAAGAACTAGCTAATGACTAAGTAAGAGATTTACCCGAAACTAACACAATTTTAATGTAGTTAGCCCGTAATCCTAAACTAGCCAGCAAACTATCAAAAGGCACGTAATATTACCGCCGAAAGCAGCAACAGATTAGAGAAATGTAGCACAAAGGCAAACGCTCGCTATTAGGATTCCTAACTCTCTCTCGAAGTCAGTTGAACTTTCCTTTAATACTATCTCTTCCTCATTTGCATTCAACGCGATTATAAAAACTCATTCTGGTATGGAGCTGTCAGTTAAAACGAAATAAGATAGGAAATGTGATCTAAATTAAAATACTGTTATAATATTAGAGTACACCTTACATTGTGTATGACAAAATATTCTATTTAATTGCAGCTTAAAGGAATATCTTTTACAATGAGCAGCTACAGGTGTATCTTGTGTACATAGTATATCACTATCTTTTATCAATTACCTGGAAAACCCGAATAATAAGGGTTATATCTTTTAATAATCTTACAACATTTAGTAGCAGATGAGGAGCGGAGACCTATTACTAAGGAAATTTCGTATTATAGAGATTCTCTATTTCTGTAACTTATTCTAGCATCTATAGCGATTTCTTGTGAACAAGGTATTCGGATTTGCAGGCAAATTACTCATAGATGCGAAAATTCTGTTTAACTTAATTAATCCTTGTCAAAGCTATGTAGATACTGTCATATTACAAGGTGAGCACATAAACATTCTCAAGAACTCGGCACTTAAATAATTTTCATCCTAGTGGGAACTAGACTATGAAAGTAAAAGTACAAGCAAAATAATACAAATAATTAGATTCATGAGCATGACACCTTACATGGTGATCTCTGATTCTACTTGCAGAAAATCTGATCATTTTGTCTAACTGTATCTATCCATCTGTTTGGCAGATGCTTGCTGAGATGTCTGCGTACAGAGAGATGCCATTGCGATGACTCATCATCACGTTGAAAAAGATAGTTTTGACACTCAGCAGCTAATTCTGGAGTCACCCAGTTGGTTAGTACTTCCAAACACTTTGGCCGGTAACGATATATCCTTTAAAGATGAAGGAGGGGTACAGGATTCTCTCGAGTAAGATATTAAGTACATTAGTTTTTTGCAGAACCATTTCCAACCTCTAAGTTGGCATGCGATTTTCTACTTCCTCATGTTATGCCTATTGATGTTTTGAAGGAAGATCTAATCTGGTTAACATGATTTTCGAATAACATCTGGAGATTCTTGAAAATTAAAATCGCGTGTCAGTGTCTTTAGATTGCAAAATTTGAGCCAGTTGTAGCTTATAAGGGTGAAACTACGAATATTTGTACTAGACGTACTAACCATATTTTTGGAACATATAGCTTTCGGATAGCTTAGGGCATTGACTTTTGCGCTACGTAAAACGATTATCTACCGAGATCAACCCAGCGGTTAGCCTGAATGACCCTTTGATACCATTTTCATCTTTTCTCTGTTAAATTAATATGCTACTTCAAAAAGGACCTGCCAGTAGGGCGTTTCACATTAAACCTGAATTTGATTGCACACTGCATACTCGCAACTTTATATGTTACAAAAAATTCTGGCACGCACCAGCACATTCACCGTTTTGCAGTTTTGCGGTCTAAAAGATCCTGGACTTCCCGAATACTCGCCGAGTGTGCTACCGTTACACCACGAAGGCATGCAAAAAGGAGGAAGAAAATACCTTATATACCCACCCCTTTTAAAGGGCGACTGGGGATTAGGGGACCCAGTCGCTAAATCCTAGTAGTAAAGCATTATCATCCACCACCTTTTAGTTCGGGTGCCACTTTAGAGTTATTAGGTTTATTTTAAAGCAGGAGACATGAAAAATGAGCAATGTCCTCCTCAGGACTCGAATCTGGACCTCTCGAATACGCGTCGATTGTGCTACCGTTACACCACAAAGCGAAGCAAAAAGAAGGGAGAAAACACCTTATAAAGTATAAGAGCCTTTGAATTAGGTAATATCGATACATAAATTAAACAATTAACTATAAGACGCCCACGACTTCCAAGTGGATAAATCTACTGAACACTGATTAGTTGTCTATGGGCTGGGTTCATGGTTAAGGGGTAGTAAAGTTCTTTTCCTTTTTTCTTTAAATTTCCAAATGCGTATGGTTAATATGAGCTAAACCTCCTTAGAAAATCCTACACAATGTCATCCCCCCGTTAAGAAGATAACATATGTATGCTTTTCCATAATCAATTAAACGTAAATTATAGAGAAGTCTCTTACGTGGTAAACTGATAGCAAATCAAGTAACGTTTTAGCAGACACGGAGACTGATACTCGTACAGTTAATTCTGAAGTTTTATTTCATTGTTTTATCATTTTAAAGATAACGACACAAATGCAGGTTAATTTAAATACCCTCTTTCTTTAGGTAAGAATAGGAAGTAATATTTGCAAATACTCAACAGTTTCTAGTTGTTATTTATTAATCTTTAATTACATCTGAAAATAAAGAGTTGATACGATTTAAATATTTTCTTAAATAAGAAAATAAACAGGATTTATGTTTATCATGCTATTTGAAAAACCCTGTGTTGTTACTCCAATGCAAAAGAAGATATATAAAATATATGGAGATTTAAAAAGAAGGATTTTAGAAAACACTTTTCAGTTTTAGAGTGAATAATTAATCTCGAATTATTTCGCTATGTTAGTTTATCACACTTCTCATTACTATAAATTACGTATCTGTTAGTTGCATAGCTTATTATAGTTGTATGGTGAATGTATTTATAAAAGTGTAATTTCGAAAGATAAGGAAAAAGGAAATCTTCATTCTATTTGACAATGTCGTAATTCAGTATACTTTACGTAAAGTATCTTGAATTTATGAAGAAATTATTTTTCACGAATCTTGAGGTATTATTCAAATTTTAAATCGGGCTTCCAGACTGAACTAGAACTTTCTGGGTACCTTTTTTCATAACACATAAGGTACAAGATTGTTGATTGTTATATCTAAATGATAACTGGCTTTACAATCTGTGTGATTTCCTTGAGGTAACTGAGAGGAATAATTAAGTACTTTTCCCAGCCAAATAAATGCAATAGTTGATAAAAATTGCTCTAAAGGGAAGATAATCTCTGTTGGTAAAGCTATTAATTGCGAAGTAACTGGGAAGGGAGTATCAGTACTCAAACACTTTCCTCTGTACTTTAAACATCGTAGTTACGAATTGAATAATTTTCCAAATTCTCTTGCTTCATTTAACATCTTTTTCTAAGAATCCGCCCCTTCTGTGTACTCACTCGACGACAAAACGGGGATACGTTTCTCTGACTGAAAAGTTTCAGATCACTTCTAACGGAAATAAAACTAAATTCAGTAATGTATAAGTCTTTAATTATCTGTAATCTGTTTGCAAGTGTATTGATTGATTAACTGATTTAAGAAAGAGGTCAGAAACCCAACAGTTGCGGATGCTCATCGAAAAATAAATTAAGGACATTAGAATCATTCTTCTGGGAAATTACAGGCTGAATTATCATTTGGCGGATTTCATTAGGGGGCACATGTTGAATTGCTAGTAATTTCTTTTTAGTGAATGTTATCGCAATTAGAATCAATCTTTCTCAATAAAGAGCAAAAGGCAATTAGACATACGTTATTTGAGGACTTTATAATTCTTCCCATCGTATACATATATTCTTTATCTTAAGAGTTTTTTAGTGCCACATACCTCTTCGTTTAGAAAGCTAAGGGTAGTAGCAGTGCTATGCATAACAGTGAAAGAATGTAGGAAGTTACACTATGACTATGGCACAACATATTATTTGATTGAGTATGGGCTAAAAACATACTTATAATAAACTAAATTAATAAACTGAACTAATAAACTAAAACAAACTAGAATTAAAAATGTACTTGTAATGCTTTTAGTATAAGAATGCAGTTTCAGATTTATTAGAACTTCATTCCTTACAAAAGCAAAAAAGATACTGAACGATTTAATCTGAGTAATTGAAACATGCTGTTATTTTTTTATAGATAGCAAAGGTTTATTTTAGTGATTAAAATTATTTAGATACAAAATAAGGAAATTTTTGCGTTAGCAAATCTGCAACAATTGATTTTATATTGCTTGTGTATAAGTTTTTACCAAATTAGTATGTGGATGCACTTTTAATTATACGTAAACAGCGAAACTGAAACGCGATAATAGTTATTTGAAAATTGGATTGCCTAAAATGTCATCAAAATAAGTCAGTGAAGATTTCCTTTTTAATGCTTATATTCTGGATAAAAACTTAATTTTATTATTTCCTTAGAAACAGTTCATTTATATGAACTCACAATATGTGAACCACATTTTCGAAAAACAAAGTAAAGAAATTTGAGAAATATAAATAAGAAGAGGGAACTGTTTTATCAAATGCGTATGATGATTTGCCTAAATGCTACTTTTAAACTCTACTATTTGCTAGTTACATAACACGATCTTTCAGATGGTTTTCTTTTAAATAACCTATAGAAAATAATCTATGCTGTTTAAGCTTTTCTTTAACCGTCAACTTATCCACGCAGGATACGACTGAATATATTTACGTCTCATGGTATTTAAACTTTCAAGAAAATTCTACGTAAGCTCACTTAGAAAATAGCCTAGGAGTCAATCCCTTTTTTGTAGCTTTACTAATTCCTGAAAATGTTGAGATATTTGTAATTTCCAAGTTACTTTTCGTTTATTCCTGAGTTGGTACCAGGTTTTCTTTTACGCAGCAGAAATCCTGTAGTCTTTCATTGCTGATCGGCTTTATAAAGCGGATATTTTGTGACATTTCACCGAATACAATGGAGCAGAACTTCCAGTATTTTTATCAGCTAATAAACATGACACTGGTACATATATTACTTATTTTAAGGTTTATGTTCGAGAAATTAATAGATATACTGTTTAATTAAGCTACTTACTAAATTATTAGTGAATATATGTATGTAAAAGAACGGCGACTGTTTTCAGCGCTCTTAGTTGAATTTTCTCAGGGTACTACAGTAAAGATCATCACTTATTATACTATTTTCAGTTATTAACGGTCAATAAATTCTTATTATTTCTCAAATCATTTTAAGAATTTTGTAATTATAATGAAATCGCCGAAATATCTGAAATAAAAACTCCTTTATAATATAATTTAGGAGTAAATAATATATGTTTTCTGGCATCTTGGGATAATTGCACAGAAAAATAAACACAAATTCTCAAAATTAGTACCATCAAATTATGCCAAGCAAAAATTGTCTTAACGGAATCGTTTTTCAGAAAGCCGTTTTAAATGCAAATTTAATATCATTATTGAAGATCAATCAAATTTTCGTTTGCCTGTGTATTTTTAATTCTTGCAATGCTGATTAATTTCATTTATTTATTATTACTTACATTCATCAGTTAAAGAATTCCATGATTCGCCTTCCTATATTTGCTTACTCTATTATTCCATATATTTCCCTTTCTTTTCGAATCTTAAAACCAATCCTTACAGCTGCTATTATTCAGAGGTTGCTTCGATTCCATTAAATCTTACTGCAACACATTCCTAGACAATTCAGATACAAGTATTTGCCGTAAATGTCTAGGGAATGGTAAATATAGAAAACCTCATGTACTTTTGTGTGACTAGTAAACAGAGTTTAAATTAAACATTTCCAGGTAAACCATAAAAAGTTTTATTAGCAGTAACATCTGCAACTAAAATCTAAGTCTACATTTGAATTAAATGCTGTAATGGATTAGTACAAGGAAGTTCGTCCCTATTCCCAGATAGAAGGATCTCAATCGAGTTTTCTTAAATACTGCCATATAAACTGACTTTAACATTCAAAGTTTAAATCCGTAAGAGATGGAAGCTTATGTAATGCAAATAATGCGGTTCAGTGTGAATTAGAGTCATCACAAATTGTAAAATTGCCTTGTAGTAAGATTAGATTATATCAAAGCAGGATACTTATGATATTCGAAGTGCCCTCGCCAGAATTCCATCTCCGGATTTTCTGAATACGCATCTAGCGTGCTTCCAGCTACACCACGAAGGCATGCGGAAAGGAGGGAAAAACACCTCCTTTTAAAGAATCGTCAAATCCTGGTTATGATGAAGCATTGTCCATCATAGTTTTAGTTCAGGCGTCAGTGCAGAGTCAGTTTAGAATTGTTCGAAGTTAGG
Organism: Stegodyphus mimosarum; assembly: GCA_000611955.2. Lineage (NCBI taxonomy): Eukaryota > Metazoa > Arthropoda > Arachnida > Araneae > Eresidae > Stegodyphus > Stegodyphus mimosarum. The sequence goes on from KK121043.1 coordinate 56,624, forward strand.
AAATTAAAGAAATTGTCAGTGCTGTCGCCAAGATTCAAACTCCCAACATCCAGAATGCGCGTCGAGCATGCTTCCAGTTACGTTGGCATGCATAAAGGAGGGAGAAAAGACCTTATAGCCTTACAAATTAAATCTAAAACTATTGTTTTCAATGTTAGCTGTGTTCTCTGTATGTAATAAGGAAAACAGTTTTCAATCTTCAGGGTTTCTCAACGAAATCATGACAATAAATGAAAGCATAAATATTGTAAAGTTCGTACTATTTTGACACAGAAATTTCTTAAAAATTCAGTATGAAGACAGAGTAACTTTTCATCAAGCCAAAATTTGATTTCAGTTTGGGACATTTTTTCTTAATAATATTGTTACGGATTTCGCATTTATTTAGCTATTTATTTAGAACTGTAACTAAAATTGCTTTATTTTCCCGTGCAACGCAGACGATTTTGAAGAGAAAGCTACGTCGGAAAAGAAAAAATAAAAGAGTGCGTGCATTTTATATTAAATAACTAAATATCTCGTACTTGCTGTTGCCATCCATAAAAATCGAGAAAAATCGAGAAAATAGGTTTTACCAGAATATTCTAGTGAATAACGGCTTGTGCATTCAATCCATTACGAACCCGTAAGCAAGCAACAGTTTTTGGTGGCAGCGGTGGGACATTTGAATGCCAATTACACGTGCGATGGAAGAACAATTGAGGCAATTTATGGCAGCCTTTGCGGCATTTAAAGAAGAAATTAAAGCTGGCCAAGGTTCCGTTAAAGAGAAGATGAAAACTGGTCAAGCATCTGTTAAAGATGAAATGAAGGCTGTTCAGGGATCTGTTAAAGATGAAATGAAGGCTGTTCAAGAAAAGATTGAAGCAGGTCAAGAGGAAATAAAAAATGAAATTACCTACGTAGTGGAAAACAAATTCGAAGCTATGGAAAGCAGAATTGAAGCTGTTGAAAATAAAGTTGGACGCATTGAAGAAAGAGAAAAATAGAAGATCAAATAGAAGAGAGAGCTTCCGCTGTGGAACAACAAATCGATTACAAAGTTTCTTCTGTCAAAGAGCAAATAGAAGATAGAGTTTCTGCTGTGGAACAACGAATCAAAGGAACTGTTTTTGCTGTCCAAAACCAAATCGAACAACAAATTGATGACAAAGTTTCTGCAGTTGCGAAAAAGGTTGGTACTTTAAAGAAATTCGTAGCGACGACAGGAGGCAATTCGGATAGTTTTAAATTTCTACCTATGCCTGCTCGTCCCTCTCTGAAGCTATCGACATGTGATACGAAGACCTCCTTGCAAGTTTATAAGACACACTTTTCAATAGTGGCGGATGCGAACGGATGGGATTCACAAGCTAAGGCCTGTCATCTAGCCGTTTCTCTGAGAGCAGACGCAACGGATATCCTGCAGACTCTTCTCGAAAACCAAAGGCTAGATTTCGAAGCTCCGTCCATCGCATTGGAACTGCATTTTGGGGAGAAATGTTTGACAGACTACAGTAGGCTTCAATTCAAATCCCTTCAACACTAGCCCACCGAAACACTTTAAGAGCTCGACACGTATGTTGAAAGTCTGTCTCACCTCGAAAGAGAAACAAGGAAAATATTGTCTCTGCAATACTTCATCCATGGCATCCGGGATCCTCAAATACAGAAAGCACTACGAATGGCTGATGTGAAAGACTTAGAAAGTGCTCTGGTGTACACCATGAAATTTGAGGCTGTAAGGTACTTCTCCCGCCTTCTTCGCATGCCTTCGTGGTGTAGTGGTCTGCATGCTTGACGCGTAACCGAGACGTTCGTGGTTCGATTCCCGGCGAAGGCCTTTGCTCATTTTTCATGACTCCTGCTTCGAAAATAACCTAATGTCTCTACAAGGCAGCCCGGAAGCAACTCGCAGAGACAGACACACAATCAGAGCTGCGCAAGTCCAAGAGCCAATGGATCAAATGGCCGCTCGTCTAGATGATTTAACAAGACAACTGAATGCCTTGAGACGGTATATTAGTGATAAGACTGTAAAGGGCTGTAAAGGGCTGGATCTGCTGTGCTTTAGGCCACATGCGAAGGAATTGCCGAACTGCCCAGAGCACGGAAAATAAGACGGGCGATATAAACAAACAATTAAATGCCATGAGATGAAAAAAGAGTGACAAGATACCAAAGTGCCCGAACTGCGGAGTTGAAGGCCACGTGCGAAGGAGCTGCAGAACACATGGGGGTAAGGAAAATAAGATCATTTCTCAACAACGACGCCGGAAACAAATTAATGATCATGTTGAGAAGCGGAGGTTGCAGATGAGGAAAGACCCTGTTTTAAAGTGCTCAAGATTTCAACAGTGAGTGGCAACAGTAATGGACTATCCATCAATGGGCATATCGATGGAATTCCTTGCAGTGTGATCATTGACACAGGAAATAATGTGCTAATGATAGCATCATTCGGAAAGGTTTAGCTCAAGAATTTAAGAATGAACTGATTTGGACGCCATCCTGTGTTACCCTCCAGACTGCGTCTGGCTAGAAAATCGACATAAAGGGAAATTTAACGTGAACATCACCTTTGGAAGTGCAGCCATACGGCATATGTGGCGGATATTACAGATCCGTGCATACTAGGAGTGGACGTTTTAAAGAAATACAATTTTTCCTTGGTCTTCAAAGACAACAAACTGTTTTCTGCATCAGAGGACATAACTATCTATCCACAGAAGGGAACCTCACCTCGAAAGGCCGACGCGTTGTGTGACAGTTCCGGCTCAGAAAGCTACCGAAATCATATTAGCGTCGAAGACAAACCCGAAACTACCGGCAATTCTCCATCCCAGATGCTTATCGGTCGTGACCTTCGTCTGCCATGTGATCTTCTGTTTGATCGCCCTCCGGATGCGCTTTCATCGCCTGAGAAATACATTCAAGATCTCCAGGCCCGGTTTCGAGTGATGCATAATTTTGCACGAGAGCAAGTCAACTTAGCGACGGAGACCCGATACGACACGAGAGCTACTGAACATCGATTCAACGAAGGAGACAAGGTGTGGTTGCGGAATCCGACTCGACGCAAAGGATCCTCTCCGAAACTACAGTCACCTTGGGATGGTCGTACACAGTCGTAAACAGGCTGAACGACGTCATGGTTCGGAACCGTAAGTTATCGAACTCTAAGCCTAAAGTCGTTCATTACGACAGGTTAGCTCCTTACTATCGCCATAGTACGTAGTCTATATATAATTGTAAATAGTAATGTAACTAGAATAAGACCATAGTACTTTTTGTATTTAGCATATAATAATATTTAATTTATATTTAGTATTTAATTTGTATTTAATATTTAATTTGCATTTAGTATTTGATAGTATTTGATTTGCTGAAAGTTACTTATTGCAATTATTCTTTATTTTGTTAGTGTAATGTAATGTTTATTATTGCATTGATGCCTTAGTTGTGACTTTGGCTTCCTGACCAGGGATTGTACTGCCCGGGACGTGCAGTCCTTGGGAAGGGGGCAGTGTCACGGGTTTCATATTTTTATTTAGCTATTTATTTAGAATTGTAACTAAACTTGCTTTATTTTCCCGTGCAACGCAGACGATTTTAAAGAGAAAGCTACGTCGGAAAAGTAAAAATAAAAGAGCGCGTGCTTTTAATATTTAATAATAAAATATCTCGTAATTGCTGTTGCCATCCATAAAAATCGAAAAAAGAGGTTTTACCAGAATATTTTAGTGAATAATTAAAAAGCTTATAAAAGCCGAATTAAAACACCTCAGCTCAGTTGCTGCTGTTTTAAGCGAACTGTATTGTTTACTTATGCAGTTATTGATTGTAGAGCATTCGCTGTAAGATCGAATTAGTTTCTTTGTTTTGAATTGAGTTCTGCTTAACGTTTGAGATACTGCACGAATATCTCTGAAGAAATATTTCAGCCCTTTGCTTTATTTCTTGTGAAAAGAATAAATTTTATTAACTTTTTAACGACTTGTGCATTCAATCCATTACGAACCCATATGCAAGCGACAATATAATATAATACACCTACATCTTAAGGGATAATAATGCAAAATACTACAAATCTCTAAAGGTCTTAAGTTTAGCTAACGTGGCTAGCTGTTGAGTTAAAGCCTTGGACTAAAAATAAAAAGATAAAAAAAATGCAAAATAAAAAAATTGGAGTATGCCTAAAAATTGAAAGCAGCTGAAAAAAGTAAGGGATGTAACAAATTAAAACCTTTAAATTTTCAACTTTTTCTTTCTGCTAGACCTAGGAGTCCTCAAAGCGTTTCAGTCATCTTTGATAGTTAACAGCCAACTCTGATATTGTATTTTAATTAAGGGTGCTTTCAAAAATCAAAAACAAACCCCTACTTTTTTTCGGAATAGTCAGTTTGAAACGGAACAATTATCGAATCCTATAGACAATACGAACTTCATTTCATTCAGAAATATTCTCAGTTCTCATAACCTGTGACAACATGCTGCAGAAATACATCATCAGACTCATACGGATGGATCTGCGACGTTTACATACTGATATGTCTTTCAATTTACGTTACGTTCAATTTGATATGCTTTTCAATTTACGTTAATTTATGTTAATTTACGCAAAATGTATGCAGCTTATCACGGATGATGTGACTAGATGATCCAACATTGTCGTATTGATAAAGATATTCCTTTTTTTCACAGTAATGGTCTGATTTCCTCTTTTTAAGTTTTCCATCATACACGTCGTCTCCTGTG
>KK121043.1:61388-206741 GCA_000611955.2 Stegodyphus mimosarum
TGATCGAAGAGAACACCCACATTAAGAACATCCTTCTTTATTTTCTCAGTTCTTTCATATACTTACATACACTTTTCACTATATTAAAAATCTCATCTGTCGATGAACCTAAAAACATTTCCTTCGTACGCTTTGAAAAACCTAGTAGCACATCATTGCTTTTGTTTCAAGCACTTTTGCAAGAGCATCGCTAGATTACCGAACCTTCTTCCTATAGTCTTCTGAGTGTTGCGGGCGAGAAAATACTATATATTTCCAGGTATAGGTGTTAAGACTGCTGGGAGTTTTCAAGGGAGAAATGTAAAGCCTTTTCTGTGGCTTCTCCAAGATTTGATCCACGTATCTTACAGTGCTAGTTGGATCTGCCACCATGACAACAGGATAGAACTCGCGAATGGATGAATTAATTCTTTATGAAGATCACTGTCATTCATAACTTAGACGACATCGTTTGTACAAGCAATTTTTATTGTATTTTTTCTAATTTTCTGCTAAACTATCTAATTTTAATATTTTGATACTACAATGAATAAAATTTCTAAGGGAAAAACGAAAATACTGAATCATAATTTTCAAATGCTTATTAATTACAAAAAATGTGATAAATTGATGTTTCCAAGAAAAGTTACAACACAGCAATTTTATAATCGTCACAGTTTTGAAACTTTAAGAGAACATAGGCTAAAACTTGGGGAATTTTCAAGTATAATGTTCATTTCTAGCTCGTTAATGTGTTGAACTTAGATTTTCAAAACATCTGTGTATTAAGTAGTAAGATTCTTGAGAACTTACTGAATCTGTTGTACTCGGCACAAATTAGGGTTTCGAACCATATGAAATAGCTGGATACTTGGAGAAGTCTCGGTTTCTCATATACTGGAAACATGCCTCAGAGGATATCCAGCTGTGAACTCTAAAAAGAAGAGCATAAAATTAGAAAAGACGCGTAAAACATTTAAAGCTATAAGAAAAAGATGCAGCCTAAACTAAGAATAAAGATGCTTCCTTTCTAGTCAATAAATAAAATGTTATTTAATATATTCTTCTCATTTAATAGGTATAAAATGCTCTTCGCAAATATATTACATTCATTCTTCTTATATATTACACAGAGAAAATGTGTACTACATACTTAACAAAACTAATTAAATAAAGAAAAAATATTCTTCGTATACGTTTAATAAATTACAAGTAATATAATGTTTTTATCATTCTGTCTTACAATACTGAATAATGTACCACTTAGGCAATCTGAGGTTTAGTCTTTTTGAACTATTTTTCATAAAACTTGTTCAACAAACAAATAAAACAGATTTCCCAATCTTCCTTCTTATTGCTGCTCTTGCCTTCATTATTGCTTCTGTGAAATTAAATTAAAAGTCTGTCATTATACCTCCTAGGCACCATTTACTTCCCTACAAAAAAGAAGAACATTTGACGATGTTTCAAACTTCATTAACCACCAATGGGTCGCAAAAATTTCGCTCGTCAAAGTTCTTTCAATCGCTATGGATATTAAAATAGCTGATATTCGGGATTTAATTAAGATTTACAGTGCGTTTAATGCAAAGCAAATGAGATTCTTTCGTTTGCGATAAATAATCCTGTTAATATAAAATATGACTGAGTTAAACTAGGCAAATAAATAAAAATTTTATTTATTGCAGCATATCACAATATTTTCCTGTATTTTTTGCATTTTTAATTATAAGCGGAATTTTTGCCAATGTTTTATTGCAGTGGAGAATAATTCTGTATTTTTATTTATGTGTTTCAGGAGATTAGTGAACTATGTCTGGCTCGTATTTACGTTAGGTATCGATAACCGCATGAAACTTCATGTATCCATTTTCAAATCAGGGATTCTCTTCGGATCCGGGGCTTGAAATCAAATTTCGGATATTGTGCAACTGTTGAGTAATTTTAAATCCTTGACCAACACCTCTCAGCCAAAACAATAAATTGTAAGAAATTTCATTCAGTGGTGTCATTGACTCATTCAAAGACACAGCAAAAATAACAGTATGGGATAATGATATAATCTTATCAGCTCTTCTTATTAATTTCATGTAGTTCTTAAATGTTAAGGAATTTTTATTTCATCATTAGCATAGTTTATACAACAACATTAAGCATTAGCATAGTCATGCAACAATATGCTCATTAAGCATTAGCATGGTTTACACAACAATATGTGCAATATTTAAAATACCAGTGCATAAGTAATTTTCGAGTATTTACTGCATCCTTTTTTGATTTTTATTCTTCGAATTACTAGTATATTCTTTATTGTTCCTCTCAGTTTCATTTTTATAAAGCTACATTATAAATAGCTAGTTTAATATCAGGTCACTTTCAAAATAGAAATGGTTCCCTTTATCTTATAGAAAATAAAAATAGAACATGTACACATTTGCTCATTTATCTTTAAATCTTAATAAAAAACAGAAATTCAGCTTTCTCGATGTCATTAGTTGCATTTCATTTTTAACTATACATGCATGAAGAAGAGTATAATAATTATCTTAATTCTCACGTGCATATGATCCTTTCTTAAAGTACTTTTTTCAAACAAAACGCAATAGATTCATCATTATAAATGCATTCAAGAACAAACTATCTAGCAGTTTGCTTGTAACACGAATGACATTATTATTTATGAAGGCAGTTAGAAGAAATATTTCTTTACTTCACATTAATAAAAAAGCTAAAATATTACCAAAAATATAAGGTAAGTAAAAGGAAAGTTTCAGGCAAATAATTATTCTTCCTAACAATGAATACTTCGAATTCAATACTAATACAATGCTGTCAATACTAATATAATTTATATAAATACAGTGCTGTTAGACCATATTAAATATACGTATGATATTAAATAATACATTTGACTGTAAAATAGGATGAAGTAGGAAAACTTCTGATTGATGGATATTCCAAACGACAGAATTTCTAGGCTTTTGATATTTAGACTGATAGTTTTTCTACACATTCTTCATTAAAATCTCAATATCAGACAGTTAGATATATCTTTTAGAAAAGTACAACTGGCTTTTGAATTTCTAAAGGAATAAAAACGTCAACTATATTAGGCCGTAAATCAGTATATAAGTTTTGCATGGTCGAAACTAATAGCTTGGTCTTGACCAGACGTTTCGTAGGATCATTAGATTTTTTGAAGCAATTATTTTTTGAGATGTGAAAAATGTGCAGTGCAAACGCTGGAACTCGAATCCTGGACCTCTTGAATATGCGTTAAAGTATGCTTCCAATTACACCACGAAGAGATGCGGAAAGGAAGGAGAAAATACCTTATATACTCCCACTTTTAAAGAGAGACTGGATATGAAGGGACTCAATCGCCAAATCCTACTGGTGAAGAATTATCGTCTATCACCTTTTGTGCAAACGTGAAAACTGTGCAGTCCCCTGCTCGGGACTCGAATACGCTTCGAATATGCTTCCGAAGCGAAGGCATGCGGAAAGGAGGGATAAAATACTTTATAGTTTTATCGATAGATGAATGAATAATATATTTTGTTCCTTCAGCAAAAAGAAAGGGAAGAACATTTAAAAGGAAATTCATAAGGAAGAGGAAAAACAACTGTGGTTTATATTTCATTCATCAATTTCATATGTTAAGCCGTTTGTTTATAAGATGAATCGCTTTCTTGTTACAACTAATGTCAGTATTTCCTTAAAGTATGCAAAACGTTTTAGATGTTATCTGTATGACTAACACTGTATATAAAAAAACGAAGACATAACGTGAATAAAAGTATTTGATTCTTAGTATTAACAGGTTAAAATATGTAAGCATTAGTAGCAAAGAAGGGCAACAGGATTGTTTTATAATAACAATGTCGATGCAATTAATACAATAACTTCGAGGAATTTTAAGATACACATTAATGTATTACTTTAACTGTCCAACAAAGTGTACGGTACGACATTCATATTTATGACAATGCTCTGAAGGCATTGTCATATTACAGCAATCAACAAGTGCATAGGAAGCAATTTTGCCTTTGTTTGAAATATCGGAAGATTTCTGCGCTTTATCGGAACATATCTAGAGAATGTATTGGGTTAAGCAAGGATTGTAGTATTATAGTAAACACAGTGAAGGAAAACCAGGACTGCAAGACACTACATAATACACTGCTACGTTCACTGTTCTAGTCTAGTTAAATGCTTAGGTGGAAACGATAATCGGCATACGACGTCTTTGAACAGATGCGTATAATACCTATCATCATTGTAATACTAGTAGCATAAGGAGGTTGCGATAGTGTCACAGTAATAAAGTATATATTGCATTTAATTTTATAGTACTTATGACTTATTTTGCTTTTGTATGCATTTCTCCTAGTGGAGCAATATGAATTCTGTAAGTAATTCTCTGATGAGATCTTGAAACGTTTCAATTTATATAGCATATTTTTATTTATTTTGTCACTTTCCAATTTTTTTAACTTTTCCCTTTAGACCTTTGTTTTAAATTCGAATTTTCGGAATCAGCTGTTCCAATCAGTTTATTGAAAAATGCCCAATAGATTTAAAACATATTAGAGAACCGGAAGGGCTTAAGCGATTCTTTACCAAGTAAAATATATACAAAGCGTTTAGAAATATCTTTATTAATTAAAATATCACTACAGATCTAAATAAAAATTAGCTACCAAATGTATATATAATACATTACATGCTCCCAAGTTATATAATTCAGTTAGGATATTGAAACCAAAGTGTGTCTCTGACAAGTAAGGCGGTCAGCGATGCAGCATTGAGCCCATGTTCGAATACCAGAAAAGACTTGAATGTTTGTAAATGTGTAATATTTTGGAGGCATGGGGTACTTAAAATGCCATTATCTTAAAGTTCCCTTTTGTGGTAGGGGAAGAAAGATAGTTGTAAACTGTCATTAGCTGAATTCGTTCCCTGGAATGTTTTGCATCGAAATTAAGACGGAACTTGTCAAAGTCGAACTGCCACCCATAAGTTGCCAAGTCCCTTGGCTAACACCATGCCCTAAGCCCTGCATTTTTCTCACCACATATTTGTTACGATGATCTGAAACCTGTAAGATAATAACAAAAATATTAAAAACAAATATTTTTATCTGAAAATGAGCATCAAAGGCGTTGATAAGCTATTTCATGCATCTTGGCGGTCATTTATTGTCAACGTATAAGTAATCGCTGTGAAGCTAAGCATTCAAATCAGAGTACATGTTAAATTAAAGTTAAACTGAAGTACATCGATAACCTTCGAGGCTATGGACTAAACTGAGGAGCTGAGGCTCATATGTATCAAATAATAGGGCACTGGCGAGCAGTGGTGAAGTAAATTTAAACATACACTTAAGTATAAATCGAAGAGGAAATTTGGTATCTGTCAATTTTGTTGGACACCAGTGGCACACAGGTTGAAGGCCAATCCAATATGTAACAAAAGGTCACAAAAGAGAGGCTGAGGATTATATTAAGATGAATTTTAAATTAATGTTACAATAAAACATTCTGCTGCCTGTCCAGTGTTCAAGTCACTTATGACCTGCAAGGTGATGCTCACGGTCAATCATTCAGTAAGTCAACAGTCTGTCGTATTCCAGAAGCTTTAAATACATTTTAAGTTATTATAAAAAAGAAAGATACCCGATAACTATTAATGCCTACCAAGGCAGCACTAAATATACCTAGTATATATTGAAGGATACATTTAAAGCAATTTTGAAGGAGATTGAATTTCAACTCTGTACTGCGCCAGTTCACATCAATGCCTGTTAAGTCAACGTTGGATCTACATCGTAAAAATCATATGCATATATATATATATATATATAATTATTTTTCTAGATTATGCTATCCTGAAAAGTGCAAAATTAATTTCAGTTTTAGGCTGTTAAAGCCCTTGCTTTTATTATGTAATTCCTAAATTTTATTTCTTTATCTGCAGATAAATCATTATATATATATATATTAAAGTATAATTAATATATATATATATTAAAATTAAAAAAAGCGCAACTGAGTTTTTCGAGACTGGGAGGTTAAGATTAACAAATAGGAATTTGTATCCGGATGATAAAGAAATTTATGCAGATATTTAAATTGATATTGAATCAAAGCACAATAACATGGCCTGTTGTTCACCGGTACTCGTCAGTGTTGTTGGTCACTTTTGACCTTCAAGTTTAGGATCATTTGGCTGCCTCACACTTGTGACAACGCGCTTTCCAACGCTGTCGTTCCCAGTAACCTAAAAGTTAGAAAGCATTTGTAGTCAACCCATAAGTCATGAGAATACTGCTCTGCCACAAATTTTAATATATATTTAAAATACAATTAATTCAAAACTCAAGGGTGCCTTTCCAGTTCAGATAGTGCAGTAAATTTATAGGAATTTTAAAATTAAAGGGAAAATGAAGCTTGCCAGAGCCCTCAAACTTGTTGGTCACCGATCACCTAGAATTTGGCGTTCATTATATGAGGCCATGGGCCACCAGTGTGAAGCAGCGGAGCAAATAAGTTCAAAATAAAGTAAACGGAAGGTCACTGATGCCCTTCAAAGCTGCTGATCGCAAGTGATCTATTCAATAACAGTTAGTGATTTTAATGGCGGTCAGTCTTAAGATCACTGATGTGGAAGAGGACAGTGAATTCTGATAAGCCGTTAGCGTTAAATAAGTGGCGACCGTAATGGATGTCATTTGCTGTAAAACTTATGGTCACCAGTGATCATTAGTTCCACTAGAAACCTATAAGTTCTCAACGCTGTCTAAGGAAGTGCAACATCGTTCTCGCCACAATAACCTTTGGCTGACAACTTAGTTCACAGCGCAACACACCCGTAATGTTTAATAACACACTAAGAATTTTGAAAAGTCTCAACTAAAGACATTTCTAACGTTAAAATTCCAAATATGAATTTATTTGTGCAGTAAAAAACTCGCAAATTTCAAGTGCTAAAGTATTCCTTGTTCTTAATCTTCACGGAGAGAAACGAGAGGCTTACAAGAAATTACTAATAGCTTTATCGTCAGCGCATTTGACGAAGCAAGTTCGGAAATGAACATTTATAAAGCAATTATATGTAACTGTATCGATTGTTTTATAAGTTGGCTTTGTCATAACTTAAGAATGTAACTTCCATGGCTTACGTGTCATTTGCTAAAGACGAAACAGTTTTCTCCTTTGTTTTATCTTCTGTTGTTAATAAAGAAAAGTAATCATATGAAAATTTATTGATGTTTAAGTTGTCTAGTCTATTTCGTTGTTATTGTGGGCATTTATCCAGGTAAGTAAATTACAAATGTTTATTCAAAGATAAAAAATTATTTATATTTTAAGCGACTGAAAATGAATTATTTTGCATAGCCATTTTGCGGAATTCATTCCTCTGTGATGCGTCAAAAGAAATTTAATATATGACTAAGAGAAGAATGTTCTTTATACAATTTCATCGTTTTTATAGGGCAAAAATATATTTTAATATCGTGACACTTATTCCTTCATGTTCCTCCCATGCCATAAAGTAAGTACCATATATTCTGACGTATGACACGCACTTTTAAAACAAAAAGATCAAAATTTACCGATGCGTGCTATATGCCGGATATAAAAATGGTACATTTAAAATTAAAGAAAATATGAGCATACAAAAATTATATTTCTAGATGTCTCTAAATTACGTTTGTTTAAACGAAATTACATTCCTTATGACCTTAAAAATTGTCATTATAGAATAACATGAAAAGTTCGTTATATCTTCAGGCACGTTATAGAATTCTATTTCAATTTTACATCGCTGTTACTCTGATCCGTAAATAAATAATCATTTTTCGTCTAGATTGTTAGACATACTAAATTTTTAAATGGCATTTGAGTTTGGTCGAGTTTAATTTCATTCCATACTTTAATACTCACATATTATTTCTAGATTACCATAACGCACCTGGCCTCCTTTTGTGAATGTTGTTTCGTCCTCTAACATCCACGTATTGTACTGTCGTTTTAAAATTTCTCTTAATTGGTCTGAAATAGTTGTCATTTCTGAATTGCACAATTTCAACAATTTATTCGTTTTATCAGCAAAGTTGCAATCTCAGCATGTCTCAAACTAAAAGATTTTCTGGATTCTTTAAGGTAAAAAGATGCTTTTGCCAAACATACTGTTGCATGCGTACGAGTTCGTAATAGACTGAATGCGCAAGTCCGATAAAAGATTAATAAAATTTATTCCTATCAAAAGACATGTAGCAGCACGCTGGAATTTTTCTCAGAGATATTCGTACAATTGTTTACTATATCAGGCAGTAATAATTAGTTGAATGCAAATACGTTAAATAGAACGCAATTCACTGCGCATTTAAAGAGAAAGCTAATTCGATCTCACCGTGAATTTGCAACAATAATAACAGCAGCTAACCTAAAACAGAGCTGAGATGTTCTCTCTCTGCAATTTGATAGCTTTTAGTCGATCGTTCGAGATAGTTCTAGCATTTTCTGCTTCTCGAGATTTCTGGAAACGAGCAAGGGGATGGAATTACAGTTACAGATAACATAGTAGTCAATTACATTTTTTCAATTTAAATATAAATTATGAAATATCTATTTATTAAACGTTAAATGCACGGGCTCCTGTATTTTTACTTTTCCGTTGTAGCTTAAAATATGTCTTGTGCTGCATTGCACGGGGAAATAAAACAATTTTAATCATAATTTTTCTAAAACTATCTAACTAAATACAAAATTCGTAACACTATCTTTTCCACAATTTCACATCATTTTCTTCCCCCCTTTCTCATGAACATGAATGAAAACACCATTTGGGAAATTACATTTCGTCATTACCTTTCTTTCAAAAATAACTATGGGTTTTAATTTTGTGCCGTTCGCTAATCAGGAAAGCACTCCGGTGTTACGAAGCTGAAATTTAACTGTTTTAACTTTTAAACTTTAAAACGTACGGGTTTTAACTTTTACTTTTAAAGCTTTAAATCTCTGCATACTCAACCTATCTTGGTGCCCCGAAGAAAAGCTAAAATAATTAATACTGCAATTCTTCTAATTAGAGGGGCAGGAAACTGACTGATTGACCTGACTCGAAAAATATTAAAATAACTATTTCTTAGAATTAATTAACTCACACAAAACAAAGCAAAGCAAATTCATCTTAATAAATCTGAAACTGAAAAACACAGGAAGGAATAAATCTTCTCTAGTACTCGGTAGGAATGAATACTATCCCTCAAACAAAACATTTATAAATTCACTTAAATTCATATTCAATAATTTCTAAAATTTACTCAAGAGTAACAAGATCAAATTCCTTAAATCGAACCTCATAAGCTCCAGAGAAGAAATATTCAAAACAATCAATCAGTTCCACTACGAAAAATCAAGCAATAGATTTAACCTTCCTGACACATAAAACAAGCATTAGAAATCTTCCTAAAACACAATTAAATTGATCATTAAGACGTGGTTAGTACAGGGCGCGTTGTGAGTACCCTAAAATGCATAAAAATTTTTCAAAACCCCGATATAAATCTCCATGTTTCTTAAAAGCCATACGGCTCAAACAAATAAGTGACTCAACAGACAAACTACGTAACATAAAAAAACAAATGCGAGTAAAGCATATAATCAAACTCATCTATTAATATCTTGAATAACCTTAAGATAGCTCTCCAGTCTATCCTTACATAGAATAGCAATTAATATTCTTAATATTCCACATTAAATTTCCTTCAAGAGTCATTTATCAAGATCAGATTTTGCAATTTAACATAATAGCAATTAATTCGATTACACTAGAACATTAAATGAATTATTTAAACTGGATCTCACATAAACTAATACAGAAATTACAATTAACATCGACTTCATATTTAATAGTAAAAAATTTTAAATTCTCCTAAAGACACAAACAATTTTCTCTATTATCAAATGGAATTCTTCGCCTATCAGTTACGAAAGATTCATTTGCACTATTCTCACTTGACAAATGCTATAATGGTAGCAATAAAAGTATACGATGATTCACTAATTAAGTCAGTGAAACAAAATCTTAATCCTTCACAATTAACCGAGTTCTCAGTTACTTCTTAAAATACATATATATATATACATAAAAGAATTATATCACTAGTTCGCCATGGAATTAAGATAGACAGGGAATAGAGAGTGAGACAAAAATAATTAAAATATTTCACTTACAGGTGGGAGGCAACTTTCCCGAAATTATAATCATGCTACTGTTCGAATACCTTGGGGAGCGTCCAATTATAATTCACAGAAAACGATATGAAGATGAGGTGATGCTAAAATTTTTTGTCTCTTGTCATCAAGCAAGGAAAAATTCTTTATCAGGAGGGCATCTGGGAGCTTCCTCAAATCTTCCAGCCCGTCTATCACGATTCCGTCACTCTGCGACACTCGTCCGCGGACCGCAGGCGTGAGCCAACCCGCAAGGCGAAGCTCGGCCCGAGGACGAACGCCCTTTCTCTGTCTGACAACTATTCTCCCAAGATGTACCGTGCTCAGAAACTAACTGATTTCTAAACTCGTGTAAGAACCGAGGAAATCTCGGTTTCTCCTCCTACTAAATACTCTTGCTCAAAACCTAACACATAAAATCAAATTTCGCCAACCCGAGATTTTCACTATAATTTAACTGAACAAGTATACCCCCTCAAACGAATAAAAACAAAGTCATTGTCTACAGTCGACGGTTGACCAGCTGCAGGTGTGTCATCCTAACACGTGGAAAATCTCTAGACTAAAAATTCGACCGCCTTGCTAACTAGCGAAAAATCTAAGGAGAACAGCAAAAACTGCCCTTTCAAGATCAAATTTACAACCGCTCCTTTCTTCGGAAGGAACGGATTTATATAAGTATTGCAACATTCACAAAGCGAGAGTGCAAGTGAAATGAGAAGGTCAATTTATAACTTTCCTTTACTGCTCAGTAACAAAAGACATAGGAAACAACACTATACTGCCCTCAGTTATAACTGTTATCTGAGAAGCTATTTCGACAGGTGTTATTTTCGTTAAAAGACGCTACCCTTTCTTCATTAGAAAATTGGGCCGTTGAAGAAAAATAATTTCCTAAAGATTTTAAATACATTCTTTACAAATATATATATATATATATATATATATATATATTCAGTACGCTCTTCAGAATTTCAAATTTAAAAATCAAATACAAATAAAAATAAAATATTTAAATAATTGATTACTTAAATGACATATACACACTTAAAATTGGCGTCACAGAATTAACGATACAACACCGGTGAAGTGAGATTTTTCGTGACCAGTTGTTTTTATTTGAACCGTATTTGTTCCTTTCACGTCAACTGTTTTATTTTCCGTCATATAAAAAATTACTGAAGTTTAATTCACACTTCTAGCACGTTACAGTAAATAACTGATTCGCCTTCTTATGTAACTAATCTACTTCTGTAAGCTTTTCAATTTGTTGTCCAAAGTTTCTTCCTTACCAGAATGAGTTTTTAGAATCGTGTTAAATGCAAATGAGAAGTAGAGCAGTATTTAAGTCAAATTTCACTGACTTCGCCAGGGAAAGTTAAGCTTCCTGAATAGCGCGCATTTGCGGGCCAAATAGTTTAGAATTGTGTTAGTTTCGGCTAAATATCTTTTGTTAGTCATTAGTTAGTACTTATTTCTTACATTTTGAGTTTAAGCCCAAGTGGAGGCTTTGCCGTATGGCCTGAGAAAGGGGCCAACTGTATATCTGTATTTGAAGTAAGTAAAGGGTAATTAATTCTTCTTGAGTTTACGTTTCTGTTCTTGGACTTTAGCGATTATTCGCTTAGCGGTTAACTATGCTCCTCAACATTACATTTAACAGGATAAAAGTGAGGAACAATACGAGCCTTTGGAGAACTTTTATTTTTTCTCGCGGAAATTAAATCGACTACATGAACTCAAAGGTACTTTAAATTATTCATTTGCCTGTTCATTTTTTTGTCCACTTAAGGCAAATAAATGCGCGCTGTTACCTATTACAATTAATCTCTTCTGGCGATTTTCTAGGACTAACTTCGCAACACTTTTTTCTAAGATACGCCAATTCTTTACTCCTTTGATTAAAGCAGATTTAATCTTTGAAATATTAGTTATTTTGATTTCAATTTTCTTCCAATAATGTACGGAGCTTTTACGAACAATAAACATCTTTGCTTCTCTATAGTTTCCATTTCCTTTCTCAAATAGAATGACTTTGCAAACAGAACTGTGTTTGTTTCGTTTCGCAGGAGCCATGTTTACCGCTAAAAGGAACACTAGATCATCTGTATTTAACTAAGGTAAATGCGACATACTAAAGCCTTCGATTATCACTTTAAAATCACTGCTTCATACAACTACTGAGAGAGAAAACACCTGACACCTAATTTCGCGAATTAAGAGTCCTAATTCCTTGAAGTCTTAACCTAAAAATTTTCTCGAAATCCTAGAAAAACATTTTGATATAAAACTGCATTGAATACAACACACCTCCTTTGCAGAATTATTTACACTGACAAGCATTTCTCCCCCACACACATGTTTCTTGTCAATGCAGTATACCATTATCGCCCCACCATATCCGTTATCTCTTGTCAATTACAGTATACCATATTTCGAAAACCTGGGAAAATGAGCACTGCGCATGTATCTTTCAGGTTTGTTCGTAAAGAAAACGGTGATTGTTATACTGCTAATGTACGTGAAATGTATCAAATAATGTGTGAAATTATAGGTGTCCGTTATACGCCGGAATGTACGGTACCTCCAACACACAATAAGATTTCTATGCTCATAGAATGCTAATTTTGAAGCTGCTTTAAAAATCATTAAAAGGGTTCGGAACACAGTTGTCTTCCTCGTTTAGTTCAAGACAGTTATATTTGAAGAACCACTAGAATCTTAAGTGGGATATTATATCCTTTCGTTTTGATTTCATCTGTAAGTTGAAGCTTATTCTTTGGTAAAAAACTGTGAAGTGTCTGAAATACTTCGATCTGATATTTATCAAAGTATGAATCCAAAAACCTAAATTATTTATCACAGAAACAACATTTTCAGACTTTATAGAAATACACTGGTTATCATAAATTAAGGAAAAATCACAGAAAAGCGATAACTCCCTCAAAAATAAGCCAACCGTGTAAAATTTGAATATGTTGCCAACTAAGAGTAGCTGAGCAAAACTGCAATATACAAATTAGCGGCGCTGCATTCGGAATGCGTCATCTGCGAGGAGCATAAAAATCCATGTTTAAGAGCAAGCCCACATGAGTCTTTCTGTGGTTCATAGACTTGGAGCCCATTCCAAACCACAGATTCGGCATCTAGGAGGTTCAGCCAAGGATGGCCAACTGCTACGAGGAGCGCCTACGAGGATTTGACATTATGTGCCCGCAGGAAAAGAACCGCTACTCCGTCTCTTCTTAGATCTTTCCTTGATGCAGCTACCGGAAGGTCGGTGTCAACGGTAAATGTGCGTAGAAAGCTTCAGGAAGGTGGTCTGTATGCGAGGCGAACAGCCATTTGCGTGCCGCTCACGTCACGCCGTAGGAGGGACCGTTTGCAGTGGGCACGACAACATGTCCACTGGACGCATAATCAAAGGAGGGCTGTTCTCTTTACGGATGAGTCTAGGTTTAGTCTAGAAAGTGATAGTATGCGTTATTTCTTATGGAGAGAACCTGGAACCCGTTATCATTCGTCAAACATCCGTTAAAGAGATGCATACGGAAGGGACAGTGTCTGTCTTGTGTGGTGGCATCTCTTTGGGTGTACGCACAGACCTCAATGTCTTTCCAAGGGGAACCGTAATTTCTCAGGTTAACAGAGATGACATCCATGAAGCTTATTTGCGCCCATATACCGGAGCAATAGGTGATGCTTTCCTGTTACAGGACGACAACGCAAGACCACACAGGGCTCACATCGTAGATGATTATCCCCAGCAGGAAACAATTATGCGCGTGGAGTGGCCAGCTCGATCCCCGGACTTGAATCCTATCGAGCACGTTGGGATGCTTTAGGGAGACGTCTAACTGCTCTCAATCCGCCCCCCAGACCCTTGTTGCGCTTGCAAATGCTTTGGAAGAGCAATGGCTCTCGCTTCGTATAAAAATGATAGACCGCATAATTGAAAGCATCACACATCGCTGTATGTGATGTGTTGCTTCTAGAGGCGATCATATTCCATATTGAAAGTACTTTTCCTACAGCAAACTGACACCTTCGATTCGTTGATTTTATACATGTGCTAATTTCTATACTAATTTCTATAATAGCCGCCATTGTTCGAGATCACGGCTGCCACAGGCCTCGGCATTGATTCAAAGTGACTTTGGATATGTTTTTGGCGTACAGCAGACCAAGCAGCTTTCACACGTTCTCAAAGTTGATCTGGTGTGGCAGCTTGGGATGTAATCTGGGACAATCGTTCAGCAACCATGGACCACATGTTTTCTAACGGCAAAAGATCAGGAGAGCGAGCCGGCCAGGGAAGCAATTCAGTCTGGCGATTGACGAAGAACCCTTGCGCAATGCGTGCCACGCGTGGTCGCGCATTATCCCGTTGAAATATGGCTGTGGGCAAGCCCTGGATGTAGGGAAGGACAACTGGCTCCAACACCTCGGAGATGTAGCGCTGGCTGTTTACCGGCAATGTGAACTAGAGGAGTGCGAGATTCATATCCAATACCGCCCCATACCGTAATACCCGGTGCAGGACCAGCGTGGCGGTGCATAACGCAGCTGTTCAGCATCCTTTCTCCACGGTGTCTCCAGACTCGAATCCGAGCATCGTGGTGTTGCAGACAGAAGCGTGTCTCGTCAGTAAAGACAATTTCATTCCATTCTGTCCACATCCGTCTTTCATTACACCATTGGCAGCGGAGACGTCTGTGGTTCTCAGTCAAGGATAGACGTAGCAATGAACGTCTCGCGGACAGACCACACTGCTGTAAACGGCGTCGAATGGTACGCGCAGACACTGGACGATGCGTTGCGGACTGAATATGCTGTGCTATGGTTCGTGATGGAGCTGAGAGATCCGTCACTGCCATGCGCACAATGTTCCTGTCATCACACGAAGTGGTGCACTAAGGTGGATGCGATCGAACGCGTCGGTCCGTCGTACCCTCCTGCATACAACGGTCATATATCCGTATTACAGTTGTTTTTTTTCGTCCAACACGACTACCGATTTCCCTGAAAGATAATCCACACTCTTCGGTAGGCCACTATCCTTCCTCTGTTGAACACGGATACTTGATGAAACGATGATCGCTGTTTACTACGAGGCATAATTGATCGTTTTTTTTGAAAAAGCCACAAGAAAAACACAATTGCCGACAAAACAAAACCAGAAAAAAACGCAATTGCCCAACTTGAAATCGTCGAAACCTCAAAGCCTTAAATAGTGCTTTGAAGTAGCGCCACAGGCGCGCGTGATGTGCGTCTGCGCTGAAATTCTAATCATGCGCATATCTCACCTCCGCTAATGCATGTTGTAAATTTCATGTTATTTGCATGCTTCCATCAGGGTGTTTCATTTACGGTCGCCAGCACTGTAGAAGCTTAATTGAAATGCGTAATTTAGAAAAAAAATAAAAAGCTTTAACCCCAAGTATTAACTCAAATGTTTTTTTTTTAAATATTTTTCCTTTTGACCGCCACCGTATTTTTGTAGGCAAATGTAATGCAGTATATAGAGATTAATGCCTTTTACAGATTCCTTAAATAATTTTATTAAGTCTAGTAAAGGCTTGGAAGCTAGGCTATACTCGAAAGCAGTTGCTCCAAGCTGCATGGGATGCAGCATATTTGATGCGCCCAAGGTAAATTGCTTAATATACTGCCATAGACCCCTAACCCTCTGTCCAAATATATCAATTGAATCAATTAATGTCTTTCTCATAAAAATACTATTTAATGATATTAAAAAAATGTTGCGGAATAATACATTTTCTTCGTATTTTTTACCTTTTATGTACAACCTGGAAATAAAATGTAAGATCGAAAGACTTGACAAAACGATGCTTTTTCAAATCTGTTTAGAGAAAAGTGCCTTATTTGTTGTTCTCTCAGTCATTGTCGTTTCGGTATTATCTGATATGTCCTTACTTTCCCTCTTCACCAGCGGGCAAATGTCACTATAAAGTTACTGAATACTGCTAATTTGATGTGGGTTCAGTTCTAGGCAAACGAGCTGGCTGTATGGTCATTTTCACGGTCTTCGCTATGTGTTGTTGTGACTTATCTTACTTGTTTGGCAGTAATATTAGAACCAGCCCACGAAATTCTTTGTCGCAAGGAGTGCAAGATTGCACTTGTTGTTGGCAAGAGCCTTGAGCACCCTACAGGTGACAGGTCGACTTTACTTAGTTCCGGTCCCAATTTGGATGGAGAGCACCTCGGGAGGACATGGCCGAGGGTCTCCCACTCTTCTTATCCTACCAACACCCCCTCGAGAGGCCTTTAGGCTCGCTACATGTTCTGAGTGCCCCCAAGCCGCACAGACGTTATACATTTACTATCTTCCATGCCTTCTCCGGAATTCGAACGCGGTGCCTTCGGTAAGGTAGTGAGCATCGCTAACCATTATCCTGGTTGCGTAGCTTCACCATGTGTAACGTAGATATGAGCCAATTTTCCCTAGAAAAGTCTACATGAAGTTATCCCTTTACTTAGGCAGACATCCATCGCGTTTTTTTGCCATAACCAAATAAACCAAACAAAGCAAAACAAAACCGATATATGTAACAGTCACATTTCAAATCCTCAGAGTTTACATTTTATTTAATGACAAATTTAATTTCCCGAAGATTTGCCTTTTGTATTAGTATTTATTGTAATACTTACTTTTTTCTCTCGCTGTTACTGATATTTTTTTCGTCTACACCTGGTGATAACGTCTGGTACCACCCCAGAAAAACGCGTACCAAAGGTTGGGAATCGCTGCTCACACACACAACACCCTAAGCGTGATTTGTACAATTCAGTATTTGTATATAATTCAAAAATTTCTTAAGCAGTAGCTGTATGTATGGCACGGAACAATTCAGTAGTATGATTATATGTCATGTATACTTTTGTATTATGAATCAGTATCAGTAATCGCATGTATGGCACGGAGCAATTCAGTTGTATGACTATGTATCATGTATGTTTATCTATTATGAATCAGTACGTTTATCTGACAATCTTATCTGTGTATCAATCATTCTTCGTCTAATGTATGTAAGCAAATATCATCAAAAGTTTTTATGTACAATGCAACCAGCCCTTGTATGGCAATATTCAACCTTTCTGTTTTAGGGCGTTGTTCTGGGCAGTTGCGGAATTCGGACAATACTCGACTAGTTTGTGTAAGCCGCCCGGGTGTCCGGATCCTGCTCTCAATAGTCAATTTTTTATTGCTCAAGCATGCCACAGATTTAAGGATTAGGCTACTGGTTAACTTAAATGAAAAAATGTCTTTCAAATATGATATTATTTTCCTCTTACTGAAATTCAAAGGATTATTTTTTTGTTATCAAGAAAATGAAATTAAGCAGATTGGTTAAAGAATTAACTAAAATAATTATTATTTAATTTTTTATTTATATATCTACAAAATAAATTTCTGAAGTAAGTCATTAGATGCTCGAAATTATACATATCAATCAAATTATAAAAATAACTATTAAAAATTATTTCAAACATTGGTCAAAATATTTAAAGGAAAATAAAATTCATTGTTTACTTTATTCACACAGTTATTTCTAAATGAGGACGTAATAACATTAATTACAATTTGTTTTACCTTTAAGGAACAAAGTCAAATGCTTCCGTAAGAAAAACGCTGAAACAACGCTTAAGTGCTAAAATAACTGAAACTGAGCAACTAAGCGTATCATGGAATTCAAATCAGTTAGTCAAAGCATTGACTTTAGCAAAGCATCATAAATGATGGCATTTGTCTTTTCCTATTTGCGTTCTCATTCGTATTGAATTATTGATTTCTTCTTCAACAGAAGCTAACCAGACCAAAGTAATTTAGTGGCCTCTACTACCGGAAGTAAACTACTTTATAAAGGAAAGTTCCGCGCTTGGTAGCCTGCCAGTTAACTTCATTACTGCTAGCGAAGCGCATCGCGTCATAAATAGTAGCTTCATCATTTATAGTCGGATAAAGGCTATTCCTTCCATGACAGTGCTACGTTTAGGTTTAGTAATTGCTTCATTAGCTTCTAAGTACTATTCCGAAACCACGGCAGAAAACTTTGCTGATGATTTTTCTTTTGAATTCGCTTAAACCAATTCTCATTCTATTACAGTTAAAGGACTGGATAAAGAGTAAGTTCAGGGATTTAAACTTTTCAGCTAAAAAAACAAATGTTGTGGAAAGATATTCGCAACTATATTATAGAATGGTTTTGAACCCTGTAATAGCGTTTCAATTTGAGTCCGGTAAGAGCTGGTAATGGGGCTGCTCGGATTCACTGTCAGTATACTTGCTAACACATTTCTAATGTTTCTATAATTTCGAAGGAAGAGAAATGTAAATGGAATAAAAATTTATGATGTCAATTATTTTTTGTTTTACATTAACTCGGAAAAGATTTAAATTAAATATTTCTAATATAGTAACTAGAGGTTGTAAAAATAATATTTTACATGGTTTGCATTTTACCGTAATTACAGGATATAACAGCATACCGTAATTACAGCAGTTCTAAAATATTTTCATTTGGTTTACAGTTTCTTTGATGTTAGTCTTACTGAACTGAAACTGTAAACAATTTTTTTTCTACAAAAATAAAATAAATTTATAATAGTTAATAATTTGAAATTTCTACTGTGGTAATAAAGCGAAACATTGATAAAATAAATAATAATAATGTTAAAAATACGGCATCGAAAATGAAAATCAACATAGATTTTACTTAATTAAAGAAATATAAACGCATAAGAGACTATCTATTATAAGAATGCAGTGCATTATACTACGTATCCAACTACGTACTATATTACGCATCCAAGGATAACTAAAATGGTGTGCAATTAAACTGTAAGAAAACTAAAAATTCTGACTAAATTGGAACTATATTCCGTGTTTCCATGTAAGGTTAAGGTCAATAAAAGAAATACAAAATTCTGATTTATGCATTACGAGGAAGCAAATTCTGCGTCTCTAATCTGGGTTAGCTTAAATAATATTTATTTTGCCTCTAATATCCTAGAGCCGCATTTGCAGGGGTACTGTCGATGAAAAATTTTAGAGTGTTTGTATATGTATCATTGACAATATATTTGGTAGTTTACTTTGTCTGTCTATTCTACATTAGTTATTAACTGATGTAAAAGTTCTCGAAGTATGGATGTAATTCATAACATTTCATACTCAAATTCCAGTTTTTATCTTTAACAGCTGAAATCAAGTACGCTATCCTCTTTAATACATAGTTACATTCTTTGCAGTGCAGCTGTTTTCTACCAATTTACCTTAAATAAACTTTAGGTGAATAAGTACTTGCTTAACAATGGTATGGAATTTGTTTTCTGATGGCTATGGCAATTTGTTGAATTGCGTCTTTCTATTCATTAGCTAAAAGAGCGTAAGATTTGAGAATTTTCCTGATCAAATACAGTGCATGAACTCGAGATTATTACTTTATAAGGAAGTGAAACAGATTAAAGTTCAAAAGAATTACCTGAATATAACTGAGTTCCATCTACAGGAAGGGGCGAATGGCTTATTTTTCATTTGATTCTTCTCATGGAAGAGTATAGATCTTTTGTTAATTTCTTGAGACGTACATTGTCTAAAGAATTTAGAATTTGTGAGGAGAAGTATTCTTAAAAGCAAACTGCCTTATCACTTGGAATTGGACACTAAATATCCTTAAGAACGGCTTGATATGCTGATTATTACAGTACACAAATGCACTAAAGGAATGTTATTATCTCCTTATGTATACCTAAATCTGCGCAACTAAGGGAATCATGTCAAGACTATCAGTCCAAGTTGCGTGATGAGTTATCTTCCATAATACTAATGTCAGCTATAGGGACATAAGCAATTTAGAAGAAAGGAATCTCGAAATGAAAAACTGCTTTTTTCGAAAACGAACTCGTGACCATATAATAACCACATTCAAACTAACTCAATGTGTTGCTCGTTGTACTACAATAGCATATACGATTAAATCTATAATTCTTTGTAGTTTAATAAAATAAAGTCAAAATAATAAACGATTTATCTGTAATTAACGGCTATCTTAGAACTTCCCTTTTCCAAAATGTAGCTCCATAAGAAGAACAAATTACAGAAAAGCTCTCTCTGATATTTCACATAACTCCACACATAAATTTCACACGTAATGAACTCATAGTGCTTTATTCAACTCACACATATTTAACGGTACTGTAAATTTTCTTCATTACTAATGTTTTCCGTATTTAAAACTATTGGAGCGTATACTTCAGTACTAGGTGGTGGGCAATAAAAGGAGGAGGAAGGTGCATCTTATGGCATTGGTACGGTTCTTCTCTCAAATGAGCAGAACAAAGAAGGATTTTGAAAGTTTCAGTAAGGCTTTGATTTTAAAGATGAATAATCAAAAAAGATTTTGTTGTTCGAAAGTATATTTGGCTACAAACTGCAGAGATTTATTTTAAACCATTACTTTTTAAAACAAGGTGTGTGCATTTATACCAAATTTACCTGTTGCATAGTTTGAGCCTTTGAAAGAAAATGTTTTTTCTATGTATTCAGATCTAATCATATAATTCTGGAGAACTGTATGATGCTTCAGTTTTATAATTAACCTCTTAATTCACTTAACCTTTACCTCGGGTACTCCGAACTAAATTATTTCCGAGCACCCAAGTAAATACGTTCAAGAAATTCTTTTTTTTTCCGATACAAATGCAATAGAAAATATTCGCTACACTTTTGAGTTAAAATAAAGAGTTAATAGATATTGAATTAAAATAAAGAATAAAATTTGGCGTTAAAAAGGCTTTTTCCTGGACTTTTATTGGTGCATTAAGTGATTAAAAGCGTTTCTTAAAGTAAATGGCTCATTTCTTACAATTATGAAACGGGAATTCTTTTGTAAATTTCTAAAGCAAAATTCGAAATATTGAATTATGCATTCGGCAAATGATCTTTTAAAACTGAAAAATGCAACTATTATGCTTATTTTTGATCAGTAAATCAGTACTAAATAAATCGCCTATATCTATAGAATATTTATTTATTTTTTAAGAATATAAAATCTTTTAAGCCACTGGAATGGTTTTATAACATATGCATTCTATATTTATATGCCTTAGACAGTGAAAAATAGCATTAGTAGAAACTTCCTTTTCAGCGTTTTATGTTCTGCTACAGACTGTAGCAGACTGTTTCCAATAGCTTTCAGATGCTATATACTCGGCCACCGGGGCTGTACTGCAATAGTTTACAGTTTATAAGGGAAATTTCAATTTCAACCAGAGTGCACCGGTGCCTCAGATTTGATCAGTTCTGGCGGTTCGTTTGTTATAAAATATGCAGATACTATTGCACTTTATGAGCCCCAAAATCTTTTTCGTCGAATTAAAGATTAAAGCTCCACAGCAGGAAGTTTTCGTATTAAATCGGTCAGCTCACTCAAGTTCATTGAAATGCTGAAATATGTCTTCAATAAGAGTTTCGGCTACTTTTTCGGTCATATGGAATAACAAAAAGCATTTTACGGTTTTTATTAGTTGCACCAATTTTTAAAAGAATTATCATCAATGAAATTCCAAGAAACGGTTTTGGGCCAAATTTAGCATTCAGTATAAACCTAGCGTGAACCTCGGTAGCAGATGGCCATTTTCATCTTTATAATGAATGTTTCCGCTGTAGGCTTTCATTTGTGTATTAAAGCTTTTTACGTTTTATTTTCAGTTATAGGAACAGAAGGAAATATTTTGGGGGAAATAATTTACTAACATTTTATCTCCCTGTCTAAAGAAAAAACTGTAACACTGATTAAAATATGAATTTGTAGAGACATTAGGTTATTACGAAGAAGGAGACATGAAAAAATAAACAAAGTCTTCGCCGGGAATCGAACCACAGACCTCGCTGTTACGCGTCGAGCATGCAGACCACTACACCACGAAGGCATGCGAAGAAGGCGGGAGAAATACCTTATAAATTTATTTTCCTTTTATTCTCGTATCGTATCTTAAGGCAATCAGTTTTCTAACCCTCCATTATTTGTGACATTTTTTAATTACTTCGTATGCTTTTGTTTAATTTTCGCTTTATATTTACTGTTTATTTTAGCTTTTCGTTGACCTAGTTATGTATAACGTAAATCAGTTTATCGTTATTCGTCCATTTTTTATTTACTTTTATCTTTTATTGAACTATTATTATTATTTATTAATTTTTATTTAATGCTTTTGTTTTCCTTCAAGATATTTCACAGAAATTCGGCGTTTTCAGTTTTAGATATTAAGTCCTAAATAGGATCACTAGCATATATTTAATTTTTATTTAAATTAGCATGTTCTTTCTTATGTTAAAATATGTTTGGTTTTACTCGTTTAATGTTTTCTTTCAGTATTGACAGTATGTATATGAAGAGCATTTTGAATAAAAATTGGAATCCAAATGTAAGAGTGAGTAGTTTTGCAACATCCGCCTATCTTAGAGAATCTCCGATTATTTTAACTGCCTTAAGTGCTGAAATTCTCGCCTGAAGCACTGTTGCTACCTTCTTGTGAATTAATCTTTCCTTGAAATGTTAGTGAGTAGTCATGAAATAGTTATGAGTAACCATGTTATTAGCATTGAATATAAAGTCTCCTTTGTAAATACTATGAATCGCTGTCGTTTTTCCGTCCCCCGAGAAGCGGACGTTAATTTTGTTACTTGTCTTAGTTCTCTACTTCAGTCTGTTTAGTTAAATAAACTCTTTAGTTGCTTTACAATGTAGTATTTATTTAGTCTTGAAAGTTAAAGACGAGATGATAATACGCCCGACAATCTAATAGAAGGTCAGACTAATGGTTAGATTAAACTAAACTTAGTTTTACTTTACACATTGAAGTTATAAAGAATTATCGCTTACTCTTTACGTGTTCTGATAGTGTAAAAGGTTAGTACGTTCACCTACTAAATGGAAAGTGAGTGGTTCGAATTAAGTCGAGAATATTTTCCCCATTTCCTATAATACAAAATCTAATATTCTACAATACGTACCATACTTGAGTTTTAAATAGAAAAAAAAAGAATTCAATTTGTGATTAATTTATGACATGGCAATTATTAATTTAAATAACATGTAGGGATTTATATTTATTCTAAATAACCAATTTAATTTAATTTGAAGTTCCTTTCCTATAAGCCTTTAATCCTCTAACTGTCAGTGCCAGAATATTTATATTTGGTAGCGCTCGGGAAGTAATGCAAATTCTACCAATGGGAGAAAAGGTTTAAATACCAAGTTCTATAAGGGACAGTTAGAGAGTGGGGGGGAACTCTGTGCTTGTTGTAGCGTAAGCTTCTGCTTAGCATTGACTGCTGGTTAACCGTGGCGTAACAGGAATTACTGTTCTGCCACTATATTTACAAAGCTCTTTCAAGAAACAGGATAATCTGAGCCCTGTACCGTAATTCTACTGCTTATGAATATTTTCAAATGCTTAGTTTAGTTCTTACTGTTTCAGTTACCGCCCAAGGAGAGGAGTGGTTTGTTAGCGTCGAGTTGACGCATTGTAAATTTCTATAGAGTGTTATAAAGGTACTTTTAACCCTTCTTCTGTTCAGATACTATGCTTCCGTTTTCTCACATAGCAGCTAAGCAAGTAGACCCCACAAGCACATGAGTAGATTTAACATGTTCTTATCTGAGAAGTTTTACCCGTAAATTATTTAATCCTTACCATCTTTGTATAAGCCCGCCCAGTTAGCAATAGCGAGGTCCTGAGTTCGAATCACTGTGAGGGCATCATTTGTTTTTTGTATTTCCTGTCTCAAAAATCTTAGTACACTATACGAGTGTATCCTGGAGTAAAAATATAATGGACCATAATATTTTTCACCAGGAATTGGCATCTGGGTCCTATTCTCCCCAGACGCTCTTTAAGTGGTGAAGAATGTAAAGTATTTTCACCTTTCTTACCTTGTGCCTTAATTGTGTTGTTGGAAACACAAAACTATCAATCCGGAGGTACAAATTTCGAATTCCAGTGAGGCGTTATATATTTTTCGTTCTTTCTGATCCAAAATAGATCTAATGACTCCACAACCCTATATTTAGCTAAGCTATGCTTCGATAGATTATATAATAAATTTAATCAACATTTCAGAATTAATGCGTTGCACACTTAAAGCAAACTATGTCGTGGGATGAACTATGTAAAATACGAAAACAGTGGAAAACTAGAAAAACGACAGTATATATACATATAATACATTTCTGTAGCCACTGCTAACTGATATTTGGATCTTTGAAGAAATATTTGATGTCATCTGTGGGCATAGAAAGCTGATTAAAATTTTGCTTTTTTATGTATGCATTCCAGCCGTTTTTACGTTAATTAATATAAACTGAAAATATTGCAAAGACAGTTGTTTAGTTTTAGATATGCCAGGGAAAAAACATAAAGAGGTAGTACAAAATCTGTAAATGAAGGTAACGGAGATCATTGAAGCATGATGACTAAAAGTTATTTCCTTTATTATCTTGTATTAGAATAATACACGTTTTGTAACTAATTGTTGCCACTTTTAATATTTTGTCAAACAAAGCAATTGTAGTCGTTAAAATTTTAATCAAGTCATTATTTTGAGAAGTATTATTTGGCTTCCATTTTGTGAGAAGTCCTTTCGTCCATTGTACGTTTCTAAAAGCTATAAAACGTAACAATAAACGTGCCATTCATTTCAAATTACTCCATTATTAGAACGTTTCCGCGAAATCAAATAGATAATTTCATTTCGGATTTCTTGACGTAAGCATTGACTTATGCACGCTTCAATTTCGCAACGTTAAAAAGCTACTTTAAATAGGTTCAAAATGCTTTTGTTTGAATATAATATTGAAATTGGTATTTATGGTATTTACCGTGTATTATTAATATTATTCATTAACGTTTATCTGGATTGCGATAATCTGCACAACATCGTATTGTTTCCTACATTTTCCTATAGTAGCTCTATATTCTTTTAAGTTCAGCAATATTCTTGCTCAAGGTTTCGGTATCATATGGGTGATAAGCATTAGAGGCAGTGATGAGATTATGTTTTCCAAATTCTCAGAGAAAATTAAATTTACACATACGTGAATACTTTGATTACGGCCTAAAACTGAATAGTTTAATTGTAATTTAAAGAGAGTTAATAACATTCTAACCCATCAGTGGGCTGGTAAATTCGCTGATTAACTTGTATGAAGTATAGATTATTATGCGCTCTAACAAGAAGAAACAGCAAATATTAGGATTAATCAGGAAACTGAAAAATGTGAAGTTCTAATATTCTTTCATAAAACTTTGAAAAGTCAGCATTTGTATGCCTTGCACAGCTTTTCTCATTTTGTATTTGACACACTCAGTTTCTGAAAGTTCATCACAAATGTGATTTAAGATTTTTTAAGATCGACATAAAAAGATAGATGAATTTTCTTTGAAAAATTTACGAAATCTTAAATAAAATATAAAATTTGTGCATTATACTCAAGAAAGAATGAAAGGAGTTAAAACTTTTGAGAGCATACTTTGAGCTCCACAACATCAGTACCTTCAAAATCGCTGAAACAACCTTGTATTTGGCGTACATTTATTAAAACACTCAATCGATTTCGAGGACAGCTGGACAGCTGAAGGAGGGACCTGTAGCTTGAGTGTTTTAATAAATGTACGCCAAATACTAGGTTGTTTCAATGATTTTGATTGTCCCATAAACGCGTTTCTCTTCTATTCTAATCAGTACCCTTTCCTGCAAAGTTACGAATAAAAAATATGACATAACGTTTTGAGCTTTTAAAACTGCAAGAGGATAGTAAATATCAAAAACCTTGGAAATAAATAAAATTTTCACTTGTTTCTTCAGTCGACAAGAAAGAAAAAGTTTCCTATCATGCACTGCACATTTAAGTTCATCACATAAAGTTTATAACTTTTGCATAGAGACAAATGTTTTTCCGGAACTATTTAGTACAATTTTGTTATTGTATGATTCATTATTGTATGAAATGAAGTAATTCTTATTGTCAGAAAGAAGTAAAGAACAGTTCTTCACTGGCATTTAAAATCATTTTCACATGCATAACAATAACACTATTTCATGAAGTAATCAATCAAATACACTCATTGCAATGTACATTTTCCCTCTGACTTCTGCTTCTCAGTGTTTATTTATCTAGCCAATCAGTTTCTCGTGGCGCCGAATCATCATTTAAAAGAATCTTTAATATGGCAATCTGGCGTTTGTTCAGATTTAGGAGAAACACATATGTAAAAAGCAAGGCAACTAATTGTTTCAATGTAGTCTCTTCTATTTGGAATTAAGAATCAAAAACTTTTATTACGAAGTTCTTAGGAATATTTACATGTATATATAGACAGAGAGGGGGGAATTGATGCTTTTACAAATTTATATATTACTAAAGATTTAACACTTCTATATTCATTTTTTGAAGAAGCCTACATAGTACACA
This sequence comes from Stegodyphus mimosarum, assembly GCA_000611955.2. Taxonomy (NCBI): domain Eukaryota; kingdom Metazoa; phylum Arthropoda; class Arachnida; order Araneae; family Eresidae; genus Stegodyphus; species Stegodyphus mimosarum. The sequence goes on from KK121043.1 coordinate 88,114, forward strand.
ATACAGTTTAAATTTTGCACAGGAGGTACATATGATAGGCCTAGGAAGCTCTTTATAAAAATTGCAGCAAAAACTAATAACATTTGTTAAAAATGTTATTACATACTGCAGAATAGTTTTACATTCTAAGAAAAACACACTTTTCTGAACGTATAACAAGTGTAAGATCTTTTACTTTGTTGATTGGTGACAATTTACTATTTTTGCCAAGACAGGTGCTCTTTCGCTTCGCATAGTGAAACCACTACGTGATTATATTCGTTAAAACCATATGCATTATATGCGTTAAAAGACATAACATTACGTATTGGTTTCACTGCAAGTATAACCACATATAATCACGTATTGCTTTAAGGTATCTCTCTATTATTTTGAGTAATTTTATTTGTACTTTCTTCTGCTTTGGAGGTTACAAACAATGTAAAAAATAAAATTACTTTGTATATATATCAATTCAAAAGTTTTTGAAACGTCATTCCTTTTGGTGTAGAAATATTTAAAAACATATAATGCAACTGCTTTTATAGTCAAATGAATTTCGTTTTTTCACTTTATTATAAACTTGCTCACTTACTAAGATTAAATCATATAAGATGATATAAAGAAGCATTAATATCACGCCGCTGTCAAATTATATTACATGAAGCTAATTGATTGTGCAAGACTTGATATTTAACCAACAGCGTATATTATAGTTACTGAAAAAGTAATATTGAAAACATTAATTAAAGAAAAGTTAGAGTTTTTGGTCAAATCAATCATATCTAAAAAACATGCAGATGGTCGCTTAAAATTAATTTAATTTGCTTCCATTTTAATCAAACGAAGGATAGAAATATTTATTTTTTCGCTCATCTAAAAGTAAAGAGCAAAAGTAGTTTCTGCTGAAAAAATTAAATGACTCAATTTAATTCTTCTGTAACCTGTATACTTATTGATGGAATTTATTTTAATCACAAAATATTAAAATGGATCTATTTGCTTCCTTAAAAGAAAAATTTAATAAATGCTTTTAATTAACAACATTTCCCAAATAATTGCCTAAATGAATATGAAGAATTTACAATTGTACAGGGGCATTTTAAATTTTGCTCTAACCATCTAATTTTGACTTTGTCATTCGCATAACTACAACAACAAATAGAATTATTAAATAGCAGGCTTTTCTGTAAAGCAAACATTTACATCAAATCTAATAAAAATACAGAGTGCTTTTAACTGACATTTCTCGCAGGCATCTGTAACTTGGTAAATGCACTGGAATGCTACAATATTTGGTAGGAAGATAAAGGACAACATGGGAAAAACGAATAGTGAAAAAAGAGTAGTTCAGAAAATTGCCGATCAAGGAAAATGCGGCAATGTTCTAGTCTACACAACTGAAAATTTGCGCCAAACTAATGTAAAATTTTAAAATACAAATACTCAGTTACGTAACGGCAGCAGCGTCAGCAATTCAGTCTCTCACTTTACCTCAGCGGGTGTTACTTGTGGAGTTATTATATCTTTATCAATCAAACGCAACCGCCGTTCTTCGTGAATTTAGAAATCGTCACAAACTACGTAAAGCACCCTCTATCAATTAATATATTGATAAGGGGGTTATGAAGCCGAAGAAACGAGATCCTTAGCACTTTGATTTGGTAGAGGGTGAAACCAGGTGTCAGAACAGATAGTTATTGATGGCGCGACTGCAATTCTTGTCGGCAGCCGTAGGACCATTTTTGGTACTAGCAGTGCCTGAGCAATAGCGCGACAACTGGATTTCAATCTTACAATGGTATGTATGACAAGTGTTGTGGAAAGTTTAACACCTCCACACATACAAGATAAGTCACATGCAGGATTAAAAACAGAACGATTATGATAAACGTGTAGCAGCTGCTCTGACATTTCTTACTGTGATGGAGTTCGGTGGTGCTTGGCCGTGGAGAATTCTGTTGAGGGGAGGAGATCCATTTTCACCTAAATGGGCCACCATTAACAGTCAAAATATTCGAATTTGCGCAGCTTGTATTTAAACTAAATCTAAAGTACAAGAAAAATTTTAAGAGATCGAAGAATTTCGAAAACGTGTAGACTGCCTACGACTTATAAGAATTCATACATTATAGCTCCTTACGTAATTAAACCCGTAGAATGCATTTATGTGTTTAAGTACTTCATGCACTAAACTACATGAAGTTTCCTTTTCTCAATTATCCTATTCATCGCAATTCCATCTTTACCTTATTTTCTTATACAAACTAGGGAATACCAAATATTCCTATGATACTTCTGAGGAAGTTCCGTTTTATTTATTATATGAATAATACGATGCTTAGCAGAAGTAAATCTGAATCAGTCTGAACTCGCAGATACTTTTTAATTATCAGTAACTTCTATTTAGCTCCAGCACAGGATTCTCACAGTCGGGTATCACAACAGAGCGGGGTTCATTAAATCACGCCAAATTCCATTAGGGTTACCTCTCTAAGAGAAAGTAATGATGTTTAACATTGGTAAATTTCGCATGCAGCCTAATTGTTTGGTGAGGTATGAACTTAAATCGAACTATCAGTGTTCACCGTTCGCCTCGGCTACTTGTAGGCCACAGGAACGTAGAAACAACTTCTTAAAAGCAACAAGCACTTACCGCTGTAATCAACAACTACGTATGATGCAGTAAATAAGCTGCATTCTTTTATCGTAATCTCATATAAATCAGATTTGCATAATCTACCGAAATGGATGAATAATATCGAAATGGATGAATAATATCGAAATGGATGAATATAATATTATGATAAAAGCTAAAAACATAGGACAGTATTCAGATTTAAACCTCAAGTGTTAGGAATAAAACGTATACCAGAAGTTTTTACGGGAATTATAAAAAATGAGAGTTTAAAATTATGTGCCCAACTGCGATGTTTAGAAATGTATCCAAATGGGAACAGTGGGGAGAATTGGATCCTGTCTTGATACGTATTGTTGATCAGCGGTTATAATATATAAGTACCACCATTTTTTACTTGGGATCGAACTGCGACATGGTTCTCTGCAAATTGGAAGAATATCTGTATCCGATTACTTTTAATCCGAACTGAATCCGATTACTTTTAATAATCAAAGGATGAAGAGAGAGTTATGGAAATATTTAATTTATTTATGTTTTCCTTTAAAACATTTTAAATTTCAGAAGTTAATTAGAAAGTATGATCAAACTGTTATTTTAAATCGACAGAAGAATATCTTCATTTTTCAAAGTAAGAATCACCCAGAAATGTAATTAATATTTGACGCAATTATGCTGTCTAGGATGCATCACCTTTCTTAAAAAAGCGACAGAATTTTAAATACTTATCTTTAGAATAATAATTTCATCGACTTTCAGAAGGTGTTTCTCATTTAACAATCCAATACGAAAGCATCATTATTATCCAGTTTAATCATACAGAAAATAAGCAAATCCTGTTTGTGCGATTAGTCGTCCTGGATATTTTGCTTCTTCTTTTCAGTTCAGTGATTCGGTTCTGCTAGTACGTATACTAAGGGGATTATGTCTGTCAGATACCATTTTGAATTTTTCGAGACTTAGCGCGGGGAAATAATTTCTCGCGCTAATTATTTCTGAGGTGATTTCACTTAACTGTTAAATGCAAATAAGGATTAAAGTAATTTGTTTAAGAAAATTCAAAATTTAACTTCAGAAAATCCCTTTTTAGAAACAACGAAGTTTGTTTTATCATGTGATGAAAACGAGGGATACATTTCTTCAACCAGATGTAGCATCCACTCTTCGAGACAATTTGTCTAAGCTTCCAGTGTGTGATTATGGTGATAGTATATGGATTAAGAAAGCGAATGTTATCCGCGATTTTATTGTTTGGCGGAATATATACGAGGTTTGCCTGACTAACAGGAGTGATGCCTTTGTGGAGAAGTTGCTAAGGAAAACTGGCCTTATATGATGCATACGAGAAAAACTGTGAAAACTTTCAGCAGCGAGCCTGTTTACCGGAATTTGAACCAGGTGCGCACGGAGAGTATTCATAATCTATCTTTATTTACTCGCCCTCTAGCAGGTCATCCAATATTTTTACTTATTAATTATACTTGTGTTACTATTTCCTGTATGACTCAGATTTAAAATTAGTTCTGTTTTCCATTGATGGGAAAACTATTAGCTATGCAGTTTTTAAAAATAAAACTTACGAGATTCCAAGACTGCTTTTCTAACTAAAAGCAATTCATCAATTTTCTAGGGTATTTAAGTTATATCAGAGCTTTACTTTTCAATAAAATCAATCACAATCCTTTTTTACTACAGAGCTGAATATAACTCACAATGACTCTCCTATACCCCTAGAAAATTTAACATGCTGCTTGAGACTTTGTCCTCGTCTTAGTTATAAAACAAAAAAATATTGCTATTATTGTTTATTTAAATATTTTATTTGAATCTCTATTAACTACGCTTAAAATTTTACTTCTGCCACCATCTCATTATTTAAATGAACTATAAAGGAAATATGGGCTTAAAAGAGGATAATAATAAAGCTCATTAGGTAAATAACGATTCTTCAGAAATGAAGCCAGATATATAATAAACTCTTGCCGAGGGCGGACTTGCAGAACGCGGTTTCTCTTTATTCGCATTGTCTTAATTGTTTCCACTTAATTCGTTCGACGCAGAATTTCACTCAAATGCGATTCAATGTTCATTCATCAATACTGAATGCTTGCTGCCATCAGCCCTTGTCAAAAGTTATCGACAATTTTATATCATTTCTATTAATTAAAAACGAAGCCAAAGAAATCATACGGATTCCAAAAGCAGTTGACCGAGAAGGATTTTCAGATATGAAAGAAGAGGTCTAAAAAGAATTAATTGAGATGAGACGAATGAAGAATTGTAAGACTTTCTATGACATAAGCCGACAGTGAAATCAGTGATAGGAAATAAGAAGATAAATAACTTATAAAAATTTAAATGAAATGTTAATTAAAAAAGGCACAGAAACTGTTTGAATTTGCAGTGGAGATTGATACATCTTTAACAATCTCCGCTGCCAATCTTCACTGATTTACACAAGAAACTTTATAGAGAAGCACTGAAAAGCAGTGAGCTTTTTACCGCGAAATTTTAAAGAGCTTGACCTCTCATTGTCTCAAGAAATAATCCCAGCATTCTAAAAAATAATTGATTACTTATTTAGCAGTAACAAACAGCTCTTCAATTAACATTTGTGTCGGTTTTTCTCTTTTGATTACAACATTACTTAGGTTTATTTAAAGCATACGTACTTTCTTATTCGGAATCGGAATTATATCTAACACATTTTTCCCACAGAAATTAAACTTCGCAGAACGCTGTCTTGCCATACACGCTTTGGGAAGGATATATACACATTGTATACACACACACACACCATATGTATATATATTTTATTAAAATTCCCTGTACTAAAATTAGATATATTAGATTATTATTTATTAACTTCAAAATTAACTATAATATCTAGATTTTTAACTGTGCGGAGTTATGAGGTGAAGAACTTACATAATTCTATAAACTGCTCACTTGACAATCACCGTTATTAGAAATACCTACCGGGATTTGGGTTTTGCGTTATCTTCTTTTCTTTTTCTTCCACCCAGAATTCGATGTTCATAGACGCTCAAAGATTTACAAGTCAGCTGGTGACAATTATTTGATTAAGAACAATAAAGCAAGCGTAGGTTACAGAACAGCAGAATTTACTTACGCAGTACTAGTTGAACGGGGGCATCATACAAGAATAACTCATTTATTTCGTTTTAAAAGTATAAGCCTTCATGTTCACCTCCCAAATTAAAAGAAATCTTGCAGTGATGCTCAATTTTATGTGCATGAATCTGGTGTTATGACTTTTTTTAAATTATATTGTTTTGAACATATACTCTATTTAAAGTTAATTACTTCGTAGAGCATTTTAATTAATTCTTTATTTGATAGCTTCTGTCACTATATCCAGACTGAAGCATCTATCCCTGCATTTCGTGTCCATAATATTGTCAGTGTTAAGGGAATTTTGTGCTGAGTACAGCGAACTTCTATACTATACAATGAAAATCCAAGTTCCGAATATGTTACATCTTATTAAAATGCGTCACTTATCTGTATAAGACTTATTATAGCAGAATATATCGGCAGATTTAAGTCTCTTAATGACCGCTTGCCACATTGCTTATTCTGTTGATTTTGGAATTTAATGGTACATAGTTTTCGCACTGCAACTCCTGTAGTACTGACATATCTGTGTGCACATGTGTCATAATTAGTGCCCTGTACTATAAAAAGCAGTTATATTAAGGTAACTGACCTTTATAGTAAAAGTAATTAATTCGTTAACGACACTATCGGAGTGATCATGTCATTTCTGTTGCTTGTCAGCATATACCGTGGTAATTTTTTGTGATAATGTAAGAAATGTATTAATCTATAAAAATCGTAGACCTAGCTTAATTTGACGAATTCGTACAAAACAAAATCCAGCATTTAGGTCAAATGCTTGCATATCAACAAACACTATGCCACACATATTGGCTTGTCTATAAAAGGTAACATTTTCCCGTATCTATTCTATATTTATCATAGAGATAAAAATAACAACTTACTTTATTTGCTGAGAGGAATTACTAGATTAGATGGATAAAACAACTGGCTGGTATTCCCATTAAACATGGAGAAAACCACAACTTTATTAGGAAGCTGAAAGGTTGGTTAATTCCTCGAATAGGTACGTACTTTTATGATGATTTCACGAAAAATGAAGCAGTTAATAGAATTCATGTGAAAGAAGATTTTTGATGCAGTGAATAAAAAAAGATCAAGTTATTTCCACGAGTCACTTATCTCATAATATTATGTGTTAGAAAATTAAAAAAAAAAGTTTATACCTATTGTTAATACACTAAGCTGGACTACGAAGATTTACTTCCAGAACCGTGCCTAGATAATATTTCAGCTAACTCAAACAGGTAAATGCCTCTGTATACGGTGTAAGATGTCTGATCATTTGCGGGAAGAGGAGAGGAAGCGAAAGGTAAAGAAATATATATATATATATATATATTATAAAACGAAAACTCTCCATATTACATCTCCAAGCAACGGAAATTCAATTTTAAAACATTATTGAAAAGGTATTTTTCAGAATTTAAAAAAATTATAGAATTTTCAGTCCTCCTTGCTTTAAACACAGTTAAGGAAAAATTAAATCGCAAAATAAGAGAGAGTGTTTCATCTTACTTCCAAGTAAGCGTCACTGTCTCTTATTTTGGTTACTGTTAATTGATAGTAGATTGGTTTATCCCCTTGATAAGTCGATTAATCTGCTATCAATAACAATAACTGGTTTTTCAATACTTAAAAAGTTTACTTTTTATTTTGGCATTTTTGTCATTTAATTTTCCTTAACTGTGTTTAAAGCAAGGAAGACTGAAAATTCTATAATTTTTTTAAATTCTGAAAAATACCTTTTCAATAATGTTTTTAAATTGAATTTCCGTTGCTTGGAGATGTAATATGGAGAGTTTTCTTTTTATAATTTATAGTGAATTATTGCTTTATTACTTTGCAGCTTTAGCGCAAGTCTTGGGCTTATTAATTTACTTTTAATTACTTTCATTATGAATATATATATGTAATAATAAAATTCCATAGTGAAAAATTCACTTAAAACCCTAACTTAAATTTCGTCTTTTTTTTTCATTTTTTATTTTCCCCTGTCACAATTCTAAATGCGTGTTCTTTTATTTGAAAGTACGTAGAATTAAATCCACATCCCCGTAGTCAAGTTGATTTCCCCGCTTTTTCTACACGTACAGTTATTGAATGTTCTGGAAATATTTAAAGCGAACTGGATTGGCTGACGAGGCTGACGTCATTTCTTGGAAGCTCCGCCTTTCCAGAGATTATAAAAGGACTCGCAAAGGAATATCGAAGGCTCTTAGTAGCATAGTAATTAAAGATCCCGAAGAAGTTGAAAATGAAATTAACAAATTTAACGCACATATTCAAAAGGCACTGGCCACAGCAACTTATACGCAGAAAAATTACTCTCCGCAAGAACTCCCGAATTATATTTTAAACCTTATAAAAGAAAGAAATAGATGCAGGAAAAATTGGCAACTCACAAGAGAACCAAACGACAAGACTCACGTGAATTACCTCACTCGTCAAATTTCACAGGAAATAATTAGCTATCGCTCCAATAAATGCGACTCTTTTCTTGAATGTTTAGAAATGCAACCCAACATGGTTTGGAAAATTGCAAGATCCCTTCTCAATAACCAAGCAAATCTTCATCACCCTATTACGCACAGAGGTATGACACACAACTCAGAAACGGAAATCTCTGAAGTCATGGCGGAGAGCCTTGAAAACGTTTTCGAGAAACATAAAGAAATCAGTCCTTTTGACTATACTATCAATAACGAAGTCGAAGAAATTAAACTTAAAAGCAACAGAGATTATGTAAAATTTACCTCCCCCAAAGAAATCCAAGAAATCCTCAGGAAGCTAAAGAATAAAAAAGCCAGAGGCTTTGACAACATAAGTAATGAAGCCCTTAAAGTTCTATCGAAAAACTGTATAATTCTACTGTGCAATTTAATTAATTCATGTATTAGGCTCTCTTATTTTCCGAAAAAATGGAAACATTCAATTGTAATAATGATCCCGAAACCAGGCAAAAATCCAAAAGAAGTATCCAGCTATCGACCTATCAGCCTTCTACCCGCTATCAGCAAAGTGTTTGAACGCGTAATTGCCTCAAGACTCCAAATTTTCACTGACAAATTAATTGATACAGACGATCAGCAGTTCGGGTTTAAAAAAGCTCATTCAACATCGCATCAAATTCTTAATCTCATAGAATTCATTGCCGTAGAATTTCAGAAGAAAAACGGAGTTGCCGCATGCTACCTCGACTTCGAAAAGGCCTTCGATCGAGTGTGGCATGCTGGTTTAATATGCAAGTTATCGAAATTAAACCCTCCTTCAAGTTTCTTAAATCTCATGATTTCCTATTTAGAAGATCGTACCTTCCAAGTCCGCTGTGGTGATGCTTTGTCCACACATAAAAATATTCATAGAGGACTACCTCAAGGTTCCGTCATCTCTCCAGCAAACTTTAATCTATATGCAAGTGACATGCCCAAGCCGCAAAATGCAAAAATCCTTAAATATGCCGATGATACGGTAATACTTACTAATTCCTTAAACCCGCAACATGCAATAGACAAACTGAATAGCCAAATTAAAATAATAGAAAAATGGTGCACCAGATGGAAAATCAATCTTAATCCCACCAAATGCTGTATAGTTATGTACAGAAGATATAAGAAAAACTACCCTCTGGATATCAATATAAAAATTCATGATACTCTTATCCCTTCGGCCAATTCTTACAAATATCTTGGAGTGTATATTGATGCACAGCTCACTTTCAAAGAACACATCAGTTATATCACCAACAAAGCTAATGCAGCTTTTATGGCTCTTTACCCGCTTCTAGGGAAAAATTCTAAATTAAATCTGAATACTAAACGCAATCTTTACCTGAGGCTCATTCGACCAATTCTCTTATACGCAGTCCCCACTTGGGCCACGGTTTGCAAAACACATAGAAAGAAACTTGGCTATCTAGAGAATAAAATTCTACGCTCAATAACCTCAGCACCCTGGTTTATTAGAAATGTCCAGCTGTATCAAGACCTGAAAATGCCTGAAATACAAGAACAGATCTTAATAATTTCGCACAAATTCTTTACTCAAGTTTAGAATTCACCATATAATGCTATTAAAAATCTCGCAAACTATGATCCAACAGAAGAAAATCTGGTTAAGCGGCCACGTTCTATTCATCACATCAAATTGGTGAACGTGTACATATTGTAAATAGTACCCAGTATTTAATTGCATTTCATATACTCAAGAATTCGTGATATGATTAACTATTTTTGTGTTGAGTTTTAAGTGTATTTTTATTATCTGGCAAAGCCAAATTACGGACTTTGTGAAGAGTAATTTGAAATAGCCTTATGGACTATTATTTGTTGTCTTGAAATCGCTTAACAGATTATCCTGCAACATGATTGGTCCATGTGACCCCCACGCACAAAAAGGAATAATCTAATTCTATCTAATTAAACAAGAATTACGTAGCATAAAACTCACCTCTCCATAGTTATTAGATCATTATTATGTAGTAGATTGCAATACTATAGGCCTACAAGAGTTATTTACTCTTAAATTAATAAAACTTTGAGTAATACAGCAGTATTTATCAACGAACCAGAACGCGACCTCAGGTTACGTGATTTGATTCTGACTTACTCTCCGTATCTCATGTTCATTTCAGTCACTCAATTCCTCACTGCAAATAGCACACACCCAGCACCTGCTAAAAAAATTTTCGAATGTTTCTACATCTACGACAGTATATCAATTTATAATTTCATGACTGCCTTCCTGTATGACTTTGCCACATAGACCATTCTTTCGCCTAAGGGCGCGGTGCTAAGCACCTCTGATTTATCTAAACAAAAGTGAGCGGCCTCCGGCCTTACTTGATATATAGGTTAAAACTCATTAGTAGTTGACACCTTGAACCGGAAGTACTATCTTGATTTTGATCTATCGAGGGCTCTTTTCATTAATGTAACGATGGAGTAAAGTTCAATACAAAAGTTATTAGTAGTTGTTCTTTTTTATTTACTTCGAGGATCTGGTTTTTGTAACTGTGTTTTTCATGGAAATTAATAAATGGATCCTGTTTTTTTCTTTAAACTTATCGCCTGATACTTTGAGCTACGACTACTACATTTTTTGATACATCACACATATATATAAACACACACACAAGCACAATACAATTTAAAATCAATCACAATTTTATATTCATTAAAAGTGCCTGTTAAAATCATAATACTTATTATGGTATTATGATTATGATATTTAATGATTGTTTCACATATTTAGGAAAATGACTCTAATAATGATTTCAGTTTTGAAATAAAATGCATTAAAAAACTTCCTTTTCCATAAGTGGGAATTAGCAGTGAAATATACAGAAATAGTATACATCATAATGTAACTAATATAAATAAGCATAGCCTAATTTTTAAATCATTTTTGTATATTATTTATTTTAACGAAGCAAAGTCATCAATATTTTTTTCAAAACCTACTTTATCGCTGAATAAAAAATAATAACGTAGAGAGAATGGCCCTCATTAAATATTTTTCTTGACCTAATGAAGATCTTACAGAACTTCTTATCATTTTTAATTTCTCTGCTAGAAACAGTAACTGGTAACCATAGAAGTATTTTTAATGCTGTTTCCAAATTCAGATAAAATTGAGCTAAACTACATGTATGAATTATTGTTAAAAGCTTCAAGCTAGCAGATGCTTGAATACCACAATTACTGAAAACAGGGTGTTTTTAAAGCTAGGTATTTGTGATTAATTTCTGCAGCAGTAATATTGCTCGAGTATTTATGTTCTAAGTCGTTATCTTTTTAAGGTATTTTTCCCGCCTTCTTAGGATATACAGTGTAAGGTTATTTCGTACACGTACAGCGTAAGGCTTCGCGTACTACTAGTCAGCAAGCGTGGCACATATTCGAGAGTTCCGTGGTTCGAGTCCCGGCGAGAGCAGTGCTCATATTTCATCTTTCCTGCTTTCAAAAGGTACCTAATGTCTCTACACCTTTCAATTGCCTAAATTTAATTGCATTATTTTTCCACCAGTTAGAAATGTAAAGTCGGAAGATAATGCGTAGCTCCGTTTCTATTCTGGCATTAAATATTTAACAGATTCTTAAATTTTGACTTTGAAATAATTGCATTTTGAAAAAATACTTTTCTTACCAATGGATTGTTGACGATCGGATTTACTAATTTTTCCTTTTCATTATTAACCTTTCGTTTGTCTTCAATTCTCTTGAGATATTTATTTAAAGCTAAATTTTTAAGATTTCGCAATGTTTTATCTGTTAATTGCAGTATTAAACTTTGCATATAAATATATCTAAAATACTTAATTGTTTTGCTTCAAAATGCTATTATTTTCTCTCTAATGCAATGATTTATCATTTGATATCATGTTTTTTAATAACTGATTTCGTCGGTGATCTGTAGATTTGATTTATAATAAGCGTTTGCTTCTCTTCGCGTATCCATATCATATTTTAATGTTGTTTCTTAACGTACATAAGTACATCCTGTCAACTAAGCAGAAAAAAATATAGATATTTTGTGCACTTTTAAAAAAATGTTAACAAGCTTGAAATTGCAGAAGCAGAAATTTTGCATACTAAATTTTAATTACGAGTCGAATAAGGGATATATTTAACTTGATTATTTCTTTGCAAAATAATGAATTGTACACCTTTGCATAAACCAACAATACCAGCCTTATTATCATAGCTTTATTATATGTAGATTCACTTGACGCTACTCAAAATTGAAAGCAGAGGCCTTCTTTTTCTAACGTGTAAACACAATTTATTTTGCTAAATTAACATTGTAACAAGTAAATAACTTTACTTTGTAAAATCGATTAAGCTTCCTTCAGTTATTAGGGATTCATTTTTATGTGCACACATCCAATAGCTCCTTAAGCTTGTCATGCAGTTACTCGTGATGTGAAATATGTAGTGTACAGTTAAAAATGAAAACAAAAATATTTTGCCTCCTATTTTAACGAAACATATTCATATCGAACATAGCTATCTCATATCGAACGTGGCAAAATTTTTCTATACATAAGAAATATATATCCTAGTTTAATTATCTCAGTAACCAAAGAACGAAATAGAATAGCACGTTTATAAAAACTCTTTTTATTGACAATAATTACTTAATGAAAATCACGCTGTTATAAGAGATAAAGAAACACATTTAATTTATCAATGTTTAACAGACGGATATATTTTTAAAGACACCTGTTAACACGTGTTGGTCTAATATTCGCATCGTTAAGAATGTTCAGACAAAACATTTGTACATCTTTTAACAGTCAAATGAATTTTTATTGCAGGAAAGGCTTATTTATTACTATTATTTATTTATTTATTTATTTTATTGAGCATAACTTTATATGTGACATGCTTTCAGCTAATTTTTATTTGCAGCAATGAACAAGTTTGCCTCACCTGGTCTGATTACGTCTGATGTTTTAATTTCAGTTTTGTTTCTTCTATCTGTAGCTATCAATCTCCCCAAAAGTGTATTAAAATTTTTAGTACGAATCGCATCCTTAATAACTTTATTTTTATATCTGTTATCTTAAAGTGAAAAGAGCGAAACTACACTTTATGAAACATGTTCTTTTACGTCGATATTAGTTGTATTAAAATTAGCCATTACTGTTCGTCATAAAAATTTAAAGTTTTAAACCTATTTTTATTTTTTGATACAAAACAATTTATTTTATTTCCGTTATAAACCGCAGAATTACTCAAAAAGCAGAATCATGTCTTACCTTATATGTTTACATTCCAGCCTTTACAATTATGAGACAGACTAATATACCAATTCGCTTAGTCCGTCCAGTAATATATATAATTGACTTAGCAAACCGTAAATGAAACCGATTATACAAGTTCGGCCCAAATTACATGTGAATACAAGATAAAAAACTCGAACTTCGCATCCCGTGGCAAATTCTTCGAAATTGCTGATACCTTGCATTTAATTTTCAAACATCATTGTTTAAACTCTCGATGCTATTTCAATAAGCTTTTAAGTAAAGGAAGAAATAGAGAACCGTAAGCAGTACCTTTAGCAGTTGCCGCAAGAAACCGTAAGCAGTTACATCAACTATCCATTTTCAGGTAGCGTACTTTAGATAGCTTGTTATGGCGAAGTAAAATCAGGAAAAGTAGTATTCGAATTAAAGAGAGATGGTAAAGAATTACAAATGTTGGCAGCAAGGAGCTTTCCAACAAGTTTAGCGTATACTGTTCAAATTACTGCAAATTATTGTAAACAAGCTTAAATTAATTTCAACGGTTGTTGCGAACAGTAAATTTTAATGTTAGAAAGCAACATACACTGACTGCACTGTAAAAACTCAACCCTTTTGAAAATAAATTAATGTTATTAATTTTTCTCTTAATTCATCTGAACTGTTTATAACACAAAATTCTTTTTATGCTTTTTCACATGTTCCAAAGATAAAAATTAATGATCTTGATTTCTTTTTTAAAATAAATTTCGAAATTTTCATGCTTTACTTGGCGCTCATACTAGTTGTTCACCTGAGGCAAGTGCCTCATTTGCCTCGCCGTTATCTCGGCTCTGCGTACTTCCCTCATCCTGAGCGAAGCCTTTTGCAGAGAGTCTAGCATTAAATATTTAACTAGATAATAAGTCTAGGATTAAATATTTAGGTCTATTCTAGACAAAAGTTAAATATTACCATTTTTTAGCGAGAAAGCTAATAATATTTTTATTTTAATGTAATTTTTCAGCATAAATCTTCTGTGCTGTTTACATTGTAAGTTATCATCAAAATCATCCATGCCTACGCTTGTGTTTTAAGTGGAACATCTAGCTAGACCCTAGCTAGATTCGTATTTTGAATCACGGAGAGGTGATCCCTTATTTTTCACATTTGTTTCCGAAAGCCTTGTAGTCTCCATAATCATTATCACTTGGATTTCTTCAATAGAGTCTCGCAGCTCTCCTCAATCACCCTTTAAACATTGAAAAATATAAAGAGTTATTGCATTATTCACGTACCCTCTCTTATGATGCAAATATTTTTACCTATATTTGGACTGGAAATTCGTCATTCGAATCCCTTTAAAGCATAATTGGTCTTTGTTAATACCCGTTAGTGAAAACATAAACTTAACGGTTCATTTCTCCAGGTAATAAAGGGAAAAAATTCGAAATTATTTTTTACACCTTGGATGTAAGGCTTTTATAATAAATTTATGAAAACTCCTATACTGCACTCATCATCGAGTCATAAACTTTCTTAACATACCCCGTTACATGAGCGCAGTATAACAATTACTTTCATTCTTAGCATACCAAATTAATATTAATTAAATAATTAATTATTAATACTTGCAAATACACAAATTAACTAACAAACAAATGTACGGTTCCAGGTCTCGGATAAAAAAACAAAAACTGCATGCGCTTGTGAACGTCTTTGAATTTAAATAAAAATAACAAATTTCACGAAAAGCTGTAGCATAGAAATTCATTGTTTCTTTTAAATAAGACGTCTAAAAACTCACTGCTTTCATTTCTTACGTAATTTGAATTTAAAAGAATAAATTTGAGATTTTTTAACATGTAATGCATTTAAGTAATTACTCAGTTTAAAATAGTTTCACTAAAGCTCTTTAAAATATATAATCATAAAGCATTGTAATACAGAAAGAGTAACTCTGACAGTTAGTTCCGGCAGTTTCTATAATACATAATGCCATCGTAAGTTAAGATTCTCTTAACGAGGGAGTGGTTGCCACATTTGTACTTCTGAGAGAGTGAGCTGAAGTAAAACAGAACTAAACTTCAGGATATTTTTCTCCTAGCCTTTTATTTCTAGCCTTTACGGTCACTATGGCATGCATCCGAAACGTGAACTGTGAATTAAGAATTACATAACATCATAACTTTGTTACTGATTTGGTCTATTCTAGAATTAAGGCGAATGACTTTAAGAACAGTTTAACAGAGTGATATTCTTATATTCATTTCGAAAACTGCGAACGCTTTTATTGATCACATCTGCAGTTATTCCTTGGGATATGAATATTTTGAAACTGATGTTACACTTTGACAGCAAAATAATTAAGCAAATTTGTTTTTGAAGTGCAAAACGAACCGTTGTATTTTTAATATTCGATTTCTGTTAATTTGTAAATTACATCACTACAGTACTCATTATGTTAAAAATATTGGCTGACCATTATAACCGTTTTCTTTATCGCCATCGCTACTCTTTGTATCTCTGGCATTACGATTACTTTAAACACTTTTAATGTCAATACATAACAGTTACTATGAAATATTTCAAAATATGTTGTTTTATTATAATAATTGGGTATGAAATAGTTAGCCGATAATGTTAGCGACCGTAATAAATATTAATGTTTTGTCAAGTTGTAGAGTCATTAGGGTTTTTGATACGAGAGACACGAAAAATGAGCAATGTCTTCACCAGGACTCGAACCTGGACCTCTCGAAGATGCGCCGAGTGTGCTAACCGTTACAACACGAGAACATGCTGGAAGGAGAGAGAAAATGCCTTATAAAGTGATATATTGATACATAGTATATATAGTGATATACTACCTAAACAAGCAGGATATGAATAAGTATACGGGGCATGGGGATGATACCCTATAGTGATGCAAGTTCTGTTCCGTGATGCTATTGATCCAGGGAAGCATACAATACATACAATACATACCCGTGCAACAATTATAGTTTTTGTAACAGTTACTGCTTAAAAATATCTAATCCTTTATTCGAAAGCTATTTTACAATCTTGTTGATTATGTAATGAAATTTTGGATTATTTATGATATGTCTTAGCAACTCGAGTTAGTTTTTAGTTGGTCTAACTCTGTGATGTGTTTGAGTTAATGAGCAAAAGAAGAAGTAGTGTTCTGGAGATCCTTTTTCACCACAAACAGTTGTATGAGGAAGAAGATATTTCTGTCGTACTAATGCGCTCATGTTCACAAAAGAAGCAACAAACGCTAAAAGAAAAGGTATGGATCTAAAACCGGGAATTAAAACATAAAACTTACATATGAGGTTGCATCGCCGCATGCAAATGCGCAACCAAAATTGGCATAATAAGCAAACCTGCAGTCACACAACAACGCCTTAAAAATGACCATACTGGACATATATATCAGTTCGGAAAGTCAAAGCGGAAAGCATGAGCCGAAGACATCATTTGCAAAATGAAATGCGTTAAAGGGCTGTCGGGATGATGCAAGCTGGTACAAGAAAATCCGCTGTTGCAAGAGAACTGACTGTACATCGTAGTGCTATCAATAGGCTATGGAATGGTTACCAAAGGATCAAAACCCCTATAGAAGACATGGCTCTGGTCACCGGGGGATTACCCCAACGACAGGTTATCGCTTCCTTTTGCCATGTGCAAGACGTCGTAGATCACTAACAGGACGACAGCTGGCATCGCATGTACCTAGTGTTGCAGGACGGCCCATATCCCGCCAAACTGTGTTGCGTCGACTGCTTGAAAGTGGGCGTGGACTGTCGATGACTTGTGGTTTGTGTTCCTTTGCCCCCATCTCATGTCACAGTGTGGTTGAATTGGGCCCGTGAACATCGCAGTTAAATAGCAGAGCAGTGGGGCCACATAATCTTTACGTGATGTTTTATACGGATGAGTCTCGATTTAACATCCAGAACGGTTCCCTCAGGGCAATGATATTAGGAGAGCGATAGTAGGCTCCGATAGCAAGGACACGCTATCACATCTTCGAAAGAGAACATTACAGAAGAGGAAGCTTATTTACACAGGGTGGTGTAGCAAAGAATAGCCGCACCGACCACTACATGATTCCAGGTGGTTCTGCCACAGCCGTCCGATATCACGACGAAAATTCTATACCCTCCTGTGCGTCCTTTTATCGCTGCAAACGCGATATTTATAGACGATAACGCCCGGCTGTATACCGCTCGAGTAGTGCAAAGTTATATGAAGAGTAAAACCATTCCACGTCTGCCTTGGCACGCTAGATCACCGCACCTGAATCCCATGGAACTTGTGTGGGACATTTTGGGACAACAAGTCGCAAGTCGCAGTATGCCACCAGGTACCTTCCACTGGCTTCGACATCATTACTACAGGAATAGACGCTGCTTTCACAACAAGAGATCTACAACGCTTTTGTCAGGTGGCCTTGCCGCTTTTAAGCATGCATTTTAGCTGGAGGGCATCATACCTGTTAGTAGCATAATTGCACATTCGTCCAACCCATTTAGTCTTTTGTGATGTGATGGTCATAATACATGTGGTTTCGCATATATTTGCTTTATCTTTTGCTATGTTGTCTAGTAATGCCACACCAACCTCTGAATCAATTTCACGCTTAACAATTAAATAGTTTTTGTTTCCTTCCGTATTTTGTCATTGTTGTTTATATTTTAGCAGGAGTGTAAGTGGGGCCACATCCAGATGCGCATTGATTTAAACGGCTGCTAGTAAGACGTCTTTTCCCGTTTATTACGTTGATTATTTCATATGCTCTCCTGCCTAAGAGATGAGAGTTCAATTCGTTCTGCCAGATATGATTTATTTTCTTGTGTGCTGCTTTCTTTAGCATCACATAGGCCATTTTAAGTTCGTATCTTCGGAATCAGGCCTAGTAGCTGCATCTTTAGCAAAGAGAGTTTGCGTCTTCGTTTTTTTTCATTTTCTGAGTGTGTATTCACCCAACGAAGCGAAATTTTAATTCGGAACAAAATAATTTAATTTTTATATCTATAAGTAACCTGAACATTCAAGTAAAAAATTAGGTTTACAGAAGGTTTGCTAATGGCCGAGTGATTATAAATTCTGAAATACAGAAGCAAAATTAAGGGTGTTGGCCGTTTGATAATTTCCTTTAATAATATTTGACGTAAATATTTGCCTTTATAAAATCTAAGGGTCAGCGATTTTATTTTTGGGCTCAGTTAATTGCTTAAACATTAGATAATATTTTATGTTAATAATTTTCTTCTAAGAGTAGATTTCAAAAATATTATCATCTTTACTAGGGTTGTTCTAGAAAACTGGAAAACCTTTGTTTGTAAGATTTCTCTCAGCTAGCATGAAATTGTAATACTAATTATTTCCTGTTATCTTCTGATACTTCCATTTGCATCAACAGATTACAAATTAGTCTGATTTTATATATCGAATTACTTTGCAGTCGAAATAAATAGCTGCGGCAACTCTCCAGAAAACTCATCTCTAAAATATCCATTTAGTATATACCAGTCTGCGTTTGGGTGGATGCTTTTGTATTTATCAGCGCTGAGGGTTAAAAACTGTAGTCTCTGAGGATGTTTAAAAGTTATTGTGTTATAAGGTATTTTCTTTCCCCTTTCTGCATGCCTTCATGGTGTAACAGTAGCATGCTCAGAGCGTCTTCGAGAGGTCCAGCTTCGAGTCCCGGCGAGGGCATTGTTCCTTTTTCACGTATTCCTGCTTCAGAAAAACCTAATGTCTCTACAGTGTGCCTGGTATGGATTTAAATTTTTGGAATTCTGAATCTCTGAAAGGGGCGGTGGCTAGTTTTTGTCATATTTTAGTCCCTAATGAGACGTAGGTTTTGATACATTTTTTAAAGTTCTATTTATTCTCTATTTTCTCTTGGAGTTCAAAATTTAGGTAAATGAAAAGACGGTAATTCGTTTAAACATAGTAAGTTCAATCTTGTGTTGACAAAAACTAACTGAGCTTAAACTTACATGTTAACAAGGTTAAATTTATCATAAACCAGCTTGTGTTAAGACTGTTAACGGCCTCTAGTTTAAAGTAAATATAAAGAAAAAATTAACGGTATTTTAATGTCCATTTTTTAAATGATCACGAAAGATTTTTGCTGCATAAAATAATAAAGGGTATTAATGCTACAATTAGAATTTATTTGTCAAATGTGTACTGTTATTTATAAATGTTTACGTCATTTTACTCCAAGGGTTATGGACATAAATTTCCATAGAGGAAGGGCTTTAGAATTCATTACCCGGGGATGAATATTTCTGCCAGCTTCTGGTGTATACCATTTCGAATTGGTTGCATATTAGAAGGAAATGAGTCAAAGCAGAGGGTTATTTTGGAATTCCAAACAAGAAGATACCACTTTTGATGACATGTCGGGGAACCTTTTTTCAAAACCAAATCGTTAATGCTTGAAGGTTAAATTTTATAAAAAATAAAACATTATCATTTTTGGAAAAATTTCGGACTTACTAACTGCCATTTACTTCTTAAAGGTAGTAACAATAAAAATTAAATAAAAAAATTCATTCTGAATTCAAAGTGCATAATTCATTATGTATAGCCTTGAACAGCTTTAAAGTTGTCTTGGCATTTAAACATTGCCAAAACTTGTTTAATTATGTATTATTCACTAACACATTAACAATGACCCTTTTACTCAGATTATTGCTTTAAATTATCACTTCTTAGTTTATTTAAATTATCTTGGTAAGCGTTGGACCAGTTATGAAAGAATATTCTAAATTTCAAAAAATGATGTTTTTATGCATTTAATTTCCATACTGCTACAATAATATCATTGTCTAAGCAAAGTATTCATAATTTTTAGGTCATCTGAAACTGACATAAACATTATTGGCTAAACCTAGATTTCCTTTTTTATGATTATATATACAATAAATGCTTAAAATGAATCTATTAAAAACAAGAAAAATTTAAGCAAGAGAGAAACTATCGATAATTTAATTTGCATTAGGATACAGTGAATCTTTTGTTCTGTGAGAACAATACTACTGTCTCATACGTCTGGTATTGTCACTTCCTTGATAGTATAAAAAGAAATGATTGTAAATTATTATGTTCGCAAAATTAACAATCGATATTTTTTAGCATCTTTCCATAAGTATTTTTCAAAGAGATTGTTTTATAATACTTTCTTAAAGGAATGAAGGTAAAACACATTGAAATCAGTAACTTTAATATATATTTGAGTAAAATAATATTTATATCAAAAATAAAATCCTGTTATATTCGCCATAAGGCCCAGTCCCTACAGTCAAAAAGAGATTTTAATATGACAGTCAATAAAAACATAATAATATGATCTGTGAAACTATGCGCTCCGATAAACATTATTCATATAAATGATATCCTTCCAAAGTAAATGTGAGAGCTTAAAGTGACATCAGATTTCATCGACGAACCTGAGTAAAGGCTCGTGAAGATTAATAATCCAGGTATGTATATTTAATTTTGCAGAAAATTTTTTATTGATGCTACTCCAAGTATGCCATAAAAGTATGCCATAATTTTACTGAAACTCTATTAATGAGACGTTTTGGAAAGAAACTGATTTATCCAGCGGAGCTATTTTTCATAGTTGAATGTCACTTTTTAACTTTATGCCAAGAATATTAGACATGCTGATTTATGATAGATTTTTACAGTAAGTAAGCTTCACGCGCATTAGAAAACTGTTATGTAATGAAACAAATTATTCATTTGTCTTCTTGTAAACTGTCTTCTTGTAAATTGTCTTTTTGTAAAGCTGTAACGCAATTTTCTTAATATCTATATGATACTATTTAAATGCCACTGATATTAAAGTTATATACATAAGTTGATCGCTGTACACTCTGTTTCAGCGAGGATTATTAATTGGAATTATAATATTAAAGATTACTATAGTATAAAATTTAGTTATTACAAAAAGATCCTAAGCGTAAATTACATTTTGCTATTGATGTTTAAGGAAATTTACTCAGCGACGCACTCCAGTTCAATACACCGTGTCCACCCGGTCTTTATTCTCGCAACCGTTGGTGGTAGACATATACTACTAATTATGAAATGTTATAACTGATGCAAATATTCATGTTTTGGTATTTTTAAATATAAAAATTAACTAATTTTGTAAAACGTACAAAACCTAACCGTTTATACGTTACTATGATGCCTATATTTATATTTAATAACATTTTATTATCATTCTTATTATAAAAAATAAAATACAAAATGTGTGACTCCTGCACGCTATAATTTAACCGAGATATTTCCCTTAGGTCATATACAGGCGCCGTATTCAATCCGAACAGCAAAATGTTTCCCGTTGTATGTAACTAAAAATAAATTGTCGGTTTAGAAAAAGGTCTCTGATTTTTAGTAGAATAAGTTGTAAGGTTTATCCTAATTTTATTAACAGTTATTTTAAGTTTATGCGTCTTTCCTATCTTTTCTAGCTTCAGCTTACAATTCCCTACCAGAATGTAATTTCAGAAACGCTGTTAATGCAAATGAGTAAAGAGTAGTATTAAAGTCGATGTTTCACCGACTTCGAGAGAGAGTCTGAGTTTCTGACTAGCGCGCGTTTGCCTTTTGGCTATGTCTCTCTTAGCTTTGCTACGCTCGGCCATACTTTAGACCCTTGTTTGGCTTCGCCGACTTAATTAAGATTTAGAGGCCAACTACTTAAAATCTTGATAACTTCGACTATATCTTCAGTTAGCTTTAGTTAAGCTTAGTTAATTTTAATGTCCTATTCCTTTAAGTTCAAGCCCAATGGAGGCTTTGTGTACGTTCCGAGTTAGGAAACTGATTGTATTTATTCTGAGAAATAAAGTCTAGTTAACCCTTCTTAAGTCTTACATATCTGTTCACATACTTAAGCGATTATTCGCTTATTAGTGTTTGTGGGGTTCACACTGAATTAAATAAGTAAAACCCCACATTTGGCACCCGGTTGTGTTCTCAACGAACCATGCCTCTAGTTAGTGAAGATTTTTCGTTGACCCTTCCCAACCTTTCAATTCCCTCAGCCACAACCAAACCCAATGGAGAGATTCGGACTCATCATGGAAATAATGAGAGCGGCAATACAGCCAGGAGCAACTTTTGACGGCAAAGAGTCCCTCGTGAATTTCCTGAAGCAGCTAGACTTACATTTCACGTTATATCCTGTGAACCAGCTGCAGAAAATTATCATCGCTACAACGAACTTAAAAGGTCAAGCCCTCAGCTAGTGCAAAAATATTGGCAAAAGTTTGTAGGGGGATCCAGTATCCGAAACGTAGATTTGGGAAAATTTAAAAAATTCGCTATTAAAAGCATCCCAGTTGTGAAAGACCGCGCAAAATTGGAATCCGAATTATTTAGTAAATATCAAACTAATTTCGACAAATTAACGGACTTCATCAAGATCCGAATTGTCAAATTATTATATGGAAAAAGGCCCGACAAAGAAATTATCGAAACGATATTGCCGGGGTTGCTTCGGTCAATCCAGGACTTTCTTGAATTTTGAAATCCTCAAACGCTGGAAAGCTTACTTGAATTAGAGGTGAAATTTTACAGTAGGCGAACGGCCGAAAACGCGAGTGCGAACAATTTTACGTAGTATTCAAGGTTTACACTCAAACAAAGCCTCAAGGTTAGCCCGCTCGACGCATATTCGAGAGATCCGTGGTTCGAGTCCCGGAGAAGGCGTTGCTCAATTTTCAATACTTCTGCTTCAAAAATACCTAATGTGGGACCTACAAGTTGCGCCCTTACTAAAAGGTAGTGGATGATGATTCTCCACCACCACGATTTGGTGATTGGGGCCCCTAATCCCCAGTCGCCCTTTAAAATGGGTAATATATAAGGTATTTCTCCCGCTTTCTTCGCATACGTTCGTGGTGTAGTGGTCAGCACCCTCGAGCACCCGCTTCTAACCGAGAGGTCCGTGCAAAGGCATTGCTCATTTTTCATCTTTCCTGCAGAACAAGCCTACGAAATTTCTTGTGGCAAGGAGCGCTAGATTATGGCCGTCGTTGCAACAGCCTTGAGCACCTAACAGGTGACAGTGCGATTTGGCTCAGTTCTCAGGCTTCATATACAGCTCAATGAAAGAATTGTTCAATGACAACTAAGGCGGGGCCTTTATTTAAGCTTTAAAACAATGGACAATTGCAGAAAGTAGGAGTAGTACGGGATAGAAATATCATTAAAAGCACTTCAGGAAAGAAGTAGGAATAAATACTGCTCCTTATATTCCAAAATATCCGTTGGGCAATTCCAAAGGCGAAAATAGTCAAAAGCACGCCCGAAAAACAAATCAACATATAAGACAGAAGTTTAATGAAAATCGTACAGCAAACGCGCAAACATTTTCATTAAGCTGTTTTTGATCTCAGTAAGAAACCGGTTTAGTGACGGCACGCTTCCTTACACAAAGTATACTATTACAAAATACGTGTTTCGCAATCTCTGATTCTGGTACCATACGGACAAACCCCACACCTCGTATTAGACTTTAGGTCGAGAAAATCGGCAAAGAGTCCCCAAGAGGGAGTTCTCGTTATGTACTCATAAACTGCGAAAGGAAGCCTATTGAAAAATCGCAGTTCTGGCCACCCGCATGGCCGAAGCCACGTCCGTCGGAACAGCACTGGCTGCTCTTGTGGCCATAGAAACCGGGTTCGTGTTACTGTGCCCCCAGACTCGCTACTGTCATAGTTTTATTACTAAGCCAGTGCACGCAACTCCAGAAGGTTTTATGCAAGGTAAGGTTTGGATTTCCAGAAATCTCTGTATCCATCTCCTATCCACACTTTACTGTGGTGTTAGGTTTTCAGCTAGGGGGTTTTAACAGAACTGAAAAGTCAGCAGATTTATCTACATTTCGCAAAATGCTGCCAAAAGTTTTCAAAAATTTTCAAATTATAGTATCTATCATCTGCAACTGCACCAGAGCTCTTTACCACTTGAAAACTGTTACATGCGTTAATAGTTTTACTATAAATAGAAACGAACAGTTGAATGGTTAAGTACCAAGCAATTTATGCACATTTTTATAAAATTTGATACTTAAATTGAATTATCATGCATTGAAAATTTTAATCAAAATTCGATTATTTTTTAAAATCTCTTTGAAGACAAGATATTTAGCATTCTTTATGATTAATCATAAATGTGTTTATTTAAATATTTCTAAAGCCATCATTATCTAAGAGCCCAATGTAAATTCTAAAATTTAACGTTCTTACAATAAATTCTAGAAATGAAAGGATGGAGAGTAAAAAGAAGTCTGTAATACGAGAGAAATGTGAATTTTTTTTTCAAAATCTGTAGCATGAAAAAAATAAAGCAGCCCTTTAGTAGAGATTAAGTACTATTAATTTCAATTTTTTATTTTCAAAAACGCATACACTTGGTCAATAAAATAAATAGTACTACTAAGCACGTTAAATTAATTCGTGGCTGCTCTCATTCGTTACAATATCAGTATAACACAATCAATTTTAGAACTTTTAAATGTATTTGCGGTGCCGTGGTAGAATTCAACTGACATATATAAATCAATATGAAATTATAAGAGAGTCACTTTCATTTGATTTCGTTGAAAACTGTATTTATAATATAAGAAAAGATTACTGAATTATATTACTATAAGACTATGTATTGGAGTCAGGAATGGCAAGCATACACACATTATGGGAAAATTGTGTTCGATAGCTACACTCAACTTCCGCAAGTTTTGCTTGTAATACAGGGTGATTAAAATACCTGAAAAAATTGTAAAAGCAGGTATAGGAGACCGAAATAAGCAGATTTTTCTAATATAATGTATGTGCAGAAATGGTGCGGTGAGAGGATACAAGGTGCTGTTGAACGGAAGGTAAAAGTTCTCTCCTGGCGAGATACGCATTTCCGGTGAAAACTGTGAAACGGTAAGTATCATTATATATGAACTCAGAATTCAGGGATATTCATTTTGTCTATGAAGTTGTGGTAAAATAGAGTAGCTTCTCAGTGGAGGTGCAGAGAATGATTGCCAAGTACTTCAGTTGAGTAAGTACTCCGTTTTCGTCCGCAACCCATTGGAGAAAATTCATATTGACAATCTGCGTTCATGCAAAACTGCTCCAAATTCATAGTAAATGACAATTTACCTTAACAGAATGCTTTTATCTACCGCTCAACAGCGTATAGGGTCACCTCAACCGCGTCATTTCGGTACACACTTTCCATTACAAATTTGCTTATTTCTGGTCCATATACCCACCTCTGCTAAATATTTGAGTATCACTCTCTCTATATATATAGTGTGCAACAGCAAGGAGTTGAAGAATCGTTTTTCTAATCCAATCACCAAGCGAATGTAAATCTGATGTCAGTTTCCTAAAATTACGTGTTCAGCCTTACACTATATTTAGATGGACTAGCTCAGAAGTAGTTAAAATTAGTCAATATTATGTACAAGAATTTCAGATCACATTACACCACTTCCTAATCTATGTGATAAAAACGATCAAAATAAATTTAACAGCATTTAGGTAGCATAAAGTTTGGTGAAAACTAAAGTAAATTCTTTACGGCACCGCTTCATATTACGCGACGTGTTCAAATGAAAACAGATATTCGGCAGAATTTTTTTTTCAAATTAAGAATTTCCAAACATATTGCTTGCTCTTAAAATCGATTGATTGAATTATTTCACACTTATAAAATTCTTTAAATCTTACCGTTCCAAACACTAACTTTAAATTATTTTTATCAAGAAGCGTTCAAATACCAAAAAACGATATTGACTTCTATTGTACATAGTTTAAATATTTAGAAAACAAATCAAATTTTCGTAGTGCTTTCTGACAAAGTTAAACAGGTCCAAAAATATAAAATTCATCAGCAAAGTTTTAGAATTGATCTTTCTCAAGCAATCCCAATGAAGTTGCCAAATGGTAGCCAGTGGAACTGGTTACTAATATCATGCTTCTGTTAAAATTACTGGTCACTTATCGAAAGAATTTAGAGTGGAATTTTTTATTTGATTTTGCGCTATCCGTAGCTGCTCTTATGCGTATAATCATTGAACAACAGGGAGCAAAAAAGATTTCTTTACATAGTGGCAGCTGTCAAAAAGAAGTTTATCGCAAACACAGATTTAACTAATTTTATTTTATAAATCCTGGTCAACTGATATCAGGCTATTAGACCTCCGATTCTACAATGTTTTTGGACTATGTAAATGAAATAAATTAGTGCCAAACACTAATCTAGCTGATTATCTGTCATTGCTTGTCTAGAAGAGAACAAACGGAAGCAGAGGAAACCGACCAAATGAAGTCAATGAAAGCAAGTTTGCAGGGCATTATGGCTTGACCAACTCTGGATTTTGCTGGAGCAACATGTCTTCTGAAAGCTGAGTCACAAACGTATTCGTACAGAGATTGTTCCAAGCCTTTCTACTCTGTATTAGCAATGGATGTACCTGAAAATTATGCTTTAAGAAAAAATAGGAAGAAAGTGGAAGATATATAATTATTCGGATTCTGCATGACCATAGCTCAATTCTTGACACGAAAATTCTCTTTTCCATTACTGTTCAATTCGTTGGGGGTGTAGTAAAAATATTAATATGTAGTGAAAATATTTATATGTGGTAAAAATACTTAAATATTTTAATTTCTTATGTAATTAAAATTGTGTTAATTTCTGTAGGTAATGAGAAATATTAATTATAATTATTCTGGTGTAAAAGTGATAACCAAAATTTTGAATATTAATTTTATCAGCGATGAACCGCGAATAAGAATGAAGAAATTCAACTACCCAGTATAGGATTATAATATGTGATTAAGAGTACATCACGTTGTTTCCGCAATAACCCGAATGATAGGGATAAAATATGTGACCTACAGAGGATAGCAAAATAATGTACTTACCCCAGACGTTGTGATAGTTGAACAAGAGAATACAAGTTAATCATCTACAATTCACTCTATTTATTTTTACTATCAAAAATTTTACTGCTGAGCTCACACAAATAAAACAAGAAAATTAAATAATCAGATCATAACTATAGTCCTACTATAAATGCAGAACGTCCATTCGTTTAACGATACACTATTTGCACTAGCACAATCTATTTGCATCACTTTCTATAAATCACGAAAAACCTGGAATCGAAAATATGTGTAGAGCAGCAATAAACTTGTCTTGAAATTTCTTCTGATTTTGAAGCTTCTACCAGTGAATTAATTTTGAGCAGTGCACCACGTGGCGATAGACAATGGATGAGTCTTAAATTGCACAATGAGATCGTTCATGATTCTTGCTTAAAAAATATCATACCATGCTGGATGAATTTTCAGAAACTGCATGTAGAATGAATATATTCAATAAAAAAACTACAGTTGGCTTTCTTTAAATCAGGAACCATATCATCGGACTTTTCAGAAGAGTTAAACGTGCATCATGAAACGAGGTGGTAGGTGAAGAGACAGTCGGTGAAGAGACAGGCCAAAGCCCGTCCTTCACCCTTGAACTCCCAGCAGCAAAAAGGGCAGAAACCGGTCCAACAACTGCCACCAAGGGCTTGGACGAAACGATGACGATTCTTGAAGCGATAGTTTGATGATAGATGCCGGCTTGCTAGCACAGGGGGAAAAGTTATTTATCTCTGAGAGAGTGCTGAATTTCTTAATACACAGACATGAACGTATTAGGCTTAAAAGCACAGGTTGAATCCTCCCCATAACAAATTACTGCTTTTTAAAAAGCACCAAAACACGGAACAAGTTTCTCGAGCGCTACGAATATTGCCTCAAGTTCGTCATTAAAATAAGATGGGAAATTTCCAACAGGAATTACAGCTCTTATGAGCTCGTAATAATAGCATCAGGTATACTATCATACACGGAACTCTCTGTAAAGAAATGACGCATGCAGCTTAAGTTATTTGTACAAGGAAAGGCAAAAGATTTTTAAGAGAAAAGATGCCTTCGTGGAAGACTTTCTAAGAGAAACTGACTACTCTTCTCGTTGCACTTTGAAAAAACTCAAAAAACAACCAAGCAGCAGGTCCGCTGTCCTGGGTTCAAACTCTGGTTGAGCTACCAGTTTTTAGTGGTCTTTACCACTCTGTGACTGGTGAGAGCTCTCAGTTTGAGGAAACATATGCTGTATTGTCACCAGCGTAATGGCGTGAATTTAACTTGGAAACGTCTCTCTCTTTTCAATCCTTAACCAGGTTACATCAAGATCCAAATAATCTACATGAATCATTAATGTCGGAAAATAATTAATATGAAAATCATGATAAAAGTGATGTTCATCTCTGAGTGGACAAATGTTTTTCGGGTTTTCTAAATTGCCGTGAGGCTTACCTCACTTTATCCTTAATCCTTCTAGATTTGCCACCTTCGAAATACTTCCTATTCTCTTATGTGATATCCTACCTTAAGGAAAGCTGTTGTCACTGAATTTCAGGAAAACAGAAAACCGCAAGAATTGAATTAAAGAATGCGCCAATATCTAACAACTGCAAAGTGATGCAAAAGCTCAGCGAGTGTACTAGTAGAAGAATAATATTATGAAGAGTGTACGTAGAACACCAAACGGCAATCAGACTGTTTTGCCATATCTCCGTGTTTAAGGATTTAGACCTAAAATTTTGCATAAGAAGCACCGTCCTTTTTAGATTTGTTCCCGTGTAAAAATAGTGACGACAGCCTACCCTTTTCGATCATAACCTGTACTCTTAATGATGTACACATGATTAAAATCAATGAAGACAATTTGTTGTAGTAGCCATATTAATCTAGAAATATTAACCAAACGTTTTAACTTAGGAAACAATTTTTTATAATTTTATTGCTTATTATAAATGAAAAATTAGGGAAACATTTAATTTGAGATTTTAATAAAATTATTTTTTTATCTTTACTGAATCTGTTAACTGCCTTTCATAGGGTGCATATACACTCACTTCCAAACGTTAAGCATGAAGATGTAAAATGCAAAAAAAAATCCACAAACACTGCTTTCATTGACACAAAATTCGGCAGGAAAGTAGTATATATATCTTTGCTTAAAAAATCAATAATTATATACAGAAATGGAAGCAATATTAAATTTTTGTAAGTTAGCAGATAATTTCATACTGGAGACTTAAACAGAATTATATATAAAGTGAAAATAAACGGCATACAATGAAACAAAAGGATATTAATAGGGTATGTGATCCCGCCCTCTATACAAAGTTTACACCTTCTGACAATGCTTGCAATTAGGTGGTCAACCACTGCAGAATTAAGCAATCGTCATTCTTCTTGTAGAGCAGTTTCCAGCTCAATAAGAGTGGCTGGAGGTGGGGAAACATTAAGATACAGCACGGCCGAGAGCATCCCAAAGATTTTCAATGGGGTTAAGGTCGGGCGAATATGCTGGCCACACCATACGCGCAATCCCTTTACTCTCCAGGTAGTCATCGACGATGTCAGCTCTAAGGGGACGTGCGTTATCGTCCATTAAAACAAAAGTAGGACCAACTGCTGCAGCGTACAATCTCACATTGGGTTCTAGAACTTCATCTCGATACCGGAAAGCCGTCAAAGAACCCCGTTTAAAGATGTGCAGGTCAGTGCGGTATCCTAATGAAATCCCTGCCCACACCATAATGCTTCCGCCTCGGAGTGCGTGATGTTCGGTAATGATTGGGGACTGATTGCGTGTTCGTTGTTCACGCCATATCCTTATATGCTTGTCATCTGGCTCCAGAGCAAATCTTGACTCATCAGCAAACATGACATTGCTCCAGCCAGACACATTCCGAATGACATGTTCCCTGCACCACTGTAATCGTGCCCCTCTTGATTGGATGGATAGAGGAACACAAACTCGAGGTACCCGGGCGTACAGTCCACTCATATGTAATCGTCGGCGTACAGTAGCTGCGGATATCGCCTTACGAATGGACACTGTAACCATAAATGTCACACGTGTGGAGGTCGCTCTGTGATTCCGCTTGGCTACAATAGCAATATATCGATTTCCCGCGGGATTTTAAAGAGCGCCACCGGCTACGGGCCTTCGGACAACTAACAGTCTTTGTGTTTTGGAATTGTTTCCATAAACGTGAAATTACAGAATGATGAACTCCGAGGAAAAGAGCAACATCTGTGATCGACTGTCCTGCTTCAATGAGCCCCACAACACGCCAGCTCTCAGAATCTTCCATTCGTCTTCTGGAAGTCATAGAAACACGTATGTCTTGAAAACAAATTGTACGAAAGTTTTAAACACCTTCTATCAGCACTTATAATCAACTTCTGTAACCCTTCATAAAGTTGGCTTCTTACAAGACTGCTCTTTTTGCATATTTCTTGACATGAAAGCGCGATTGGATGTTACCTAACATATTTGCATACTTCCATCTACCTCTGCAGCGAATTGCATCCTCTTCAATTTTGATTGGCTTCCGGAAATTAGCATTTTCCTCTCTGTGCTTAACTTTTGGAAGTGAGTGTATATTCGGGCATGCAGACATAATAATTCAAAAATAGTTTATCAGTAAAAAATACAATATTTTGCACGCATTTTCTTTCTTTTTGTTTAAACGGCATTTGAACATTTATTTATAGAGTTTAAAGACTTTTGACGCAATTTAATCATTTGTTTATTTAAAACCATTCACTACCTAAGTTATAAGAACCTAGAACTCAAAAAGCTTCTGGGTTACTCTTAATTATCTAGGTTTGGCTTCAGTTAATATGCTAACCTAAGATGGCTTTACCACAGGCAGTGCGGTAAAGTCGTTGAATGTTGAGAGTGAGATCCGGGTTCAAATCACGGTGAACGACTCAACTTCATTGGCACTCTCGTGGGTTTCTGCTTGTGGAACGTGGATACGAACCAGTATGCCTTATTAAAACTCATTTCTTAGGCAGTTATGCCTCTCTCACTTGGACAGAATCAAATGAACAAATATTTTTCATTGCACTGCATAAAATCGTCTCAAATACGTTTTCCTCGGCTATAGTTTTTTGTAAACATTTTACTATTTTATCATAAATAAAATTAAGTAACATATTTATTTTATGTCCCATTCGAGTGGGAAAAAATGAAGTAGGAATGAAACTAGAACAAACAATGAAAATAATAACTGGCGTAGCTAGACAAAATATCTAGAATAGCGGATAATGTGTCCTTTTTATCTGCAGGCTAAGCAAGCATTTGGCCGCATTGCAGTTGAAAACGTTTTAACTTTTTAATTTTATTTTAACAAAATCAATGTAGTTCAAACTGTGCTTGAATTTATTTCCTAAATACAGAAAACAAAGCAAACTTTTTGTGTAGCAATAAACACGGGAATTAATTTTTATTCCTGTAAACAAAGAACCAACATCTATTTCAATTATAACTTTTAAAAATGAAGCTGAATTTCATTTACTATGGGCCCTAAAAGTAAATGCATCAACTGATTTTAATTTTGCTATAATAAAATGAAATAAAGAGATTATGTTTTGTCTTAGCAAAGCAAAATACATAAACATGTTTCTCTTCAATTAAATTAAACTAAAACACTATTGATTAAATCAAACTAATTAATAATAAACAATTTAAACTGCACGCAGTAGTATAATAATTAAAAAAATTGCACTAGTTTGTGATAAGTTTCTTACATGTTCAGTATTATAATATATATTATAATACTGACAAATATTATAATATATATTATAATAGCTTCTTAAAATAATTTATCGTACTTTTATAGTACTAAATCAGAAAAACATTAAACATATATGTAAATTAACACCAAATGTAAATTCTTTTTGTCTAAAAAGAAAAAATCGGTTTGGATAATCGGAGTATCAGATGTTCGAAGTCAGCATAATTAGAATTAAGACAGAATAACACGCCGAACAAGTATTAATTCAAAAGTCCAACAACAAAAATCAGCTATATAGGTGCAAATTTTCACAGGACTAGTTTCGATGGTTTTACCAAACCATCATCCTCAGCTACCAAAGAGCAAATGAACGAGATAAAATACAGTGATAAGAAAAGATAAGAATGGCCGGACAGGAGTTAAGCTACTAAAAAAAGAGTCATCTATTGATGAAACGAGAACTAAACATAATTTCCTTAAAGGCTGAAGGCGAAGATGGATTCGAATTCAGTCGTTAACTAGAACAGAAAGATTTTTTGAACGAAAAACGCCTCTAGAAAATCTAATTCAGCGATGGAAGATGTTTTTTGAGGATCCCTTGAAGACCAGCGTGTGAAGAACGAAGCGCAACCAAGGAACCGAACCTTCTGAAATAGAACGCCGCCACCGGCACACGCATTTTCAGCAATTAAGCCTACTTTTACAAAAAATTCTTATAAACAAAGCATTTTAATATAGTGACCTCAATTTTTGAAGTTACGTACGTAATATACTAATTAATAATATGTATTAATATAAAGAATATCACATTAATAGAAAAACTGAAACATGCGAAATATTAAAATTACAACTGTAACCATGAAAACGAATACTATACACATGAAAACAAAATTACAAATACTAAATGTAAAAGAAAACTAAGCTATAATTATCTGTAGGTAATGAAATTCCATTTTAATAATTCTGCTGTGCGTGGAATAATTCAAAACGAGAATCGACACACAGGACAACGACGGAAATTTTCGCCGAGCGTATGTCGAGCACGTAAGATTCATCATGCATCGGGACAGCTGATATCTTTCCCCTTCTGTAATAATGCTGTAAAGTTACTTTTCAATTAACCAAGAGCGTATATGTAAAGTTTTAAAATAAATATAAAAAAGGGCAACTGGTCTGACTTTTTCCATCACGGAAGTTCGGCAACGTTACACTCGCTATAGTCAGCTAGATGAGTTTTCCCTAATTCTCATAACAAAAAACAGAAAACAAAAAAGAAATTAGAAAGCATTGAGCTGAATGCATTTCCCCACATTCTAATAACGAAAAACGTAAAATATAAAAACGAAGACAACCAAATAACGGAATTCCTAACGAAATAAACAAAACACGCAGGTGTCCTTTTAACTTAAAGAGCTGTTTGTGATTCCCAGTTTGTTTACGCGAATAAGTCTATAAAAACCAAAGCACAGAACAGAAAATGATGCTCATACACGAAAGCCAAAAGACACTTGACTTACCCGATGTGAAAACCGTTACAATTTAGTACCATCTACTAGCATTTAAAAATTTAAAAAAATTCATTCCGTTTTCATGTTACGTATACGCGACGCTGGGCTGAAGACAGCGATCGGAGCTCTTCGCGTATGCGCGACGCTGGGCTGGTAAGAGGGGAATTGTTGCTTTCCTTATACGCGCCGTTGGTCCCAAACGGGATAATTTTGACTTCAGAAAAATTGAAAGTGGCATTTTCGGACTACCAATGCTGGGCAACAAGGGACTTCTGTGCTTAATTTTTTCTAACATATGCTTCGTGCTCCCTAACGCGAAATTTTACGGCTGTCTTAGTTTGACCAATGTAAATTAAACCACACTGGCTAGGAATCATGCAAATAACTCAGAAATTCATATCCGGAATTTGATCCTTAAGTACGGAGCTCGGAATTTTATTGATAGGAAAATAAACGAACAGAAAATAAAATTTCTGTAAAATACGTGCAATTCTATAGCTAATTGATGGAAAGAAAGGAATGACAACAGAATTCTTATAATATCCTAAAAGAAGAGTGTACCTTTCGGTGTGTTGACAAGAGAATTTTTTAACTGCTTGATTAATAATGTTAGGTGAAAATCCCCTGTCAATAGCTAATGCTTTTAAATAATTTAGTTCTTGAGCTAGAGCCAATTTGGAGGAGCAAACTTGAAGTGCACGGAAACCATAAGAATAAAATGAAGCTAACTTTTGTTAAGTCGGATGACATGATCTGAAGTGTGGTGGAAGGCAAACCGATGAAGGTTTACTGTAAACCATAGTACTGAAGTTGGGTATGTTACGTGTGACCAAAATGTCGAGGAACTTAAGAGAATTGCATGTTTCAAGTTCAAAAGTAAACTGAATAGCAGGATCAATGGAATTCATTGTTGAAATAACTTTGTTTAAATAATTTTATTACTGTCAAACAGGGTAAAAGTATCGTCTACGTATAAGGTTTCTCCTTCAATCTCTTGATATTGTTCGTGAGCATAAGCTTGAAACCCTATGTGGAGGACAGTGAGCAAATCTAGGCTATGTCCTTTAGCGTTGAAGAACTACAAAGTCAGAAAGAGGGTTTAAAAGTGACCCTTTAATTCAAATATTTACAACTCTTCAAATTGAGAGTAAGCCACTACTTGGGCTGAACTAAAATAATATGAAAATAAAGTGTGTTAACAAATTCAATTCCCTAACTTAGCTTAAATAGGACGGCGAGGGAAGCTTAACTCTTAGTGAAATGCAATTATGCGAATTTCACTAGCAAACACTGGTAATTGCAAATTGCCTATGAAGGCG
This sequence comes from Stegodyphus mimosarum, assembly GCA_000611955.2. NCBI lineage: Eukaryota > Metazoa > Arthropoda > Arachnida > Araneae > Eresidae > Stegodyphus > Stegodyphus mimosarum. Next base: position 123,122 of record KK121043.1, read on the forward strand.
AACTTTCAGTAGATAGAGGAAATCTTTGCGCGCACAGCCTTTCGGCGATAAATCCAAGGCTCTATTTTTCCCCTCGTTAACTCCTGCCTTTTAAACTGCTAACAGATATATGCGATTTGCATAAATATCTCACTCGCGCTAAATTCGGGCAGCAACTGAAACTTTGAGAATTCGATAGGAAAGTTCAAACTAAAAATAATTTGGTTAATTAAAATAATGAATGCTACATACGTAGCGGAAGCATACCGGGAAGTTAAAAGTTTCAAATAATTTTGATTCATAATAATGCATGTAGATATCAGCCAGGATGGGGATGAGGGGGCTTTCCATAGATAATCCATTAGTTTGCTCATAATGCTTGTTTTGGAAATCTTATCTCATTCGTTTGTGCTTTGGCAGCTGGGGATGATAATTCCTTAAAGCCATCGAAACTAGTCCTGTTACAATTTGCAAATATAACTGATTTTTGTTATTTGACTTCTAAATTAATAATTCGAACTATTTTTAGTTTATATTATTTCTTTTTTATAAAAATACCAATTTTTAAGCAAACAGCGAATTTTCCTGGACTCGTAGAATATCATTAACAACAATGGACTAGACTGCTTTACATCACAAAGGAAGCTGGGCCTTGGTACAAGACTTTCTAAAGGAACCGTCACTTGTAGGAACAGAAACTAGTGAATTGCCCCAGTTTCGCAACTTAAGGCATTTGGTAACTGGCAGACAAAAGTTACCATAGCAGATGGAGCATTTAAATGATGAATATATGAAATTCGTTCCACTTTACTTTCCATCAAAACGCTCATTTGTACTCTCTCACATTTATAGAAAATTGTGTAAATGTAGAAATAGCTGATATTGTAAATGGAAAATGAGCTTTATAAAAGGACTCAAGTCAGATAGGATATCAACTTTATTGTTGCTACCATCTGATATTTCTTCGACTTGACCTATACATATGCTTTACAAAAAATATTCGAACCGCGGCTAAACATGCTGTTTATAATAAAATTAGAATGTACAGTGAAATGCTTCAAATTAATTAGCTTCATTTGAAAACCATAAAAAAAGAAGTCATATCCCCCATTCTGAAATAAAGCTTAATTACTTCTTCGATAACTACTATCTTAAAAACAGATGGTGGGCAGCTAAAGAACTGGAGAAAGGAAAAATAATCGTAAATGAACTTACTGAGTATTGAAAGAAAAGCCTTCGTAACTAGAAATCTTATACCACATTCCTGGAAATAGTAAAAGAAAAATAATGCAAATGATTCTGTTCAGACAGTTATCTTGCATTAATTCTCAAACAGCGGCTAGCAAAATATCATAAAATAAAAAAATGAAATAAAAAATGAGTTAGGGTACTAAATTCGTTCTTAAATGTGTTTGAAAGTGATGTGGCTAGAATAAAATTTCTTTGCTGAACCAGTAATTGTATGGCTTGAAATTGAAATAAATTAGTGTTGTTTTGTATGCTTATAGTTTTCTGAAGAGGAATAATGAGCCGTGCCAGCGTTTTAATAGGAAAATTAAAGATGATATTATTGAATCATGACCATTAACCAGTACAAATGCGATGATTTAAAATAAATTAAAACCTTCTCTTTTTAAAAGAACTTGCAAAAATATTTTCTTTTTAAAGCAATATTTATTTTGTCTCGAAATTTGTTAATAAAATTGTACTTAAAACAGATGATAATAAGCATATCCTCATTTCGACCTCTTTTGATATGTATACGCTTTGCCTTAAAAGATTGATTAGTTTAGACCAACTCTTTATATTATGTAATTGCAATACTAACACCACATCTGAAAAATACGTTGCTGATTCTTTTCTTTTCCGTGAGTTGATTTATTTGTTTGATATTTGTTTCTTTTTAAAGTACTTTTACTAAAAATACAAATAGTTCAGCTTATTACGTTAATTTGCTAATTAACTTAGTGCATTTTAAGATAGTATATTTTTCAAGTTTTTAATATTACTTACAAAACCGAGATAGTACGCGATAGTTACAGATACTACACGAAATCTTATTTCTAGCTAGCAGAGCTATTTGGAGTGAATTTCTAACGCTTTTGTGCTGCTTATCCGTGGTCGAATAATCAGAGCCATTATATACACTGGTTGTTTGTTCTGGGACTTACTCCTGATAAACTGGTGGACTTACTGGAGTTAACAAATGTATAATTTTGTTTCCTTTAAAAAGTCCTCCACAACGATGACATATATTCCTTTTAGCAACTCGAATGTACGAAAACTTCTACATTTAGCAAAGCCTCAGATTTTATGAACAGAAAAGAAAGTTCTCATTGCTAAACAATAAAAAGGTAAACCTCAAATACTTACCGAAATTTTGTTACATTTCTTATTTATATAATTGGTTTAGGTTATAAAAGCTAGTTTATGTTAGGTTACTGGAAGAAAGTAAAGCATACGAGAGCTACCTGCCTAACAGAAGACATGTCTTCATAAACGACTTTCTAATAGAAAACAGTTCTAATTACTTTATCCATGATGAAGCCGAACCATGCAGGATGGTTCACCTGGGATCTAACGCCGATCGAATTCCCAGTATTCAGGAGTCTTAACAACTTAGCCATTGGCGGAGCTACGGATGTGAAACATTAGAAATTTAATCCCTGCTTACTAGATGTGCATGCGAAAAGCCTGCATTGCAAAAGAAGGTAAGGGAATTGTGAAAATTTTATTTTTATTTGTTTCTCTGTTTAAAAAATTGTGGCTTGAGAATCAAAGATATTAACGTGGCCTTCACTTCGTTAGAACACGCCTTGAATTCTCCTTCCAAAACCATCTCTTAAATATTAACTTCTTTCTACCTCATCTGAATACGCGCCCGCTAGTCAGCTTGTTTTCCGGCAAGAAAGTATGCATTGAAAGCAAGAGCGATAGGAAAGCTGATTGAATATAAAATAACTGTTAAGTGAATTAGATAATCTCCCGCATATTTCCATGCCAGCACTTAAGTGTACTCAAAAGAGATGTGCAACGACCTTGATTAAAGCTTAAATTCTAATTATCTAAGAATTCAGGGTCAACTTCTTAGAATAACATGAAATTTTAAGTGTAATTTATTTTTTTTTTCTTTTACATTACAAAACACTTGATCATCTTCAAAAGGTTTACAGGCAAAAGCATCGCGATCGAACACGTCGCCGAGAAAACAATGCAAGGCGAAAATCTCGTAGTGCAGAACATCGTGGGAGAAAAGAAAGCAAAGAGAAAACATCGTGGTACAAAATATCATTGTCGAAATTAAAGCGGTTCAAAACCTTCGCAGTTTAAAAACATCGTCTTTGAAAATATCGCGGTAGAAAATAAAGTACCTACAAATTATCGCATGACGAAGGCATTGCACATATGCGTTTTTCAGGTTTTAAAATTTGCAAATGCATGTTCGCATAAAGATTTGGAAGCGCAAGAAATGTTAACGGCACTTTAAAAGTAAACGGAAACAAAATAGGATAGAATTTTCACCAAAATGATATCAGATTAACAAACGTTAAAGAAGGTAATTTCATAATTAGCTAAGCAATTTTTACAGATGTTACTTCATGCAGCTATATATCTTCCTTTTCCTAAACATTTTAGGCTGCATTTTTTGCGTAACATTATGGGTAAAATTTTATAAAAAAAGATCAATTTATTAATGACCTTTGTTAATTAACTATGTAAATTTAAAATTCTATTAAGGGCTATAAGTTACATTAATTTTCTAGTCATTTTCAGTTTTTAAATGCTTAAGTTTCCTTACTACATTTTTCAGCAAAAATTTATCAGTTCATTCAAAATTACGAAATATAAAAGTAGCTCCCAAATCATTATACGAAAATACATTTACAGCTTTTAAAACATGCGTGTGTGCGATGATTTGTAGGTACTTTATATTTTACCACGATATTTTGGACGACGATGTTTTTAAACTTTCATAATTTCGCGGCCATTAACACACATTTTGAGGTCGATAAGATTCCATAACTTTGCAAATATTCAACAGCATGCTCTTCTGTAGTAGGCAGGTCCCAAATTTTAATAATTTGTTTTTCGAAAATGAGTGATAGAGGGAAAAAAGGGGAGTCTTTACTCAAGAATAATAACTAACACGTATAATCAAGATTACACCAAACCCAGCGTGTTTGAAGAAGCCTTTTCTATTTTTGGCGATAAATCGCGTAGTTTGGCGTCTTTTCTTTAATAGGCAAAAGTGGTGAACGGGATTTTCCGTAAGTACCTAAATTTGAAAGAAAAGTAAGAATAGAACGTTTTTTTCTTGTATTTAGTAAATGGTGTTTTTTTTTTGGTTTGGCGCGATTGGCGGCGTCTCTTGTGGTTGACGGGATTTTCCGTAAGTACAAATTTTGTATCTCTGACACTGGATGCAGTAGTAAATGCGAATTTAATTGTTCGATAAAATTCAAAATTGAAGTCTTCCCATAAAAAGTGACTGCTGGCCTCATAGCAGCCCTTACGATGTCAAAGGTAATTCCAAATCCCTTAATAGGTTTAACTATTGTCGACGAAACCTGCGACCTGGCGTTCAGAGGGTCAAACTAAACGGTGATGTTTCCTGCGACATGGCTCTATTTAATGTTTGGGCGCCAGTGTAATGTCGTACTCTCTTTGCTGTTATAAAATGTATTCTATGTTGAAGAACGTTTGCTGAATTGTCACCAGGCTCTTTAAAGTACTACAAAGTAAGGAAAAGTGTGTAAAGAACTCGTTATTAACGCAAATAAAATTTACATTCGACACCATCTCATGCTTACAAAAAGGAACACGGTGGGTTTAGCTCAAAAGGTAATTAATAATTTAAAAGTAAATTAAGTTAAGCATAATCCAACGCCTTCACAGTTTAACTATCCGCCAAGCTGGCTATGACTCGAAAGTGTCTGCGTAAACAGGACTAATGGTAAAAATAACTCAACGTCGCAGAAATCTAATCGCTAGACTATCAAAGGTATCAACGTGGCCTTCAAGCTGGCAGAACACTCTGAATTCACTTTCTGAAGCCTTCCCTTAAATATTAGCTTCTTTCTACTTCATTTGAATACACGCGCGCTAGTCTATATGCATTCTAGCAAGAAAGTATTAGTTAAAAGCAAGAGTGATAGGAAAGCTGACTGAACATAAAATAATTGTTAAGTAAATTAAATGAACCCATACAAGTTAACGGAGAAAGTATTTAAAAAAAAAATTTTTTTAACGTTTATGCAAAATCTTCGACTTCTTGTCCATGGGTGTCAACAAACGTTTTACTGGTTTTAATTTTATGTATAGAGATAGTAGTAGAACCTTGTTCGATGTGAACACTTTGCGATAATATTTAAAGAGGTGGATGGATCTGTAGACAGTGCATTCTGCTATTATCTTGTGGTAAGTTCGCCCTTGTCTAAAATAGTTTCTTCATTATTTTGAAGAATATTGCAATTTTTATATGTACTTATATATGCTTCCAGAACAAAGAGCAGATTTTTCAGTTACGATACGATCAAAAAAAGTAACTTTTTCCTCTTGGTCATACGTGGTTATTTTAGAACCGTTGTTTCAACGTATGAGAAACTTTACATATTTACTGGTGCCAAAAAGAGGTAGTATGTTTAACTCAAATCAAAATCTGTGAATGAATCTTCTTTATACTAATTTGGACCAAAATCCCTCAAAATAGATTTTTATTGAGGAATTTCGTGATTTTCCCTCATTATTAAATCTGATGTATGAAAGGAAAAGAGGGTGGGGGGATACATTCATTTTAGATTCTTTTAATAGCGAATAACAATTAATTTACGGCACCTATTTTCTTCCATGTCCCAAAGGTTTTCTGAATTAGAGCTATTATACCTTTATTTGCAGTGTAGATTAAGAAAAAAGACATATTCTACACTAGAAATAATATATTGTCTGAAAAAGGTTTTCAATTGTAAAAGACCATTGGTGCTGCATACGGATATGCAATTGGGAACGGTGTTGGGAAAAAATTTGAAACGAATGAAACTATTACACACTCAAGAAAACTGGTTTCCTAATTTTGGTGTTGTTATGTACAAGTTCAAAAATAAATAATTACGATTTTTTAGACCGCATTACCTAATCATGTTTTTTATTTATTTTCTTTCAATTAAGAAAGCAAATAGAAACGGTGCTTTTTCTATCTATGTGCTATTGCGATGTGAATTAGCTTTAGTGCAATTCACTTAAAATTAAGCTTTTTTATGATTTATAAACATCTACGCATTTAGAAGTGTCAGCTTAAAAGATTAGCTAATTTGAGCTTTGCCGGTTAGGTGAGTAATCACTTTGTAGCATTCATTATTTTAACTAACCAAGTTATTTTTAGTTTGAACTTTTCTATCGATATCTCAAAGTTTCAGTTGCTGCCCGAATTTAGCGCGAGCGAGATATTTATGCAAATCGCATATATCTGATAGCAGTTTAAAAGGCAGGAGTTAACGATGAGAAGAGACAGAGTCTTGGATTTATTGCCGTAAAGTTCGTAAGGCTGTGCGCGCAAATATTTCCTCTGTCTAGTGAAAGTTCGCTTTCATACCTTCATATGCAATTGCAATTACTAGTTCTTACTCGTGAAATTCGCATTATTGCATTTCACTGAGAGTTAGGCTTCCTTCGCCGTCCTACTTAAGATTAAGCTTAGGTATTTGAATTGTTAACACACTTTACTTCATACTATTTTAGTTCAGCTCAAGTTGTGGCTTACTCTCAAGTTGGAGAGTTGTAATTATTTGAATTAAAGGGTCCTTTAAACCCTCCTTCTGACTTTGTAATTCTTCAACGCTAAAGGACATAGCCTAGATTTGCTCACTGTCCTCCACATAGGGTTTCACAGCGTATGTTTAGCAAGAAGATCAAGAGATTACACTTGAACCCTACAACTTTAGGCATTCTATCTTTGCGATAGTAACTGATTACATAACTGTAAATTTCATCGGTATTCTATAGTATTTCGTTAATTAATTGGTTAAGACTGATGCCAAGAACGGACATTTAGCTAAGGGAAAGGATGCCTGCCTTCTGACAGCTGACATTGATTCATATTTATCTTGAACGCAGGGAAAAGCCCTAAAAAGTCCGCTCAGCTAAGCCCGCGTCTCAGTGATAGGCTTTGTATTCTATTTTAAATCGCATTTTAGCAAATATTCTATTTTAAATCTTAGCAAATTATCTTAAATGTGTGGAACATTCATTTAATTCATTGAGTTGTTTAATATTTATACATGCAGTAATAATAAATATCTACTATATAGATAAAAAAATAATTTAAGAGTTTTGAGAATCAGAAATATGACAGGGTGCAGTTTAAACTAAATACTTTTTACTTTATATCTCGTCTATGTATAATTTTGCAGACATTATTTACGTAAATTGCTAAACTGATTCTTTCAGTTTAAAAAAATAATTATGTATTTGTACACGCAAAATAATTTTCCGTAAAATATTTAATTAAATTCTTCTTTTGCATATAAAATAGGAAAATATTTAGATAAGATTTAAAATATTGAAAATAAGAGACTATCAAAAAATAAGTCTGCGTAATAAATTTTCCCATTTTTTTCTTAATACCCCCTATGCATCTCTTAACTTTATGGTAATGTAATTACCTTATATTTAATTAAGAAGATTTAAATCCAAATATTATATTTTATTATAATTAGTTTAATGAAAGCTTTCCGTTTCATCGACACATTAATATTTCTAATGATTCAAACCATTTTTTTTTCGTATTTGACTAGCCAGAAATTTTTATTTTCTTCAGACATCAGAGAGAAAAAATGGAAACATTTATTCATCAAAATTAAGTAGAGCTTTCTTTTAAAAATCCTTGTGATACATTATTAATAAACGATATTAATAAAGCATACTTACCTTGTTAATTTATTTTACCTTCAATCTAATTAAGCTTTTGTATATAAAAGTGTAATGCTTCATTTTTCAATAAAATGAAACATTACGTTATTAGCTTACTTTTAGCAGGTAAAATTATTATGCACGTAAATGCAATTCTTTTTTTCTTTAATGTGATTAAAGTTTTGACTGAGTATGCTATTGATTATTTGAAAATACGAAGAGTTTGGTGTTTTAAATTTAATATTTAAGCTAAAGTTGTTCTGTTTTTTTAATAAATGATGATTAATACATCCGAGAGTAAACAACTATAAATGGTTGCATGTTCTAAACATTTAACTATAACTAGCTAATATAAATCTATTTTGAGATTTATCGATGCTTTGATGTATTTTAGGATTAGTCTAATAAATGCATTTTAGTAATTCATTACTACGTGTTAAAATGTCCATCATAGGTTATACCTAGTTCATCAAGTTCCGATATACTAAATGTTTTATATGTGCAAATACTAAATGCTCTTTAGGAAGATGATATATTTCAGAAATGAAGATACAATTCACTAGAACATTTAAAAAAATGGAGCGTATAATAGTAGCAACAATATATCTAAATTTATCTAATTGTGATGTGTTGTGAATTTATGACTGAAGCCTATTGTTAAGGCCACATCGAAGATGTACAAGTCCCTGGTATAATGTGATTCTAGACATATATAGCTGTGAAAAATGTTGGTTCGTTGCTTGTTTATAGCGCAGCATACGAAATCAATCTATAAAGTATTTCTCCCGCCTTCGTGGCATGCCTTCCTGGTGTAATGGTCACGGACACTCGGCGCGTAATCGAGAGGTCCGTGGTTCGAGTACCGGCGAGGGTATTGCTCATTTTTCATCTCTCCTGCTTTCAAAAAAATTCTAATGACTCTACAAATCTTGCTTAGAAGAATGCTTTGGTGGAGGAGTTTCTGAAAGAAAAGTCTTTCGACGTATATTATACATAAAGAAAGTTAAAAAAAACATACATCAAGTTTCTTCAGAATCTGCAATTACCGGGCCGCCAAAGCCTTGTGTGTGCTACGAATTGTCAGTGTTCAAGGATCTTATCCAATCAGCCACCTTTAGGCCCCTCTGAATAGTCAGCTTCTTTTCTTGCACATTTATCATATTTTCAGTTGATGCATGTAAGTCTGAGGATATTATTCTTCTCTAAGGTGGCTTGCAACAGAGTTTGTAATACATTGTTTTGTTTCTTTAGTTTTATGGAGGAACAAAACAGTAATACGTTAGTATATGTTATGGTCTTCATTTTATGTGTCTTACCCTTCTAAAGTCCAACAACCACGTAATGGGTTAGGCGAAGTAGAATGCAGTAAAGTGATTCTGTATGAGACTGTAACGTCTTGTGTTCTTAGCGAGCATAAACTAAATAAACGTAAATAGACTGTGTAATTATCTTTGAGTCTTAAGTGCGACAAAGCCCAGAGAAAGGAAGTGAAGGATCTTTTATTAGCTCTACATATTCACAGAAGGCACCGATTTGTGTTTACGAAAGTCAACACTTTTGATTTAACTCAAAAGGTAAAAGGTAACGTAAAATAGAATATAATTAAGTTAGCCTAGCGGGTTTTCACACGTCACTGAAGGCGCAGGCAGGCTGTGGCTCGTAAAAGTCGGCATAAACAAGCCTAATGGCTGGAAGAGCTGAACGCCACAGAAATCTAATCGCTAGTAAATCAAATAAAACAACGTTGCCTTCAGACAAGCAGAATGCGCTCTCATTCTCTAAATTCACCTTCTAAGCCTTCCCTTAAATGCAAACGTTTTCCACCTCATTAGAATATACACTCGCTACCTCATTTACATTCTGCAAGAAAGCGTGAGTTGAAAGCGAGAGTATTAGGAAAGTTGCTTCAAATAAAATTAACTATTAAATAACGTAATAAACCCACACAAAGTTGCTCATGATTTCACAAGAATACGTAAAAATATAGCGTTCTAAAATTTAATTTTTGATTTTAGAAATGTTACTGTCAAAATACTTGGAAGCTTACTTTCCACGAAAGCACAAATTTATCATTCACATAACTTGGCAACATCTGCCATTGCTTCAAAAATAACACAATTAATTTTTTCCGCACAATGCAGAAAAAGAAGTTTCCAAAGCGTTGACGTGAAGTATGAGGTTTTTATTTATAGTTCAAATTATAATTAGTTAATAAATTGTAAGATTTCTAAGTATTAAATTCAGTTCTAATAACTTAACTTTTCTTATTGTTTTTAATTATGCATCTGAAAAATATAATTAAAATACTGTAACAGAACTATTTTATTGAACGCCTTCTAGTGGCGAAGAGGTACAATCTAAGATAGTTGACCTCTAGCCGCGATGACGTTGGGTTACCCTGCATCAGATGGCTCTGTAATTCGCATGTTTAATGCTACGTTTAGCACGTGTTTTATTTTTATGTATATTTTCTTTTTACCCGTTCTTGTGTGCTCTGTTAATAAATACTTTTAGAGCTAGCCAAAATTTGCGTTTATTGACGAAAGGCTACAATTGGCGCCCAACGAAATCTGATTCCAAAATGGCGCAACAAAAAGTTGAGAATTTATGTTTGGCTTTAGCAAGCCATTACTCCCGAATTTAACTTTTGGTTGCTGGAGATCGGCTCAATCTCTTTACAAGTGTGGACTGCTCGTCAAAATAATTTTGGAAGCCAGTTCTTGAAGTATTGTAAAATTGACCTGCCGTACTACTAGGGAATGGACACTTTCAAAAGAACAGATAAGTTTCTTTTAAATTATTGTTAAAAAGATAAGTTTGTTTTACATTATTGTTTCATCTGAGTTTAAAATTCTTTTTAAACTGATTATTTATTATAAGCTGCTTCTTAAAGCAAATGCAGAGTCTGTAAGAAATTGTATCCGGAAATATATTTTAATCGCCAGTAGAGGGCGTAAATTCTTCATGATGTATATTTCTTGTTCTTGTATCTGGCAGCGCCAGTTGAATTGCGTGTTAGAATTGAATAAATTTGAACCTTGAAACCTGAGTCGCATGTTCTTTTGCCTTTTTGATTGTGCTGTGATTTAAATTGAATAATGTTTCTTGATACAGGATAACATGAAATTCTTTTGTGTAATATTAAGTAATAGAAATTCCTTACTGACATCTGATTCATTTATACTACATAAAAGCATTAACCGAAAGCAAACGCCTTTCTTTAACCAGACGGTTATTTCTGAACTGTGGTTAATTTGTTATTTTAAAATGTTAATGCGCACATTAAATTAATTTGTAGATACTGTTACCCCACTGAAAGCATGTTTTAATGATAAAATTTTGATCATACTCAAGGAAGTTGTTCATTAGAATTTATTAGTTCCGATACGCCCCTCCCGGAATGTTAGACTAGAAGACTTACGTCCTTTGTTTACGTCCAGTCTTTTGATTATATTTTATTTCGTTTCATTTGAGTGCTGTTAATATTTAATAAATACATAAAATAAAATATTAAAATACTGTACTTATTGATTTATCTTTCGACGAACATTTTGAGCAAACGGTTATAGTTCACTTTAAGAAAATACTATTGTTTTTCTTTAATGAATGTCTTGTAACATATTTCTTGAAATGAAAGAAAATAATTATGAATGAAATAGAATAACTATTTAACTGAAGTAAAAGAATTACTGTTGTGTATTGCTTAATGTTTCGTAAAGATTAAAATTTAGAAGAATTCTGTTTAAAAAAAAGCTTAGGATAAGACATTTATATATGTTTTGCTAAGAAATAAAAACTTAACTAATGCTTAACACATATTGGAGCAAATTATCACATGCCCTTTTCTGAATAAAAGCTGAATTTATAAGGGTTTTTTATGATATTTATGCAACTCAGATATGATAACTTTGCAAGTAACGTTGTTAACATTTATAAACGTTGTTTAATAGGGGTATATACATTTTACTTAAAGGTATAATTATTAATTTGAAAATACTGTAAGTTTAAAAATAGTGTACTGTGAATAGCATCGAAATAACAACCAATTCATCTTTTACCCTTCCCTGACCTCTCATGTATTTATGGCTTACCTTGCCAAAGCACGGAAAAAGGATTTAAAAACTGTAGCTGCAGAACTGGCTTTCAGAGTAAACGATACAATGCGAGTGAGAGACCTAGATCTTACCTTCAAACATGACACTTATGATGAAGCTTTTACCAAGAATCTACTAGAAACTTTATTCGAATCTAGACAATAAAAAGAAGCTGAAAGCGAATCTAGAGACACGCTAAAGACAAGAAAAATTTTTTTGTTAGATTTGGAAAGTTTAAAATTAAACCTGGCAGCTGCTAGTTCAAATCCTAAATATGCCGCTTTTGCTTCAAATGCGGCCAATGAAACAATTAATAAACATGTGGGGGTTCCACCCTTTTATGTAACAACGTAAGTGTGGAGAAACGTAGTGAACAGCTAAGCGAATAATCGCTTAAGTTCAATAACAGAAACATAGAACTCGAGAAGGGTTAATTACTCTTTATTGCTTAAACTAAAAAGGAACAGTCGGCCCCTTTCTCAGGGAGTACAACAAAGCCTCCTCTTGAGCTTAAACTCAAAAGTCAGAAATAAGAGCTTAACTAATGCTTAACTAAAGCGATATAGCCGAAGCTACCACAAATCTAACTAGCTGACCCCTAAATATCGAATTAGCTAGCGAAGCTATCAAGGGTCTGTAATAAGGCCGAGAGTAGTAACAGCTTAGAGAGACGTGGCCAAAAAGCAAACGCCCGGCAGTCAAAAACTATGAGGTTCTCTCTCGAAGTCAGTGGAACGTCGACTTAAATACTACTCTTACTCATTTGCATTAAACGCGATTCTGAAAACTCATTCTAGTAGGAAATTGTAAGCTGAAATTAGGATGGATAGGAAGCAGCTTTATAGTAACTGTTAAAAACTTAGGATAAATCTTACAAACACCTAATCCCTAAATTTTCAGGAACTTCTGGCATTGCAACCTACCTGCAAATTTTTAAACACAATGTGAGCAAGTTAATGTAAAATAAATAGATTACATCACTCATCTCCTACCTCTTCTGCCTATACACATTTCACAAATTATTTTAAAGGAACCGAAAGACAAATTAGAAGATTATTCATACATCAAGAAGATTCTGCTCCAAAGATTCAAATTAAATGTTGAAGCATTTCGAATTAAACTTAGCACACACTTAAGATAGCCTGGGATCTTATGGAAAGGTTTTGCTTACGAATTATCTGGAAGAGTGGCTACACAGCCTCGATGTTACAAACTTTGAATCACTCAAAGACTTCGTCCTGACGGATCATCTTAAAAGAAGGGTCAGTAGTGATGCTGACTCTTCTTTTAAGCTGAATGCTTAAAAGAATGCTGAATCCTGAATCATTTCAAACTAAACTTACCACACACCAAAGACAACCTCGGACCTTATGGAAAGACTTTGCTTACGAATTAAGCAATTATTTGGAAGAGTGGCTAAGTAACCTCCATGTTGCAGACTTTGAATCACTCAAAGACTTCGTCCTGACGGTTTAACTTAAAAGAAGAGTCAGCAGTGATGTTAAGGAGCATTTTCTTGACACTTGGGGGAAAATAGAGTTCATATGAATTAGTACAGAAATAGGATGATAGTGAAGCTGTACGTGTGAAACATACGGACTATAAAACTCAACTCCCTAGCAGGCGTAACTATTATTTCCAAGAGACTAATCCATCCAAACCGAAAGTAGAAAATCGAACAAGTGACATACAGAGAACTCGCAAAACTTTTTCAAATCGTGGTCAGCAACAAACAGAGGAAAACCGACCTCCTTTAACATGGTATGGGTGTGGAAAAACTAGTTTTATCAAGTCTAAATATCCAGATTGTCACCCCCCAAAGACTTCAAATCCATCTAATTTTGACACGATAAAAATCCGGGCCTGTTTATCTTCTACACAGACTGCTGTATTTCGAATTAGTATTGAAGGTGTTTCCGGTTCAGCTTTCGCCGACAGTGGTGCTAGTCTCTCGATTGCAAGTGAATCCCTCTGTCATGTTCTTCAGAAACAAGATGCAGTATTTGAAAAGACAACAATACAGGTGTCTTTCGCTGATGGTTTAGTATCTGAAAAAGAGGTACTTCACACTGAACAAATGGTTCTTCTTGAAGGCAAAGAGTTAAAACTCCTCTCCTTGTGTTGCCTGATGGCAAAAATAACTCCACTCTGTTAGAAACTGTCTTTCTTCAAAAAGCTAAAATTGTTTTAAATCTTGCTGAAAATAAGTGAAACTTTTCTGAGGAACCTCGAAGAAAATATAGCTTCGTAAAACCCCATCAATCTTAAGCAGTGAAAGAAACCGAAGTTGTTTTAAACATTTGCCGATTACGGAAAAATGAAGGACAACAATTTAACATCATCCCAAAGGCTTGCAACTGATACATTGCTTAACAAATGTGACACTGTGTTCTTGTCAGGGGGAGAAGCCACTCCATTCATTGTACAAAACCCCTGTTTCTGTCCCTCCATATCAGATGAGCCCAAGTAAGAAAGAACTGTTGAAAAAGGAACTTGCTTGCCTTCTAAAACAATATATCATAAAAGAACGTGAAAGCTCCCATGCTTCTCCTGTGGTTTTGATTCCCAAGCCAAATGGAAGAATGCGGTTATGTATTAATTATCGTAGCCTAAATGCTCAGACCGTTCCAGACACTTAGCCTTTGCCGCGCATAAACGACTTGTTGAATGAAGCAAAACCCGCACGTTACATGTCAGCTATTGACTCTTGAGGTGAGGTTATCATCAGGTGAGAGTAACTGAAGAAGATCCAAATAAGACTGTTTTTGTTTGCGCTTTTCGTAAATATAAATTTACCGGAATGGTCTTCGGATTGATAAATGCTCCCGCCACATTTTGCAGATTAATATATAAGTTCCGTTCTGGACTGAGTAATGTGTTTGCGTTGCCATATTTAGATGATATCATCGTGCTGTCTCCTACCTTCCAAAAACATCTTTCTGACTTAGAACAAGTTTTCCAACGACTATCGTTATTCAAGCTTAATGCCAACCGAGGGAAGTGTCACTTCTCTTCTGAAAAAGTGAAATAGTTAGGCCATTACAATACCAAGGATAGTATAGCTAGCTGTTGATCACCCTCAAGCAAATCCAGTAGAGAGAAAGAACAGGGATTTGAAACCAAGATTAGCCATACTTGTACCGAAAAACATTCTTCTTGAGCAGAAAAGCTTCTGACAATTCGTTTCACAATGAATACTCATAAATGCGAAGCCACCGGTCATTCTGTTGCATTTCTCCTATTTGCACGAGAATTGCGAACCTT
The DNA here is from genome assembly GCA_000611955.2 of Stegodyphus mimosarum. NCBI lineage: Eukaryota > Metazoa > Arthropoda > Arachnida > Araneae > Eresidae > Stegodyphus > Stegodyphus mimosarum. Next base: position 138,364 of record KK121043.1, read on the forward strand.
AGATGATGTAAAACATAATATAAAAGCCGTATTTGAGAACAATAATTTTATTTCCGAAATTGTTCCATATTTGAAACGTTTTGCAAGAAATGTACAACAGATACGAGAAACAGTCGAAAATTACATCAAGATAAGCAGAGATAATATGCTGATAAGAAACGAGAAACTCCTAAATTTGTTCCCGGAGATAAAGTTTGGGTTACTTTCCACCCCATGAAAGTGATCTAAGTGGATGGCACCCCATCTAATTGAGATGGTCCCTATGTGATAATGACTACAAGATCTCTAACCACTTATGATATTTCCGATCCTAAGGAACCAGGCAAACGTCTCGGCAAATATCATGTTTCAGCCTTGAAACCATAACAAGATCTTCAGGTCAAATCTCGCATAAGTTTCAGACTTCAGCTCGTATAATTCCAGTGGTTCCCTTAAAGAAAAGAGGACGCACAAAACGTGTATTACCAACCGAATCTGTATCTCTTGCCAAAGATGCACTTAAAAGCTACTGTTCGTCAAACCAGAGCCTATCCATTTTGTTTTCCACCCACGGCACACAGTAGACAAATGTCAGTTCCCGACTGCTTCCCGAGATGTCTAATATGTCAAAAGGGGGAGGATGTAACAGAACTATTTAGCCGTAACCAAACTATTTTACTGAATACCATATAGTGGCGAAGAGGAACAATCTAAGACAGTCGACATCCAACTGCGATGCCATTAGGTTACCATGTATTAGATGTCTCTGGAATTCGCATGTTTAATGTGCCGTTTGGTATATTTCTTATTTTTATGTATATTTTCCTTTTCATCGTTCCTGTGTGCTCTGTGAATAAATACGTGTAGAGCTAGCCAGCGTTTGTGTTTATTGAGGAACAGCTATAATACATAAAATTTAAAATAATACAACAGATTGAAAACCATGAGCATCTAATCTATTATTATAATAAATAAAAGATTTTTAAAGCTATATATAAGTGCCTGATAACACAGTATTGTTTTCAAATAACTATTTTAAACACTTTAGGACGTAATGTTTTTTAATACTTATGGTATAAATCTCTGTTAGGCAAAACAGAGTTTTGAAAATCGAAATTTATATTTTTACATTTTAAAGCCGTTCGTGAATGCTAATTTAACTCATGTGGCTTTGTATGTGTTTGGGAACATTCTCACTCGCTTTCGTATTCTCTTTTAATTAAATTGTCACTTTTAGTTCTGTTTGTGGAAGTCGATTTCTTAAATTAAATACGTATTTCCTTTGTAAATAATCTTGAACTTTCCTAGTCAATGAAATTCATTCAAAGATCAGATTTGCTAATCTGATAGTATTTATCTATTGAGGGAATTTTAATCAAATTAATTTCAATAAATTAAATTTGGAAGACTTTATATCAACTTGAATTCTATATGTCAACTTGAAAGTTATTAAAACTCACCAACGATGCTACGTTTGTCTATATGACTCTGCAGAAATATTTGCAGCTACGCATTAGCAAACGTTATGCATTTGTGAGTGCCTTCCTTATTAGTGTCGGCTGCCATTTCTTTGAATCTGTTTTCTAATCTTGAAAAAGGCATGGATGTATGTAGCTGTCCAGTCTTCATTTTTGAAGCTTTTGCATCAGTCCCATCCTGTGACGCACCTTGTGTACCCTTTTAATGAGTGAGATGGCTAAATGACCGATGAATTCCTCTATTTATACAATGCTTAACTAATACGTGTTCAGTAATTAGATAAAATGTGTATCTTAATCACGAGGTCAGTGTGTGAAAAGGTGCATTTCTTGCACGTGGTATGCGTTAATAGGAAAGTTACAAATACTAGAGTACTGTGATACAGAAATGGGCATATTAGATCTCTAACATATAATGTTGTGAAGTAATACATGTAATGTGTTAAGTATGTAGCATTAGCAGCTCAGTAGCTTGTAATTCCCATGTTGTGATTTAAATATTAGTAATGAAGGGGACGCCAGAGGTATCAAATAGACGAAATTGTTTCAGCATTAAAGAGCTTTTCACGTGAGTTGTTCTCCTGTTGTTGTACCCAACATTTTTAACAGCAACTACTCAAAGTATAACTTCGAAAAAAAAGCAACAAACTATAAATAATAGCTGTTGAGACAGTACGTACAACAGAATATAAACGGCGCGAATTAGCCTCTATATGCATATCACATTTCAGAAAATATATGGCATGGAACAAGAAATGTACTACTGGAATTTAGAAAGAAGCAGTAATCCCAAATTTAAATCCAGCATACATTTAATTCACCTTCTCAGATGCATCTTTGGGGAAGTTCTGCACATTAATATTATTATACGGGGCATATGTAACATTCGTACATATGAGTCTGCTACCGTCATTACCTACTCGGTGATGCACAATCAATTTTGCGCATAATCCAGCATTCTGCCACCACATTATTACATCTTGATGGATCGGACGTATGTGTATGACATGAGCAAATTTATGTTAGCTTTCATCATCTCTGTTGACGATAGAATGACGATGAAACGGCGATTGTCTTCGGAAGTACTGATAGCTTTCCATGAAAGTGCCTTGATATTCTGCTTTCAGCGAATTTCGTCTTCCATACATATTCTTTAATTAATTTAACAGTGATGTTACTTTCTGAGATAGAATACTACACACTAAAACTTTCAAACGCTAAGAACTTAAGACTGCAATAACCAGTATTCTACGACTACATAAGACCGCCAAACGTTTACCCGAATTCGAGTCCCTCAAGACACGCCTGCTGCACAGACATTTTCATGGCTTTCGCACTTTAATATAAGCTTTGTTCACATACAAAGTTTTCACGCAAGCCTTCCTGTGTTTTGGTAGATAGACTTACAGCCTGCAACGTTTAAAAAAACAATTCAACTTCGTAACGACGTTCCGCTAATATACAATCGTGACGTCTTTCGTGATCATTGCGGAGAGAGGATTAGGGGATATTAAGTAAATTCAAAGGCTCGATTATCTTCCACGGCAGTGATAATGATGGCTAGTAGTCAAACTGGAACAAGCAAAATTTGTCTTGTAATATCTACAATAACAAACTAATTAAGTGTTTTGCATCACTAAAGAAAATCAATCAAAATTATTAATGATTCTCACGGCACTAATGTGAGGAAATACCTGAATGCAGCAGCTCATTTCGAGATTTGACTGTATTCTCCTTTACTGCTAAGTATGCTTGCTTCTTAATTCCTGGTTTACTAAAGTAAACACTTTTATATATTGCATATACAGACTATTGCTTATCTTCTCCTTGAGATATTCCATTACTTATTTGAAGAAGAAAAAAAAGACTTTCAGATCGTCAATCTTTATGTGTCCCTTCCGTGACGCCATGGAAATCAGTCAGCTTCTGTTAACCACTAAAGCATGCGGAGCGTTTGCTAAGAGATCAGTATTATATTCTTGTTTAAAAGGCAGCGGAAAATTTCACTTTAAATGGACGGAAAATTTAGGGAAGGAAGTTTGCTAGGTTTTAAGTTAAAGACGGAGATAAATTTTGAAATAAAATCATTGGCTGAAATTAATGTTTGGAAAACTTTATATGAGTTTATATTAAAATACTGCTGTATTTTTTCCTTTTTGCCCTAGCAATGTAAACTTCGAAAAAAAGAAGACAATTCTTTATCTCCCGTTCTGCTGGGCCAGTTGACGAAATTCAAATTACTTTTTTCATGCCTCGAAAGCACGGCTTAGGATAGGTATTAGATTTATATAGAGCATTGTTTTAATATAGGTATTTTGACACAAAATCGGACTTTTTCTGAAATAGCATGCAATTTTTTTCAATATTTCGATTCTGCGACTCAAATTATGCCTAAATATTAAATTTTATAAAATTTGGTGTGAAATTTATGGAGAGATTTAAAAATTTATTTTGGCGCATTTTTTTGAGTTTTCGCCAAGAAAGCCCAGTGAACTTCGCTAACCTCTTAATTTATAGCAACCTATTTTCCTTTCCTTTTTACTTCCTTGTACGAAATAACAGGGAAGTATTGTAATCGCGAAAAATTTCGGGTATCATATTTCAACGAAAATATCCATTTTGACCTCTATCGAATGCAGTTTAACAATCATTTTGCGTGACATATGTACGTAAGGACAGAATAAAGGACTCTTCTCCCCCAAAAAAGATAAAACTGATTTAAAATAGATTCCGAAGAGAATTTCTCCTGACAGAAGCCATGAAAGTTTTTGACTTATGCGAGATACTTGCATACATACATACGTACGTACGTATGTTTTGAGTTATGCGAGACACATTCATACGTACGTACGTATGTATGTCTCTCGCATAACTCAAAAACGAGTAGCCGCAGAATGTTAAAATTTTGAATATAAGACTGCTATAACATGTAGATATACACCTCCTATTTTGGTTGGAATCGGTGACACCAAAAGCATATAAATGTATGTATACGTATATATCCCCTCTGTTACTCGACTCTGTGATCTCAGTTTCTTTATTCTCATATGTTTGTAAATTATGCATTTTTTGCTTTAAAAATGATTGAATTATGTTGTTCTTATCTTCCGATTAAGGTTTTTATGCATTTAGTAAATCTGCATGCAATATTTGGAGAATTATTAACATTTTAAATATTGTTTAAGTGCAGCTAACGTGTCTATTTTTACCACAGCAGCCATATTTGTTTACATTTGAAACTTAGCAGAATAATTATTATAATAGCAGAATAATTTATTGTCAATCTAAAGAAACTAAGCTTCACAACAACAAAGATAAAAACTTCTTTTATTAATGAGAATTAAATAATGCTTAATCCATTCTGGAGTTTATTCGACGAAATAAGTGTTTAAGATTTATTTCGTATTTCCTAATATGGATATTTTGAACTTTTATGTGTTTTTGCCTTGTTGGGAAGTGAGAAATGAATTAATTGAATGAGAAATACTGAATTGTATGTGAAAAACTGTTTCTTTTTGTTTGCTTGTTTGTTTAATTTCTTTTATACATCCTTTTAGATTTATTATAGTATTTGAATAGAACATGTGGCAACGATTAGATAATTCTTCAGATGATATAGTTTTTGTGCATTCTGAGTTATAGAAATGAATGCGATGTAACGCTGTTAAGTTATCCTAGCGCTAGAGCGTCGCTATGGTAAAAACATATAGTGAATTTTTAAAGAGTGCATTTATTCTATTGTGGTTTATGCGCTATCGACGAAGTAGATTAAATTCAATCCAAGAAGTTTATATGAAGATAATAAAAATGCGTGTAATTTGATATTCCGTACAAGGAAGTCATGTAGTGTACACATCAGATTTTTATATATATCTATATATATATGGGCGGAAAAAAGGTAACGTTCATTGCTTTCAAGTAATTTTAGTCGCCCAACCGGTATAGTGGTTAGCAGCGCTGACTGCCTTGCTGAAGGGCTCAGGTTCGAATCCGGGAGAAGGCATGGATGTTTGTAAATGCATAGCGTCGGTGCGGCACGGCGGCACTTTAAATATGCGGCGAGCCGAAAGTCCTCTCATGTGGTTTGGTGGAAGGGGAGAGGGGTGGACCCGTCCTCCCCGGGGTGCTCTCCATCCAAATTTGGGGGCGGAACTGAGCCAAATCGTACTGGCACCTGTTAGGTGCTCAAGGCTATTGCCAACGACAGGTGTAATCTAGCGCTCCTTGACATGAGAATTCTCGTAGGCTTGGGCTGACTCTGTCAGACAAGCAACAACAAATAATTTTAACAAAGTACGTTTAAACACATTTGGCATTATTATCGCTTTTAACGAATATCCCAAATTTCAAAACACGCCAACGTGTAAATTTACGTATATCTTAGGAAATTTTGAAAAAAAAGCTCTAATTTTTGAAAGTGTACCTAGAAATACATCTACTCTAAAATGATGTTATAATACCAAAATGTTTCGAAAAATTTATAAAAATTATTTAAAAATACAAATTTTAAAAATAAATCATAGAAAATGGGCGAATTATGTTTGGATTAAGCCCAAATTTTTAATTCTAGAAGAAGGAATACAAGTAAGTTTAACAAAAAAGAGCTATTAATAAATATATGTCAAATTCAATTAACACTGAGGAGCTAATTTTTTAAAAACTGCTTGTGCGACTTTTACAAAATCTGAAATTTTGGCATAATTTGAGTCGTAAAATCGAAATATGGGAAAAAAGGCATGTCTTTTCAGAAAAAGTCTGATTTTGTGTCAAAATACCTGTGTTAGAATGATTTTTATATAAATCTAATACATATCGTAAGTAGCGCTTTCGAGATATGAAGAACGCAAGTTGAACTTCGACAATCTGCCCGGTAGAACGGGAGCTACTTAAGAATTGTCTTTTTTTTGTTTTCTGTGGCGCAGTGCAGTTCACCTGCATTACTCCATTTCAAATTCATAGCGTATCTGCAGTAGTCTGCATAAAACTTCGATTTTGTAGGACTACAAAAATTAAATCTGCCTTTACAGGATAATTAAAACTCCATTTCATTAATTTTCAGTACATTTTTACAGGATTTATAGCTGTTATAATCAGTTAAGAAGAACTGTAATTTCCCGACTACGCCAAAGAAACACAAACTCACATTCGTTTCCTGGTTACATTTTGCTGTCTCGATTCAAGGCGTTGATGAAAAAATGTCTGCATTTTAAACAAATCAAAAAGCTTTCAGACAAATCAAGAGTTAAAACAAAAATTCTGGGAAAATAAAAATTCTGCCGAAATTTTAGAAATGGAAGCTGAAAACGGAAAGAAGTGAGGAGAATGTTAGAGTAGTTCGATCGTTCGTCGTCAGAAAGCGATTTGATTTGGATCGAAATATGTGAGGGCGAATGCTAGGAAGATGATTTTGTTTATACTCGTGTCATATAGACACTGCATTTTTACAGAACAATATCTGTACCATAAGGCAATATTCATTGCAATCATAACAGCCATTCAGAGTAACTGCTGTTTATATGTTCCTATACAACATATAAAAGTCAGCTGACGGTAAAAAATTGGGATTATTGGATTAGAAGTAAATTAAGGAGGTTTGATACTAAATTATATATCGTTTGCAGACCGAGATTTCGAATTTACACTTTTATAAAAATATATGCAGCTATTTCAAGAACGTCAAAAGTATCTAAAATACTTAATTTGCTGATTATTCGAGTCTTTTGATATTATTATACATAAAATTTAAAAATAAATGTGAACTACTATTTTCTATAAATTTAAAACAAAATACAAATTTTGTCTAAAAGGTTACAGAATTAAGTGTGCCTCAGTAAATTGGGGAAATATCGATAAATAGATCTACCTCCAAGTGAATCTGCAGTTACCTAGCTAGCCAAAAAATATGTTGTCCTCATTCTCGGTCATTAGTTTATGCTCTGGGAAAGCACAGTATAGATTAGCCTATTGGAAGTATAACTTTTGCCTTCAGCATTGTTAGCACTTCGTCAGTGGAATGAAGATTGTATTTAAATTTATGTTTTAGGCTTAGCGAAATGGCACTTGAAACTCATGAATTGTTAGAAAAACGTCCATTAGTAAATATATTAAATATAGAGACAGTAAAGTGTCCCGTTCTTGCATATACTCGAATTTTTTTAAGTAGCAAATGACCTGACTAGCTATTGTGTGAACACACGACGTTAACGGCTTTCTTTGACCTGTGTTCTATATGTGTTCAAATCTCGGCGAATGGGCTAGGTGTTTGGGGATTTTGTAGTTTGCAGAATAAGTAACGTCAGTGAAATCATTTTCCCTTAGAAAGCCTTCCATGAAGCTATCAATAACCTCAGACAAATAGTTCTAGTATGCTTTGCCCTATTTATAATAATCACTAATCCTAAATCCCATTAACCAGTTGAAAATTGTAAGTATCTCTGACCTAATAATAGATTATATAGCAATAACGTTCTAAAAATAAACGATATATATATATATTGGCATCCTAAGCACTGTATATTATTCGGCTAGCGTACATTTTACTTTGCCTATCTGTTCCCATCTTTCATTAAGAATTACGAAACTTTAATTATAACACGTGCTTTATAATGAACTTTCGAAGTAAATGTTTTGAATATAGGAATGCCTACTTTAGTGATATTGCTTCCGTTTTGACTGTGAGCTTGCGTTAAATAGATAGCTTCAGTGATTCCCGATTTCTGCCTTAGTGATTCTGTCTGCCTTAGAGATAAGTCTTTTTGTTTTCAAATACCTTTCTTTTCTTTTAATTTTTTTCTGAGCTGAAACATGACTACACGAGCAAGGACTTGACGCCTGATTTTCTTCCATTATTAATCTGAATGAAATTCAGTTATTTATGTTATAAGTTTTACAAGTTGATTTTCTTGATAGTAAATGTTGTACATGCCCTAATTCTTACAAGCATATACTTCTGTAATATTTGATTTAAGTTTCACTCGTAAAGACTGGTGAAGGAATATTATTTCACTTTACGTCTCAAAATGTTAAAATATTTATAGACCTCTTTTAACTTTAGAAAGCCTAAATTGCTATTTGCTACATATAAAGTATATGTGCACTGTGTTTGTTTTTTCAACCTTTACTATCTCTGTTCCAAATGTATAAAATAAAATTTGCTAATTCAAAAAATGAAAATAGGTAGGGGATCGAGCTTCTTACAATCCTTAAATAATTCTCTCATATATTTCATTTCCCATATTAGATGGTATAAAAATCCTGCAGCACTACGCGCAGATTTCTACTAGTTTTTATAGTTTATTCTCTCAACAACATATAGAAAATTTGTCAACTTTCTCAGCAAAGTATATATGCGATTTAGCTTCAGTAGACCGAAACTGATATGGGCAATAAAATTAATTTTGATCAATGGAAAATTAGAGCTTTTTGAAAACCCTAAGTATTAATTCATAAATTTATATGTCGAATGTGAGTTTGATTGAGTAGTCCAAGTTCTGTTGTGGAAATCGTTCTAGTTTCAGGAGTATATTAACATTGACACAAGCATGTTGCTAAGCGTCACGTTTACGGCGTTTCTCACTGCATTGGATTATGTTGGTTTTACCACTTCAACTAGTATTCTTCAAACGTTGATTTCTTTACTTTACAACTAGAAGTACTTCGACACATGTGAGGCACTACTGAGGAAATAAAACGATTATACACTGCAGGCATAAGAAGGTTACTGTCGCTTTGCTTGTCCTTTACATAATTGAAAGCACGTTATATTATAAATACAGAATGCAAGCACAAATAAAACACGAATGTTATGTCCTCTTTAATATGTAATTAAAAAATTAAATAGAAATAAAAAAATATAATAAAATTATCATTTCCCCCCATGATGTATATGCACATTATAAAGAAATAAACAGAAATCTTTAAAATCTAGAAAAAAATGTTGCTAATACTTAACATGCATAACATTTATTCCAATCATAAAGTGTGACTTAAACACAAATTCTGCTAATTTTTTGTTCTTTCTGAGTTAATTTTCAAGCTTCACTGATAGCATGTCAATTTCTATATTTAAAAAAACTCCCATTTTTTCCCCTTTTTTTCTCGCGCATTTGCCAGAGTTCAAATTAGCATATTGAATGCTTCCGCTTGAAATGTCAACAACTAAAGTATAAAATTAACTATTTCTACCCTTGACTGCAACGAGTAGAACGTAGAATGACCAGATATTTTGTTAAGAAACAGGTTTTGGAATATAATGTTTATTTTCTGGTGTTTCTTATATTTTAATTATGTTTCAAAACTAATTAACCCGATGATGAAAACAAAGTTCTTTTTTACAATATAAATAGTCGTTATCAAACATTTTCAAGGTAATTTAAAGAGAAAAGAATCGATGGGTACAAAATATACCATTTTGGAGCCGAATTTTAAACACTTTCAAATGTAGCAAATGCCGCATGGTTTCAGAAAGGTTAAGTTCAGGTGATCGTGAACTTTCTTTTCATTTTGTCAAATAGAAAAATAGGATGTATTTCGGTGGTTCTTATGACTGAAAATAAAGCAAACTTTCATCTGTAAATATTACTACCTTTTGTCCGAATTCTGCTGGTTAGTTGACATGCCTAAGTTTTGTGAAACTCACTCCTTTTCTACATTCTTATTTTCTTGATGTGAACCTTCGTACAAATTAAATAAGTGAAGACGTTTAGGTAGAATTTAGCCTAGATAACCAGAAATTTATCATTAACTGGAGTTTTCCAAGGAGCTTATTCCAATGAAATTATGTTCCCAGATGAGATTAATCGTCACATATAAAATATTATCTATTTTATCGATTAGTATATATTAGTACAAAATATAAAATATTCTCCAAACAACCCACTTAATCCTATTAAGTAAAGAAGTGAAATATAGAAACAGTCGTGGATAACATAGACCAAAACGCTGTACTCATTAAAAAATATACAACAGGTAATAATAAGCTGCAGGCAGCACAATAAAATATGATAAATGTAAACTGTATTCTTTAATAGCTACGGAAACTCTGAATCGCCGAGGAAGTACTTCTGCTTGATATTTTTTTTAATTAAAGCAACTGAAATTCAACGATTAGGGAAATAAATCTGCAAGTCCTAAATGACGTGATGAAAAGATGTTTACGAATATTTGATCCTGAATAATGTTGGTTTTATCGAAAGATGGATAATTTCAGAAAAGAAGTGTGTTCTGTTTCTCTTTCTGCAACGTACTGTATAAACAGTGAGACGTATTAGACAGCAATAGCAATGAAGGAATAAATATAGAACGGTATTAACACAATATAGCGACTATTATCTCGTAAGCAGTTGAAGCTCATGTCCCAAATAAATTACCAAAATATTTGTGAGTTAAAAGCTAATTATTCATTCATTTAGCAAGTAACATAGTTATTCTAAAAACATTATCATGAGTTTTACTACTTACGCTCACACTTGTATTCATACTCATGGAATTTATCCAAACTGCGCACTAGACCTGGTACATACCAAAGGTTGAACAGGTAAAACCGCTAAATACGGCAGGGAGAAACAGAAAAACCTGACGACATTTTAAATTAAATAACACAGTAAGTATAGAGATCTCATTTCTATTCAAATTCCAGTTTTTGCAGGTTTAATGTATGCATTATTGAAAAAGAAATAAAAATTACGCCATTCTTTAGTTCTGAAGAGGGCAGATTCAAACTTTCATCTTCCTCGGTCCGCACGCTGTTAAAGTCGCTCAACAAAATTTGGCACAACTTCATGAGCTTCCACTATTCTCACAAAGGCTTACGATGTGGTTAGTGCAGTGGTCTCAAACTCTATACGGGCAGCACGTACGATTTAAAACTAGATGAGGGCAAATTGTTTTTTAACATAAAAATGGTACATATATTTAATTTAAACCTTAACCTTCTTAAGTACTTATGAGTGCCATGATTGTACATACAATTCAAGAACATAACTAGAGTTATCATGAGCTAAACAAAGTGCAAGGTGTAAAAACATATCAATACTAAATAAAGCACTGAATAAATTGTAAGGTGCAAAACATATCAGTACAAAATATAGCTGTAACACAGTAGCTTTATTAAATTGTAAAAAAGTCGCGTTATGTTTAAATAACCCATTCGAATAGTTAAGTAGGTCCGGTGTTCTAAAAATGAAAATTAAAACAAACAAGTTTAGGAAACTAAAATCTCAGACATTTATTTAGATTTAAACCTTAAATCTGGTTACAACAGTTTTAGTTCACAACATAAGGTGGCGTGACTGGAGAGACTAAGTTGTTTAACAGAAGAAACAGTTACAAAAATTGAACATTCCTTCCAATTACTTATATTTCATCTAAAAGAGGGGGGCCCCGCAAATTTTACTTGAACTATAGATTTCATAATAATGGTAAGTTACACAGAATTATGGTGAACATTTTTCCATCGAACCCCGTTTGGTTTCGACACAAGCCAGTATCTACAAAATAAAAAGAAATACATTAGTAGGGTAGCTTTTTCAACTGAAAGGAATCAGCGACTGAGGCCTGGCTTCCCACCCATTTATTTACTCAGCACGGTCCTCCAGACGGTTCAATCCAGGGGGTGCCTCCCCTTCAAAAATCTGCCAGCCATTTTTTTCAGTCCGAAAGTTTTGTGTAGTATCTCTCAACCTTACTCCACGACTCCACTTTCGTTTCTCAGCAGCTCTGCCTCGTCTGAATCTGCCTCTCGAACAATGCTACCGGCGCTTTTTCTTCCTCTGGCGAACTCCTCGTGCTTGGTGCTGCGTGATGTAAACATGGTCGCCAAATTTTTGGCAACCACAAGATGAAATGTGGGATGGAGCTGGGAAATGTCTCCGACGGAAACCTGGACTTAGCGGGCATCTCTGAAACTTGAAATACAATCCTCAAGGCGAAAGCGCAAGTTCAAACACCCCTTCGCTGAGAGCGACGTAAACAAAATTCGTTTCCTAGCTTCGCATAGGGTGTCACTCTTAAACTATGGCAAAGGAATTCCCAGACACTGTCTGCCTGAGATAAGAATTCTGTGAAACGGAAAAATTTCCCCTCCAACAAATTTTCGGAAAATATATCTATTAGTTAGTTTTCATCAGAATTTAGTAATTTATAAGTAAATGAATCGCAAAAATCTGGCTCTTGACTAACTCAATTCAACTAAATACAAAAATGTTTTTATAGTTGAAATATAATAATTACACAGTTATTCGGGTGACTAATCATTTCTGAAAAAAATTATGTTTCTTCAACACCATAGTCGGCATTACGACCAGAGTCAGAAAATATGGATTTCTAAACTTTACCAGAAAGACGAGTAAACGTTAGACAGAAACTTATTAAATTTTACACACCAAACTAGTGTAACAAACAAAGAACTTTAAAATTTAAAAGTTAAATGAACTTAAGGGTCAAACCTGAACAGCAATAAACAAAACAGTACAACTGAAAACAAGTTAAGTTTTAAGTTCAAAAACAGAATTAAAGGTTAACCGAAACACATAAAAAGGATAAAAAAGTAACACAAGCTAACTTAAATTTAAAGTTAACCGAGAGCTGCTTAAAAAAATAACTATCAATAATTACTTTCAACAGAGCAAATTAAAATCAAATTAATAAATCAAATACTGACAACGCAATTAAGATAAGTAGTATTACATAACAAAAATATTTAATTAACCAAATTAAAATATTTTGATAAATATTTTTATTTTGTTTATTAAATTAACCAAACGCCATACATGACCAATAGTAATAATATCGCAAAGAAAATATTCAAATTTATATTTATTTTCTATCTGAAATCTAAAGTTTGGTACCAGTAAAACATTTTTATTGATTATGACATCTAATTCAAATAAACTGACAACTAATTATTAAATTCTTAGAGTCACATTGCTTTCAAATATGTTTAATTAATCTTTAAATACCTTACTTTAAATTAAACTAAAAATTAAATATTCTGAAGATTTAACAAGTTGGAAAAGACTTGAGAATAAATAATAACAATCTAGTCTCTTTCTTTGATTTATTAAATTTTTCTTTGACGCATAAATAAAACTGCATACATTTGTATATAAATAATTATAAACTTCTTTATTTCTTACTACAGCTTGATACTTGATCGTGTTTCGATTATGACGAAGTTTATAGCATTGGACTAGAACGATCTTCATCACGGGTTGTAGATGCTGTGCTGCAAGACAGATTTTCTGCTGCAATAGCGTGTTCGTTCTTAATAGAAATGAAAAGAATTTAAACTCCGACTTCACATAACAAAATCTTAAAATCTTTTAACAGCATACTTGAAATGGCATCACGGGCTACGAGGTTAAGACTGCTGGTGTAATGTATTAACGTTTGGAGTGATTGGTCCGTATTTCGTTTAGTAAGATAACTAGACAGTAACAGAGAATGTATAGCAATGCATTATAATGCTCCAATTTCATAGAAAATTCATAAATTAAAGCAACCTGAGGTTTCAAGAGAAAGGGCACTTCCCAAATGGCTAAGGTTAGGTTAGGTTAGGTTAGGTTATTGAATTATGGCAAAGCACACGAGGGCTATCTGCCTAAGGGGAGGGATGCCTTCGTGGAGGACTTTCTAAGGGAAACTGGCTCGTATACACGTTACACATAGAGAAAACCACGAAAACGCCCATGCAGCCAGCCCGTTCGCGGGATTCGAACCTCGGACCAAACTACCGGTGTTCAACGTCTTTACCACTCGACCGCTGGTGAGCCCCCAAATGGCTAAGGATTCTACAGAAGTGCTAGGAGAACGTTTCCGGAACTTTTAATTTGCTGGTAGGGACACACCGTGTGTCCATGCCGGTCACGTGATATTTCAGCTTACGTCTTTGTCCTACAGGATTACGTGACATGAAGAGTGTACTTCGACAAATACTTTCTTACCTGAACACTAAAAGGTGTCATTCAAAGTGAGGCAGAACCATATCGAGGGAATGCTGAAATGATGGGTGAAGCTTCTCTGATCGATTTCAACCATACAGGCCTCGCAGCATGATGTCATACTGGAAATAAGGCAGTTTATCAGTGCCTGTGGCAACTGGTCCCACTCATTCAGCAATGCTGTTTTCAGTTCCTGTATTGTTCTCGGAGGGGGATTGCGAGTTGGAATTGCCCTGCCCAGAGCGTCCGAGACATGGTCTAGAGGGTTGAGATCTGGAGACCTGGCTGGCCAATCCATCCGGCGAATATCCTCATTCTCGAAAAATTCGTCGACCAGAAAAGCTCTATGTGGCGTCGCGTTATGTTCCTGTAAGATGAACTAGGGGAACACTGCATCCCGGAAAAGGCAAACATAGGACTCCAAGACCTCATTCCTATACCTCACACCAATCACAGAGCCTCTGTCAAAGACGTGGAGAGGTGTGCGGCCATCCAACATGATGCCTGCCCAGACCATTACACCGCCACCCCCATAATTGTTAATTTGGATGACATTGGAGGGGAGGTAGCGGGTCCCTGGCTCTGTCCATTTGAAAGTACGTCGAAACTCGATGTTTAGGCTAAAATGAGACTCGTCGGTGAACATAACGGTCGCCCATTGCTTCGTACTCCAATCACTATGCTGCCCACACGATGCTAATCGGTCTCTACTGTCCGTAGACGTGAGCGGGACGCAAACAGCCGGTCTTCTTGCAAAACCCCTCTCTCATACAGTCTTTTGGAAACAGTCACCCTTGTTACACAAGTTCCTGTGGCTGCATACAGGTCCCGAGAGAGCTAAGAAGCTGCAGCCCCTCTGTTACGCCTCTATAAAATGGGCAAATATCGATCTTCTCTGGTCGTCGTGTCACTTGGACGACCTTGCCCAGGCTTTCTCTCCATGGATCCAGTATCCTGGAACTGTTACCATAGGTTACACAAAAAAACGGTAAATTAAACTCTCTGCATACCTGGATTTGCGATTAGCCTGCCTCTAGCCTCTCAACAATTCGTCACCTCATTCCATC
This sequence comes from Stegodyphus mimosarum, assembly GCA_000611955.2. NCBI lineage: Eukaryota > Metazoa > Arthropoda > Arachnida > Araneae > Eresidae > Stegodyphus > Stegodyphus mimosarum. Next base: position 153,826 of record KK121043.1, read on the forward strand.
ATCTAAAAGTTGGTGGTTACTCATTTTTACTGTTCCGATGTGAATCTAACCGATTGCTGCAAGATAACACCAAGAAATTCTGCGAGGTGTGCTACCTAACGGAATTCGTGTTACCCTCCACGCTCTTATAAAGCCTGTTTTTCTGCTGGCTTCGCCTACATACACTTGTACGCTTACGTATAAGATTTGCATTTTTATCTAGAAGCAGTGGTTTTTCTTTCAGATCAGTTCTTTTCATGAAAGTCGATGAAATATGCAAATTCTCTTAATTTATATCACCAGTGTAGTTTGAATTGTAATTAAGATTTTTAGCGTCTGATAATTTATATACGTTTTACATGCCAATTCTTTATCAAATTAGAACTATTTCTCTCAATCAATTTAAAGATCAGTACAACAGTTTTCTGACACTGTTATTAAAAGCCAGTGTCTTCGTATTGTGTGATTTTGTTGATTTGTCGAATATGTTTTTCTTTAGATATTTTTTGTTTTCTAGCAGTGTCTATTAAAATACTTTTTCAGGTGAATATCTTAAAATATATTCCTATGAAAGTTTATTCAAAAGTCTTTCTTAAACGACAGTCTACTTTCTAACATATACATGAAGGACTGACATACCCACAATATTGTTGAAGCAGTGTAAAGCATATGCCTAAGCACGTAAAAAATTCGGGAGAACAGATAAACGTTTGAAAAATTATATGTTTCTCCTATTAATTAAATTTATGTACGCTGATGAGATAAGTTATGGTCGATAAATTCGTCCAGTATCATCTATTTTCAGAATATAATATTTTTCAAAATAAAATGTGTGATTATGGGATATTACACTAAATGAAATTCTTCCTTCTGCAATCTTTATGTTGAGTATTACACTGAAATGCTTCATCGAATACCATCGTGAAGAAATACAAAGTTAATATTTTGTGTAAACAAATATTATTGCAGAGAATTTTTTACTGCATAAAAACCTATCTAAAAATGTAATTTTGTTGCATGAAGATTTAAACAGTTTTTGGAAAGATTTAAAAGTTTCTTTGGTTTGAAATGATGGTAAGGAAAACATTAGTCTGAATTGTTTAATAAATAAACTGATTGATCTATTTAGAAAACATTGAGAGCAATTAAATCATCCACAGGAATTTTTCAGTAATTATCCTGTTTTTGACTTCAGTTAAAGGAAGGAAATCGGAGTCATTTTGATTATAATGCTAAAATAGTTCCATTATGTTTGTAAAATAATCGTAGGTTGGAAAATTTAAATTTTCAGGAACCATTATGCAATTTCTTCATTAAAATTGTTTTTTTAACTACTGACATAGCAATTAATTATACTTGAATTCTTCATCTTCAGTTTTTATATTCTTAAGTACACCTTTTTTTAATTTACTATGCATTGCAGAGAAAAATCTATTTACAGGATCCTTCTTTATTCATCATGTGTTGTAGAATACAACAGATTCTATTCAATTTTACAGTCTAATTTGGATTAAGTTGTGAAGTCATACCTACATTAAATGTTTGAATTGATTATTTGAATTATGACAAAGCAAGAGAAGGCCATCTGCCCAAGGAAAGGAAGATTGTAGAGGATGCTGGTTTATATTCATGCTACACATAAGCACTTATGCAAAACTAGTTTATATTCATGTTACACATAAGCACTTATGCAGGCAGCCTATTCTCTGGGACTTGAATCTAGAGCCAAATGCTAGTGTTCAGCATTTTTTCTCGTTGCCTGTAAATAATAAATGTTTTGGTCGAAGGAAATTTGAAAAATTAAATTTATGACAAATTCTGCAGTTTTCTATTTAATGAGAAGGAATGTATTAAGTTATCATTTTTAATGAAAGAATGTAATTGATTAATACAAAAAGTTTTAATTGTTTGAAATCGGGCAAAATGTCTGTACAGCTATCATCTATAATTTCAGTTAATGATCAGTAGGAGAAGAAATTAAAAAGCATTTCTGCCTAAAAAAATTTAATTTTATAATTTAAATGAATAACACAATTGAGCTCGGAAATAATTATTAATTTTAGATAGCTTGTGATAACTGATTTAAGTTCATTGGTGAGTTATATCTGTAATCTTTTTTTTTAAATTTGAGAAATATTTATTTTGAATTCCTTATTGAAACACAAAATCATTAAAATATCTTTTTCTGTAATCATATCTAATTGCAGTCTCTTTAGATTACATTGTTAGGGAAAAGGAGAAATTTTAGGCCATTACTAATTTATTGGTAATTATAATATACCAGTTGTTTTCCAGCTATTTCACAATGCACATGTAGCTTCCAGATGTCTTTCAAAATTCCTTGAAGAAAAGCAATGCAGATGTAAGAGAAACATAACTATTTGAGCTTATTTTTAACATTGGGAACTGTATATCTTTTAGAATATCTAAGATAATTATTTTTTAAAAAACAACAGAATAATAACTAAAGTTATGTAACTTCCCTTTTCTCAAAATTAAATTAATGCAGCATGTTCGTTACAAGCAGTAGTGTTACATTGTACAAACAAAGTAGATGTAGATGTTTTACACAAAACGTATGTTCTACTAGAGTCAAAATATTTTATACTTGAGGATATATCATTTATGTAATTTCATACAAGACAAATATGTTCTATATGCATAATTGTTTGGAAGAACTTAAGTAAATTGTCTGCAACTGTATATATATATAGCCTTTCATATAGAAAATACATGTTCTGCATACATAATCACTTGCAATACCCTCACAAGCAGAACATCAGTAATCTACAAATACTCCCTTTTTTAACCCGCATACAAAAAACACGTTCTGCTTACTCTATTATTTCCTATAACGTCACAGATCAAATATCTGTAACCTTAACAGATGTATACATTGGTAATGCACATATGAAAACTATGTTATACTTACACGATTATTCCCTGTAACATTACAGATCAAACACCTGTAACCTTTACAGAAATATCGTTTGGTAATCCACATACAAAACCTACGTTATGCCTACAGAATTTCTTCCTGTAACATTTCTTCCTGTCAAAGCTCTGTAACTTTTACAGGTATAATCCCTGTAAAGTTACTAAGAATATCCCTGTTATGATTACTCAAATAGTCCATGGCATCCCAGTTTCCACGAATTTTCTTAGTAACCTTACAGATTTTTTTTAAAGCGTAATACATTCAGCATGGAAGTATATTTATTTCGCTTATTTTCACCAAGCATGTTTTCATTTTGAAGCTTTTCACGTTCACGAAGATTTGACTTTAACCAAGTTTTTCTTAATGCTTTTAAAATTCTATTAACTTAATTTTTTAATTTATTTCCCATTTTTGCTGACAGATGACCCTAAATTTTTGTTCGTTTTACTGCTGTAGGATATAAATACGCGCTTTGCTCCCGCTGCTTTCCAGCTTGAAGACTTCTTTGCTCCTTATGAAGAGGGCCCTATGCCTATTTGCCCTCAAAATTTATTAGGATATGGACTAAATTTACGCCAAACACAAAGTTAATGCTTTGCTAATTTTATGTTTCACTTTGGCCTGTTTCTCTTTTGATGTGTACGTTTATATTTCACTCGAGTTCTGGCCTAAAACCTGTTTGTTCCATAACATTTCAAAGTCAGTTTACTAGGGATCCTAGCTATTCAAAATGATTTACAGGTGGAATTTTACTTAAAATTTTAAATAAATCATCTGTTAACAGTTTTAAAACAGGCTGTTATTTTAAGACAATTTCGCAAATGATTTGTATATTCTCTATGCAGTTTTCTAAATGTAATCTTTGTTTACTTTGATACATTAACTTGAAATCGCTAATTTGCTTTAATGAATACACTACATTAAAAATTACTCTTCCTTACAGAAACGTTTATGGAAAGGCACGTTAGAGGCAAGTTTTCAATATAAAGTTGTGTTATGTAGCAAATTAACTTAATTATTTAAGTTATGACTTATTAAAAATTAATTTTATTAGTGTCCTAAATTTATGCTACACAATGTGTGTTTTATTTAATATCTGTGCTATTTGTTTAATGTTAATTCGGGTAAAAGGTTCTATTGCCTATCTGTTGTGTAGAATCTTTAGAAACAGTGATTGCACTGAAGAAGGGTTAAATTTGCCCTTTATTAAACTCTTTAAATAATTTACAATGCCTCAACTTGACGCTAACATACTACGCCTCAACTTGGGCGGTAACTGAAACAGTAGAATCAAACTTAAAATTGAAGATGTTCACAAATAGTAGCATTACACTACAGGTCTCATACAATCCTGTATCCTACAGCGCGTAGATGAGTCTAGTGGCAGCAAGATAACAGCGATTAAGCCACGTCTAACCAGCAGTAACTGCTAAGCGGAAGTTTGCGTATAAACACCCACAGTAATTTCCCGGACTCTCTGTCTCTCTACTGGAACGTCGATATTTAGCTTATTCGCCCAGTGGTAGAATTTGCATTTCTTACACGCGCTACCAAATTTAAATATTCTGGCACTGACGATTAGGGGAATGAAGGCTTATAGGAAAAAAACTTAAAATTAAATTTAACTGGTTATTTAAAACAAATATAAATCCCTACAGGGTTTTTGGTAGTTAAGATTGGTGTGTTATTTCCACTCGTTACTCGTAAATGCGCTGAAACACACAATGGAATCGGGTGCTTTTCTACATAATAATCTTGATTTTATATCGCTTAAGTTTGTCCATTATTAATTTATACCACTAGAAGTAGAAAAATTAGCTCTTTAATTTAAAATAACTTTCAAGATGCTATCCTTAACGGATTTTAGGATACAGTAAATTATTTAACTGAATTTTTTCCATTTTTCATTGTGACGAAAATGAGGGGGGAGGAAATGGAAAACACGCAGTTTTTAGCAGTTTTCTTACACTCTTGGCTACGCTGTTAAGGGATTTCCGGTGGGGTGAGTTTAGGTTGCCAGCTCGGCCTTCGCATCTGTTCCAGTCTTCGCGATAGTTTGGCGATGTTTAAATTTGTGTTTAGTTCAACGCCTCGTGAAAAAGAGAAATTTTACAGGGGTGTAAGGCGAAGTTTAACGAAATGGATTTTTTCACCGTTTTAGCGGGTTTTGGCGTCTTCTGGGATTGATGCTTAACAAAAAGGTGTTGCATGTGTCGTTCGTCCTCTTTTGCACTCCTTTTCTCTTGGCCCACCTTGTGCGCTTTTCTGCATGTTTTCCCGCACAGTTCTAAGGGACATTCATTGCATTGAAGCGGAGCTTATAGCTCCATTTTACGGAAGTATGTGCCATCCATAAAATCTACAATTTACTTGCCTCTTCTGAAGTAGTCTATATCACTATGAATTTCAATAAATTTTACAAGATTCTAAGGGCATAGATGGCTCCCATTCTTCTAGCGTGAAAGATATGCTTCTAAGGAAAAGTTTTGACTGATTAATTCAGTCACCCGGAGCCTGGCCATAGAAGAGATGTCATATATGCTTGCTTTCTTAAGCCATTCCAAACCCTTTCTGAAGGAAGTCCTGGAGGAGTTCTACTATACGTGCAAATAATTACCATCATGAATATAGTCCCAGAGATTGCCTTGGAGTCCAGTGGGCCTGGTCTTGTTGTTCACCGATGATGAGTTAGCCGAATATTTGCTTCTTCCCCGACTTGAAGGTTCAGCTTTTTCCAACATCGTAAAAGGAGTGCGGACGTTCCTGTAACATCGGCGGTTCCATTCATTTTCTACAAGAGGGGCTGGCTGTCAGGAATTCTCAGATAAGATTATTCCTTGCACTTGATTAGTCATAACTTAAGTAAAAATGGGTTACTGAAACTTACAATTTCTGAATTAACTACAAAAATAGATTAAAGCTTATGAAAGGGGTTTTCACTTATATAAAATGTAATTACGGTTTAATTTTAAAATGTTTGTATTTTAAGGATTCTGACATGTCGAGGTATTTAAATTTTAGTTTTACTTGATGAGCATACTGTCTTTGCTGAGGTTAAATAAACTATAAACTGAAATAGAATTGCTCAAATTTTAATACGTTAAACTTTCCTAAAAAGTGTGGTCTCTGTTGTAACTCAGTTTATTGAATCTGAATATTAGAATTCTTTATTTCTCTGTGCAATAATGAGATTGAAAATTTTAAAATTGTTCTGAATAGTAGTATTCTTTCATTTTTTTCTGTGCAATAATAAGATGAAATAACTTAAATAACTTATATATAATATGTTAATAAACTTATATATAATATGTTTTTTATATAATATGTTAAGAGAAATAGTTTATTATGAATTTTATAAATTTTACTTATATGAAATAGTTATGCTTTTGCTTAATTAGTAGTTATCGACATTTGAAGTTGTTTATTTTAAAATTACTGAATTGTTAAAACAAAAAAACGGATAAAAATGTTGACTGTTAAAGTTAGAATTTTCTCAGGTTATTTTTCACACCCCGGGGTTGAATGTTTTTATGATCTAAATGATATTGACATAATTTTATCCATTTGAAAAATAAACACTAAATGTTTTCTTAAAATTTAATTTTGATTATTGTGTTTTTGTTATGTTTAAGTTACATACGTTGAAATGCATGATTTATCGTAAGTTCATGAGCATCAAGATTCATGGGTTGTTTTGATTAAATACACAACGCAATACAATTTCGGATAGTTAGTTTTGAGGCAAATTGTTAACTTTGTTCAGTAGTGCTCCTCCCAACAGGCACCGCTACTATTGAACAGTTGTATTATTTATGTAGCAAGTGGGACAGAACAAACATTTCATCAATCTCCCTTCAATAATGTGACACACGCTACTGGCATAAAAAAAGCATTTTACCCTTTTTCACATCTAAAATAAATTTTGTAACAATAATGATCTCGTTATTTCTGAAATATTTGTAATCTGTTTTTATAGTGTCTTTTAATCAATGTAAAAAATACGTCTTAAAAAATCACTGAAGAATGAATAAAAAGTATACGTAAGTTTCATAGAACGGATGATTTAAATTTATTCTATGTTGTGGAGCTTCATTTGAACAAATTACAAAAGGTGAAATAAATTTTTAATTATTAATTCAGTTTTTAGGAAAATACTTGATATTGCATTCCAACTTTCTTCTGAAACGCCTGTGCATTCTTAAGACGGCTTTATTCACCACTCTCTAGAGATTAGATAAATGCATTAAAATACGTGGAAGTTTTTCGTTTTGGAATTTTCGCTTTCGGAAACTTTTTTCACCTTCGTGTTTTCGGCTTTTTACAACGCCACGTTTATCTCCTTCTGAAGTTTGACGGACTGGTGTAATCAAGAATGTGTTTTCTTCCCTTTCTAGCTTCAACAAATGTATACTTATAAATTTTAATACTAGATAATGCTTAAAAATTAATATTGAAAACAATAAACATATCACTTTTATCAGTTGATTTGTAAATTCGTACTCCTCACAAAAGCAGTGAAACCTCTTTAAGACGATCAGCCACGGTTACAGATAATTTTGATTTTCTACAGAAGTGGTCGTCTTTCAAAATGATGCTCAATACCGTAAAAGAGCTTTGCTGGAGTAAAGCATCATATATATAATGAAAAATATATGTATATGAATATGTATATTCGTGCATAAAATGATAATTTTTACAAAGGGTCATATTAGAAAGGAGGTCACCACGATAAAGTTCCGGTTATCCTACAGTCATTCTGTGTTAGTGAACTGGTGAGTCCTGATTTTGTTAAATGCAGTATAAAATTACATTTTTCGTTGCATTTGCTGCTACTGTCTACTGTTGTTCTTTATTATGCGATCACCTCAAATACCGTGCGTGATAGAATATTTTTACAAACTGATTTGAAATCAACAGACAATGTTTATCAGATTTACTGTCTTTCACTGATTAAGCAATTAAAAGATAAACTTTTGTTGCCAGTGTTGTTTTAACTGTTGCTGAAATTACGCTTTAAGTTGCATACTGCCCTGTCCCTTCCTTGACTTGAATCACTATACAAGTAAGCTACGATCAGACGAAGTAAAACATTGCCAATCCTTAACTCATGCTATACATACATACATACGGATGTTACTGCAGAATACCGGGAAATTTTTTTATACATGACTGAACCATTTAAAATGTTAACTGAGATATTTGGAAGCTGTATATATGACGGGAAGGAAGCAACTGCTCAAAAGAGCTTAGGAGTCATTCCTTTAACCTCCTCTGAGTACCTGCTTGACCTTATTCGCAGTGCCACGTATACAATGCGCGTCGGGAAGCTACGAGTTCGTGCAGTAATGCATACCGCTCAAACGTCACACTAAAAATAATGATGTAATCCAACACAGCTCTTTTATGTACAGTTGAAATGCGTCCTGTATCGCCTCAAAGAGTCGTTTTCATAGACACATTTCATTACAATTCTACATATTTCGGTCCTCTGTACCTGGCTTATATTTTTGATTTTCCTGTATATATCTGTACAAGATGAATGAAATATTAATTCAGCTAAATTTACAAAACTGCTACTTAATTAAACTGCATATGATGCAAAATTTAGTTAAACTGGTCTTTTAGAGTTATAAACCAGTGCCAACGCAGCTGAAATTTTATATAGGTGTTGTTTCTTGATCATTTGAAAGAAAAGTAATTAATTATTTACTGCTAATCTCTGGACCCATGTTTACACCGATGGGTCCATAATTGAGCAATGCACTGGAGTTGGTGCAGGAATCTTTTGTGACCATTTTGCTTTCTATAAGGTAGTGGGAAGAGATACTACCAATTTTGATGTTGTCCGATAGCAAAGCCGCTTTGCAGGCTATCTCCAACAATAAATTTTGCACTTCCGAACGAATTTACGAATATAGGAAGTCTCAACATCTGGCTGACTCAATTGTCTTGCAGTGGATTATTGCTTAGTGTGGCATCGAGGAAAATGAAAGAGCGAATTTCCTGGCAAAGAAAGGAACGACTATTCTACAAGCCATAAATAACCACATGACTTTTAATTCTGCAAAACTCCTAATTAAATTTGAATTTAAGAGGAGGTTTGCTTCCTGCCTATCTAATGAAGACACGGGAAAGGCCTGGGTATGTTTAACTACTTCAAAGCCAGTTATTACAGATTTTCCTCGTAGCCTTGGCGTTATTTCGTCTTTTGCCTCGGCACGATTGTCTGAATGCCCATCTGTTTAAAATTCGACTTGAAGGACTCTACAGTTTGACTCTTTGTAACCCTGGGCTAAATATCTGGCATTTTTATAAAATAAATTATTTACTGCTGAATACGTTTTCAAGTTATCAAGAAGGACACAATTTTCTATTACAGAATTCTGAATTGTTGAAAGGTGGTATGATTGGAGATTAACATTCCTGACGTGTCAATCTAAACTGTAAAAATAATTAATTTATTTAATTTAGTTAATAATTTAAGGTTGATTTTTAAGCAATTACGTACAGCTGCCTATTGCTAAAGTTAAATTTCTTTGCGTTCAGCTTTTTTCACTCACGCTTTACATTTTATCTACCCAAAAATTTGTCTGGGTTCTGCTAATTAAATTATTTGATTAATTAATGCACGTACACACACATTTATATATATATATATATTAAATAATATGTATAAATGTGTGAAAAATTATTTTAACAAATTATATATATATAATTTGTTAAATTAATTTTTCATTCCTTACCATACTCGCAACAGGATATAATGTAAACAACGCATTTTGCTGCTTGTTTAGCAAGAGAGCACATATTATATTATATAATTTCTGCAAGCACAAGAACATAATACATACTGAGATCCCTTTCTACTATGTATGCACCGACGATGAAATGAAAAGAAAATATTCATTTTTAGGATGTATTGCTATAACTTCTTCAGGCAGGGACTCGAAACTTGAAAAATAAGTATGCAGTAAAATACTTAGTTTTTTCCTCTGGTCAAGCGCGCAAAATAATATTTTGCAAGTGATTGTATTTTACAAGATTCTTTGCTCAATATATTTTTATAAAAGGCGTTCATAAAAATGTCCTCGATATATAAACCACTAGCCTCCTATCCATTCAACCAATTGAAATGGAATTTCAATACTGTTATTTGAAAAAGTTGTGACGATTTAAAAGAATTGAGCTCTCACGGTTACGGCTGTAGTGAAAGCCTTTTTAAATTTTCGAAAGGCAAAATGTAATTTTTTCCTTTCGATGCGCAAATTGATCACCTTGTCTTCTTCTCTCTTTCGGGAGCATAAAATGTAGACCCTACTGAAAGACGAAGTAGCGAATTCTCGCTATATCTTGAAAGAACAGATGACTGCAGACGAAGTTTATAAAAACCTGTTTATTTTAACTAAGCGAAACAGAACATGCACTCCCCCGGTGCTTATAAATTAACCACCACTTCTGGCTAAGTCATTTGAACAGAAAATAGTAAGTACAATCACAATGGATTAAAGTTTAGCTACATGACCATCTCCTACTCAATCTAAACCGCCTAATTGGCTGCACACTGCAAAGCAGAGCTTAGAATATCAGTATAATCTAAAGCAAGTGACTAGTATAAAAATATTCAGCTGCAGAGCCACTTCAACCATGCCGAATAAACTCGTAACTAACTCTCCTACTTTAAACTCTTAAATTCTGCTACATTGTAAGGTTTATCCTAAGTTTATAACAATTACTTTAAGTTTGTCACGCTTTCCTGTCTCTCCTAATTTCAGCTTACAATTTCCTACCAGAATGTATTTTCAGAAACGCGTTTGATGCACATGAGTAAGCATAGTATTCAAGTCAGAGCAGAGTTTCTGACTAGCGCGCGTTTGCCTTTGGGCTACGTCCCTCTCTAAGCTATTACTACGCTTAACCATATTTCAGGCCCTTGACAGCTTCGCCTACTTAATTGAGATTTAGGGACCAACCACTTAGAATCCTGACAGTTTCGGCTATATCTTTTTAGCTAAGCAATAGTTAAGCTTTAGTTCTTAGTACTTTGAGATCAAGCCCAAGTGGAGGCTTTGCTGTACGCTCTGAGATAGGAACCCACTATGTTAAATCTTATTTTGAGAAATAAAGGGTAATCAATTGTTCTTGAGTCTTACGTCTCTGTTCACACAAGCGATTATTCTCTCATTGGTGTAAGAGGTCCCCCACATTTAGCTTTGAAATAAAAGGGTGGAACCCCGCAACTTAAAAACGACTTCCAAACTGGTTTAGAATTTTATATAAGTCATTTAAATTTGCATCCTGGCAGGAAATAGAAATCAGAAGGGAAAAGAAAGTTTCTTAAAATAAACGTAATTCGTTAGAACAGAATAAGGTCTTTACAAACTCATTTAAGAACCATAAATGACGGTGGAAAGATGTATGTATGATTCAAATTAATAGCGTAAAACATCTGCAAAGAAGAGCACTGTAATGGACCAACGACAACAGAAGAGAGTAAAGGGAAAAACCTTTTACTGGAGTTCCAAGTTTTTAACGAGTACAACTTTTTAAGACAAAATCATCTCCTGTACCTTTGCAGTTTCGTGGCCAACGCGATCAATCGTCCGCACTCCAGTGGAATTATGGTTTTGGAGTTATCTGAAATCTAAGGTGCATACATCAAACCCACGAGATTTGTCAGAATTGAAAGTTGCCATTATACATGAAGTTACACAGATTCTTTCTGCAATGTTACGTTCTTCATTGCTATCAGCAATCTCCCCTATGTTATGCCTTATCACCTGCAAAGGTGGGCATGCTAAAAACTTGTAATTCTAATAAAGGTTTTTCTCCCTCTCCTCTTTTGTGTTTTCATTGGTCCTTTACAACATTCTTCGTAAGAAATGTTCTACGCCGTCAGTGTATTGTTCCAACACTATTTATGGTTTTTCAATGCGCTGATCAATCTGCGCAGGAAATTAGTGGGTGTTGGCTTTTAAAAATTTCGAAATGTTTTTCACTGTAACAGTAACAATGAGAGCTCTATTTTTTAAAATCTGCAACAGTAACCGTGGGAGCTCTATTGCTTAAAATCATCACAATCTCGAGCTCATACCATCAAATATTATTTCCAATTTAATTTCGATTGGATGAGAGCATAGGCCGCAACTGGTATATGTATCAGGGAAGAACTTTTATGACCACCCAGGATTTAGCACACTTATTAGAGTATACATGACGCAATTTTACATTTTATAATAACAGTATAACAGTATGATTCCATACCGCAGAGTAAAACCCTCTGCGCTTCTCACCTAAAACTGGAGAGTAAAGCATAGCTTTAATTCATTTAATATTTATAATTCCGCATCAAATATTAATTATTGATTCGAGACATTCATTATTCTGGTATAATTAAAGCTGTATTGCTATGATTTATTTAAAAGTTAACTGAAGCTTAATGAAGTCAAATGTCAATAAAAAATACTATCATATTTTAGAAGAGAAAGTAAATTATTAATGCGAATTACACAACTAGTATGAAAGCGTATTTCACTTAAATAGGTTATGTCGGTTGCTAGATTTTACCCTAAAAATCCAATCATACTTAATAGCTTGAAATTCGAATTTTAATTTCTAACGAGCAGATACTTCTTACCCTCGAGGTAAATAATCTCACAGAATGAAAGTAAAAAAAAAAGTCTCCTTTCTGTGTTAGGTTGATAAATAACTTTTTACTTTTGCATGCTATCCGAAAAGTCATGCTCTGTGTGGAACATTTATGTGCTTATATCGGAAGACCAGAGAAAATTTTTCCCAACTTCAAGATCCTTCGTGTGAGGGGGAGGCTTAAAATGAAGTTCTTCATATCCTGCTGCTTCTTACGGCCGGATATGACGTCTTACCCAATCTGCTGTCGATCGCTGAAAGATGAAGCAGTAGAAAAATTTGTGTAAAAAGTAAAGTATGAAGCGGAATTTTTTTTTTCTTGACAACAGTTTTCTTATTTCGTTATACTTTTGAAATAATTTTGGAAAATAAATTTCTTACAGGTAAATTTGATAAATGCGATCACAAATGCGATCCGCATTGAGATATTTATAGATATAGAACTACATTAATACATATAGTTAAAAACTTCTGTATTAATCTTAGAATTATAGCTTTCATTAGAATTCATTGCAACCATATTTGTCAATTTGTTACAGTTTTCAAACCATTAAAAGGATAATTCTTTTACTCATTTGCTTGTCTTTTCCTTTTAGAAGCATCTTAAAACTATGGAATTAATTTTCAACATACATGACAAGGTGAAGAATTTATCTTATTAACTGTCCTATGTACTATAAACTGAAAGAGATAATTAGCTTAGCTCTTGAATATAGGCTTATTTATATTTTCCTCTGCCAAAATAACTTAAAAATTTAAGTCATTGGTTACTTAGATTTTTAAGTTATTTAAAGTCATTGTTGACTAAAATTAGTAAGGTATTTAAAGGATAAGTTTTAATATATTGAAAATGCTGTATATTCACCGATTTTGTTTACTACTTTAGAAACTGATTTAGCGTATCAAGTTTTAAGTATATAATGGCGCTTTCACTCTGTTCTTATTCTCTTATTCTGTCTTTGGTGCTGTATATCCGTTCTCTGAACTTTGATTTATATTTGCTTTTGACACATTAGTGACAATTGAAATAGGTTATAAACCTTAAAACTGCATTTAGCAATTTTATACTGAATAACTGAATGCAGCATGCTATTTGATATAATTTATTATTATTTGTAACTACACGAATCTTTAAATGCTAGAATAAGAGTTGTAAATAAATAATGCAATGCATTAAGGATTTAGGAAATAAAAGAAGTAATTTAACAATAATAAGCTAACGTATTTTTGTAATGTATTTGTAAAGTATATATTTACCCAACCTTGTATTACCATTATTCGAACTAAATTTACCAATTATAAGTTTATACAGAGTAATCACAATTTCCTCTTATTTAGTACAAGAGCAAGCACGTTTAAGAAATGGAGACGGGAACAACTGGTATTAAGTTTGCTTTCACTCATCAGCTGATATTGAATCCTCAGTTTCTTCTATTTCGGGCGAAATGCATTTAAAGAATGGAATTTTTAGGGTAATTGGCTTCTATTTACCTTATAAACGAAGGAAAATATTAGGTTCGACTCGAAACTGATTTTGTGACAAAACTGCCAACATTCAGCTATATCATTTAAGATTTATTCGTCATTACGTCATCATAAAATGTGACCGAACTGTGAGATGTATTATTATCAAAATCGTTAAAATTGTTGGAAAAATATGAAACGAAATAAATAATTTCGCACCCTGTTTGTAGAAGTCTGATTCTGTTTGTAAAAGTCTGAAGGCTGGACAGCTTTCGAGAGCCAAACCATATTCCTTTCATGAATCATGAAATGAATATGGAAAACTTTGAGAGCCATCATATAGCAAGGAAGTTTCTGAAAAATGTAACACTACAGTTATTCAGTGAAAAATAAACAACTAATGGTACATAGTAAGGAAGAAAATTAGAAACGAATTACGAACTAAAGTGATTAAAGTGCACAAAAAATGAATTAATGGAAATTAAGATGGAATTAGAGGTAGGGCCAAAAATCAATTTAAGAAAAATTTATGCATATTGAAAGCATTAAAAAATCCATTTCGCCAGCTGAAGACATTTCGTAACTAATTGTGACAGAAGAAAATGTGAATACGGGATCGAAACTTGCATAATGATGTGCAATGAATTATTTATGAATTTCAGGTTCTTTTCCTGAACATAAAGTCCATGTTCTTCAATATAGTTTTAAATATCTCTAATTGCCAAATGAACACTCTGGCTAGATTCTCGATTAGTCCAGCTGCTTCTTCCTTTATTAAATTTTAAACTTTTTCCAGTTTTCCTTTTATCATTTGATCGTCACTCAGAAGTAAGAACCAATATAATTTCATAGACAGGAACATGTGATTTTATTAAAATTTGCATAGAAAATATTCAAAGACAATAACTGAATGTGCAAGGTAATATCATCTTCGTTACCGCATGCCTTAAAAAGCATGTCAAAGTTAATTCTTCAATTTGTTTCCCGGCTTCGAAAAATTCTAAAACTCACTCTACGGTGGCGCCCGAACTAAAGTATGGTAGACGGTACTTCGTTATCCCAGAATTTGGCGACTGAATCCCTGTCACTTTCGTTACTCTTTAAGTGGAGGAGAATGAAAGTACTTTTTCCTACTTACCGAGTGAAGCACGTCCGGCTACCAAACGGGAGGTCCAAAGTTCAAATCCCAGAGAGGCCATTCCACGGTTTTTGCATCCCCTGCTCCAATAAATACCCAATGACTGTACAAGTGAGCAACATTTATAGTAACATTAGCGCAATTTGAGTTATTAGAAAGTCAATAGATATTAGTAAACGTATCCACACATATATATAATTAAAAAATCGCTCAAAATTGCATCTTGCAATCCAAATATGTAAATTTACATTTCATTGTACACTGTAAATTACAATAGTCTGAGGCGTTATCCTACTGCGATGCGTTAGCGTATAGGAAGGTTTAATGACAAAGCTTATAAAATACACAGCTTTTTTGTTTCGATTTAAATAAAAATTTTATTTTAAAAGTTTTAATGACGATGTGCTGACAGTCTAGAATTGTCGGAAACCTATTTCTTTTAATTGTACAATATCTAGAAAATTCCTAATTGTTTCGAATATTAGTTCCTTAAAAACTCTAAACTGGTTTATTTACTTTCAACACTGAATGCAATTTATAGACTGTGATATGTATTTATTGTCTGGTAATTGGATACTGATGTGCTCGTTTGGGTCGAAAAGTTTAAAGCATTTGTATGACATTGCGTTGATTTTCTTTACATTTAAAAGATTTCGTGTGCATTAATCAAATCTTTTGAAGCTATGTGCGTGTCGTAACAGAAGATGATATATTGCCAATTAACATATGTCAGCAAGCCACTGATTAGGCATTCCGCGGGAAATATATATTGCTTATATTCTCATTTACAGTTTTCATGACCGCATTTGAATGCGAAATAACACACAACTTTTCTAAAAGGTTGTAGTACCCGAAACTGGTACAACTGAATGAAAGTCCGAGTTATTTGATAAATGTTTATTTGATTGCTTTATTTGGGATAAGAGTACATTTTCTAAGTCCGAATTAGAGGATTCAATTAACCATGATAACACATAAAGGAATTCTTTTGGAATTCAGTCTTATAATTCAAATGAGTGGAAAGGTCTTTGTCGTATGCATACATCTAATCCACTTCCTTCGTCCCTAGATATTATGCAAATGAATACCTTTGAGCCAATGGGAACTCTATTTTTTCGTCTTTATAAATGTTACAAATGAAACATAGAACTAATTTAATTTCGACTCATATATCCTCCAACGGTTATATTTATTCTTACTCGTTGAGAAATTCCTGACTTCGCACGCCGTAAATTATTTAATTTGATTACACCGCAGAGTACACCTCGAACATGTTACCTCAAAAAAATTTTATGAATATTACATTATACATTAAGTTTAAAGTTTATTAATCATATTAATTCTCCAAGATCCAAAGTTCAATATACATTGAGAAAAAAATTTGTTCAGAAAGTTTTCGAAACACAGTTAACATAATTAGCAGAAATAGTGAAATACATAATATCACAGAGGGAGAGGGCTTTTTAAGGAGTTTTTATCATGCAAATATTTCAGTTATAGCCAGACATATTGAGGATTTTCCACGTATCTCTGACATGTCTTACTGTATTTACATATACATATGCACGAGACAGTTTTTTGCGCATCTGAATGATTGCATGAGGCCTAGTGGCGCAGAGGTTAGCGGGTCTCGCAGCAGTACTATTGGCCTGGGATTCGATACGTGGGCTGAGCAAGGTTGCCTTTCGACCTTTGGATGGGTCGATAAAATGAGTGCCAAATTCGCTTGGGGACTAAACACCGGGAGTTCTGCGACGAGCTGATCATTTGTCTAGGATATATGCTCATGCATTCAGGGGCCAACGATCAGTAAAGCAGATATCATTGCACTGCTGACTTTGGCTCACAAGGGCTGTTGCCCCCTTGAGTCTTTACTTTAAAATAATTCTATGAAGTAAAACAATCACCTATCTTATAGACGTGTGTAGACAATTCAGCGTTTTAAATTCGTTGATTAATTAAAAATTAGATTTGTTGGAGAATCTTTGATTAAAATCTTTCCCAAAATTTGGATGGCGATAAAAGCATTCATGTAATAGAAACATTTATAAGTTTGGAAAGTAGCTGTACATAAAAATTGATAACCCTGCTATCAGCCAGCTATTGGTCTCACATGGCAAACAGATGCCAGCTGATGATCTTATAAAGATACATGAGCAAATCGCTACTGAATAAGCCATCACCTCAAATCCAAATCTACTACAAAATTGTATGATAATGGCAAACCCTTTCAAGTTCTCCGCCCAATTAAGAAGTGTTTATGAAGTTTCAAGAACATAGGCCCTAATCAGTAACATGTTCTAGATACAAGACAAGGAATTCAAAAACTTATTAGTTAGCCATGAAGAAATTTTACCTCCGTGAGAAAAGTACTGGATAGTCAGGCAAGTTTGTTAAATTTTATAAAGCCGTTAGCTTCTACATTAGATAGGATTATCTGAATGAGACAAGGCACATGAGGGTTATTTGCATAAGAAGAAGATGCCTTCATCAAAGATTTTCTAAGGGAAACTGGTTCAAATTTGTATTACATAACGGGCAACAGCGAAAGGCAACCACGCAACCAGTCCGTTCGAGTGGTATTGAACCGAGGTCGAAATTCAGCATTAAGTTTTTCTATCGGGAGCATTTACTTTAATATTGTTTTGTATTGATGTGTATAAGAACTACATTGTTTATTATCTCTTTTGTTCAAACAAATAAGCTTCTAGACTTGAGTTTTACTTAACTGAAGTTCATATGTTATATGCAAATTTAGGCCTCTACTTAGCGCGTTTCATCGGTTTTTAACTATCACGTAACATGGGGATATCACTGTAGTATATATACGAGGGTCAGTCAAAAAGTTAGTTGCACTGCTTAAGAAAACAAAACAGGATAGAAATTTTACAATAATTTTATTTGTATCTTAAAGTTGCATTCAAAATCTACTTTTCAACGTAATTGCCTCCATTATTTAAGCATTTGTCTAGGCGTGGTACAAGGGTTTCGATGCCTTCTGCAAAGAAATCGCGTCCAATATCCGATAACCATTGTTGGGCTGTAGCTTTCACTTCGGCATCCGAATGGTACCGTCTCTTTGAAAGTTCTTGTTTCAGGGGACCAAACACATGGAAGTCAGGAGATGAAAGGTTTGGGCTATAAGGAGAGTGATTCCACACTTCCCACCTAAACTTTTTCAGAAGTTCGCACGTTTGTTTTGCCGCATGCGGTCTTGCATTGTCATGCACGAGCACAATGCCTTTACAGTTTACCAGGCCGTCGATTTTTAAGTGATTTCCGCAATCGTTTTAGTGTTTCACAATAACAAGATGCATTAATTGTGGCACCCTTCGGCATGAACTCTGTACGCACCACGCCTTCTCTATCGAAAAACAGCGTCATCATCACCTTTCCTGCAAATGGAACAGTTCGACACTTTTTTCGTGTCGGGGAACTGCAATGTTTCCATTCGAGCGAGCTGCGTTTCGTTTCAGGTGAGAAGTGGTGAATCCAAGTTTCATCTTCAGTCACAATTTTGTCCAAAAAGTCATTTTCTTCCGTTTGGTAACGTTGCAGAAATGCAAATGCACTTTCAAAATGCTTTCCTTTATGTTCCTCCGTCAATCGACGTGGCACCCATCGAGCACAAACTTTACGAAATTCAAGGTGATCGGCGATAATTTTATGCACACGAGAAATATCCAGTTCATTTAAGATTTTGTTTATCGTGATGCATCTGTTTGCAAGAATGCATTCATTCACGCGAGCAGCGATTTCCGAAATTGTTGCAGTTGCTGGTCTTCCCTCTCGCACAGCGTCGTCAATATCTGTACGTCCATTCTCAAACATGTTGCACCATTTCGCGATAGCTTGGCGTGACATTGCATTTTCACCATACACTTCATGCAATAACTGCCCCTAAATTTCAGTGCAGTTGCAGCTTTTTGCCCACAAAAACGAATCACTGCACGCATTTCCAATTTGGACGATATTTGCAGCCGTCGAGACATGTTTGAGACTGATTATCAGAAAAACTAAACTTGCCTCTTGGAAGTCGCTACGTCATGCGATACAGGTGCATGTCTGAGTGTTGCCACAAAGTTTCATCAAA
The DNA here is from genome assembly GCA_000611955.2 of Stegodyphus mimosarum. Lineage (NCBI taxonomy): Eukaryota > Metazoa > Arthropoda > Arachnida > Araneae > Eresidae > Stegodyphus > Stegodyphus mimosarum. The sequence goes on from KK121043.1 coordinate 173,083, forward strand.
ATAGCCTCTGACAGAAAATTTTTACAAAGGAGTGCAACTAACTTTCTGACTGACCTACGTATGTTACGGTGAAACACCGAAATCAGGAGAATGTCGACTTTCACTGGTGAATGTCAACATTCCCATAGTCGCTTGGTGTATGTCCGAAATATTTTCCAAATACTCTTATTTCTGACTTACACCGGTAAATGTCGGCATTCACAATGTACTAACGGTGAATGTTGAATATATAAGAATATTAATTCTTCTCCATAATTCTGTCGCGAAAAAACACATTTGAGTTAAAATAAGAACTTAAGAACATAATAACTTAAAATACACAGTACATTCAAAATGAGAAAGGAAAATAATAGAAGTTAAAAATTTAATTAATTATACAATACGTTCTAAATGAGAAAATAAAATAATAGTAATAACAAACTTACTAAATTATGTGATTCAAATCTTAATTATTGCAACAGCTTAAACTATTATGACACATTGAATTGCACAAGAGGCCCTTGCTTTTACAACTACATTTATGAGAAACAGCCAGTCGCCTCTTTGTCTACTCTTCTCTTTTCGACCTACACCAGAGCATATCTGTGATTGTCGGCATACACCGGTGAGGGCCCGAATGTACGAGAACGTAATGCAATATTCGATCTTTCACCGACATATTTGGTGAATGTTGACATTCTCCGGTGAAAGTCGACATTCTCCAATTTCGGTCTTTCACGGTAACATATATATATGTAATTATGCAGTTTTCTATTTATGATTATTTCCTCCTCCTCCTTTCAAAGTCCATTTATCCCTTTAATTTTTGCTTCTTCTCTGTTTGAGTTACATATATATATATATACCATATATATATTGGATCATCCGGAAAGTTCTTCAGTTTTCGATTTCAAAGATAAATATAAATGAAGCAGTTCAAAAGGGCAAGAAACAGAAGCAAATTTTATTGAAACACGTAAGCACTATTTTGTTCTATGACATTTTGTCATCTTTCTCGCAACCAGAAAACTCGGTTTAAGAAACAAATGTTAGGTTTTCGTTTGTAAAGAAGTTATCAATGTGCTGTCAGACACACTTCAAAAAATGCACAGCAGGCTATTCAGAGAATTTTGAAATGACCAGAACAGAGGAAAATCCGGTAGGCCAAGGTGTACTGAATATGAGAGATGACATAAAATATCTCAGCTACCCTGAGTAAAGTTTTCTCTGACATTCGTCGAAATGTCGCGTCGAGCATTGCCATGTTGGATGAGAGCATCTCGAAAATCGGTCTGCTCTGACCGCTTTACTTCGATTTCCGCTTTTAAAACTGCCATTTGAGAAAGGTAGTTTTCTAAATTTAATGTCTAATTTGGTGGCAAAAATGCTGAGTTATTAAGGCCAGAATTGGTGACCATTTTATTATGGAGGCACCTAATAGGCGGCCACCGTTACCTCCTATGAAGGGACAGACATTTTACATCAGTGTCTTCTCTGGGATTCGAACCCGGGCCCTTCGGCATCACAGTTGGCTCCTCTAATCACTATACCGTCTGAACGACTGATTAATAGAAGTAAATTGGCAAAGAAAATAGAAGCGTCACTCTTTAAAAATCCTCCTAATTTGGAATTGCATTACATTGAGATATTAAACTGTTGCCCTCAGTTTTCAATGGGAAAATCAAAACTTTGGAAGACAGAGTTTACAGTTCTTGTGACTGGGAAAAGTATTGCGTATTTGCTTGGCGTCCCTGTAACCCTAAGAGGCACTGGTAAGCATATGGTTGAAGTAGTTGTTCAGAAAGTGGACTGATATGGGCTACGTGACAGTATCATCGGTATCTTTTTTGATGCTACAGGTATCTCATACAGGACTGATCCAAGGGATACGTGACAGATTTGAAAGAGAATTCGGGTGAAGATTGCTGTGGGTGGCTTGCCGTCAACACATCCATGAACTGATATTGAAAGTAGTGTTTGAGGAGTATTCTGGCATACCATCAAGTGGTCGTGACATCCAGCTTTTTCAGAAGTTCCAAAGTCTGTAGACTTCGCTTGATAAGATCATATGCGACAACGCTGCATGAAGAAAGTTTCGTTCAAAGCTTTCTAGAAGAACAATGAGTGAAATGGTTAACTAAACCCAAAATGTTCTAAACGATGAAAGTCAGCCAGGACAAGACTACAAACAGTTATTGCAACTCTCGCTCCTCTATCTAAGAGGTTGGTCTCAAAGAGACTTCAGTTTCAGGATCCCAGGAGCTCTGCATCAAGCAAGGTGGATGACAAAGGCAATAGGTGAACTCAAAATTCTCCTCATCACTAAATAGTTCAATACTCCTCAAAGAAATTTGAAAGGAATGAAACAGGTTCCACATTTTGTCAGCCTCATATATATGTATATATATGTTCGCTTTTGGCACGAGGCAGTTGTAAGTTGATGGGTTCCAAATAATGATTTGGATATGCTACTGAGCACTTACCTAGATGCGAACATAAAAAAGGTACTCTCGCATTTGCTAAGAGACAACTTTGGTATCTGTCAGAAACAAATGTAGGATTAGGTTTTTTTGGACGAACGTATTACTCAGGCTGATAAGGAAAATGTGTCTAAAATCTAGGGTTACAAACCTAGTTGTTGAAGGAAAAGACCTGAACCATTTCATTACAAATAAAACAGAGACGCTCTTTGAATTGCTAGTGAAATACGACGTGACAAAATACAGCAGCGACTCTCGTTTGTGACACACGACGTGACAGAATAAAGCAGTGAGTCTCGTTTGTGATCCACGACGTGACAGAATACAGGAGTGATTCTCTAAAAAGCCATGTAAACGATTTTAAGATGATGAATGATACCGCAGAAATAGGAGGTGCTCTGAAAAACAAGTTTAAAGAATCGGTCAGGACGAACAATAAAACATTGTTGAGGCTAGTGGAACATCATTAGAACAGGTTTCGTCTAGCGAATAAAAGAAGGGATTTAATCGTTCAAAGTTGATTAGTATAACATATATTTTGCCTGTCATACTACCTATTAATCTTAGTGTTTAGCTTTAATATTATTTTAAGTTTGTAAGTTCTCTTTTTCCCAATAATAGTAATTAACAATGAAAAATCGTATGTTTTGCCTAGTTTTGCAGAATTGAAACATCCTCGAATCTTTTTTAAAATTCTTATAGGTAACTTTTACATCACTAAGACTCGGGGAGTTGGCAATGTCTGCAAAAAATTTAGGCTTTATTTTCTGCTTTACAAAATTAAACACCCTAATATATACAAATAGTATGACTGTTTTTTATTCTACCTTTGAGGCGCAATCTGGTCTAAATATCTTCTATTTAAAATTACGATATCATTTTCTCCCTTAAGCTTCATCGGCTGAAGGACAGGATCTTAGACTAAAAGCGCATTTTATAAAATTAGTGCATTAGAATTTAGTTGCAATTATTGCATACGTAAAATATTGCATATGTAAATATGTAAAATATTGTAATGTAGTAATAATATTGTAGTAAATATTGTAATAGATATGTAAAATATTTAAAATACGATGCCTTTGCTTTACGCGAACAGGCAACCTCTAATTAACTTTTTACAATTTCAGGATCTTCTCCCTTTCAGGTACTTTTAGAACTCTCTGGTCTGTTATGTAACCGCAACTATAAATAGCTCTACGCGCCATTTTTCGTCAGACTGCTTCCGGCCATTGCCTGTTATACGAACGCTTCGCTCTGTCTCTTCGTCTTTCCTTTCTTAAAAATATGTAAGATGTCAAGGCTCTAAATTTAATATTATTTCTATTTAAATTATTATTGGATATGTGATCTTCGTCTAAAGGAAAATGATCAGACATTTTAATTGAATAAAGATGTGAAGTTTTTTAAAGTGAAATTCTTCTCTGCCTTCCACTTCGCAACAAATATCCGGACTCTGATTGCTAAGCTTCATCGTTTCCAATGCCCATCGACTGCAAGTATCACAGATAAATAATTAGCCGGTAGGATTTATTAGGGCGTGGGAAAAAACTCCTCTGGATTTCAACGTTTAACTCCGTCGCCATGCTGAAAATAGGCCAAGGCAAAGTTTTCAAAATATTGTATGAATCATCCGCAGACAGATTCGCTTTTTCTGCTGCGCTTTGTAGTCTTAAATTCCAACGCTTCAAAAACTTTAGTGTGGATTATGCTTACAAGATCAAAAGCCATATCAGCAAACACGGAAGAATCAACGACTATAGATATCGCAGAGTTCCAGTTTCCCATCTAGAGAATTTAAAAAACATGTCATTCAATTTCAACTATTTTTTTTGAAAAGGACAAAATTTCATTCTTCAATGGACATTTTGAAGAAAGTTGAGGACTTTCATAATTCTAATTTATTATTTTATATATTTAACATATATTATTGTTTAAATTAGATATTTAGTTCTAAATTATATCTTTATTTATAAATTATAAGTTTTATTGTAAAATTATATAATTGAGTATTTTCTAATTATATGAGAAAAAGCATAAGTATGATAGGGCATAGCTAAAGCCTGTACGCTATGCCCTGGATGTTGTCCATGTCTTTTGTCATATTTTAAACTTTCCTTGCCACACTACTATACTAATGCTTTGCTCTCTTGTTTTAAGGGGAGGGGAGATGTAAAATATTTAAAATATGATGGCTTTGCTCTACGCGAACAGACAACCTCTAATTAACTTTAATTAATTTCAGGATCTTTCCCCTAGATCAGTACTTTCGAGAACTCTCTGGCCTGTTATGTAACCGCTATTATAAATAGCTCTACGCGCCATTTTTCGTCAGATTGCTTCCGGCCATAGCCTGCTGTACGAGCGCTTCGCTCTGTCTCTTCGTCTTTCCTTTGTTAAAAATATTTATGACGTCAAGGTTCTACATTTAATACTATTTCTATTTAAATCATTATTGGATATGTGATCTTCGTCTAAAGGAAAAATGATCTGACATTTTATCTGAAAAAAGATGTGGAGATTTTTTAAAGTGAAATTCTTCTCTGCCCTCCATTTCGCAACAAACATCCGGACTCTGATTACTAAGCTTCATCATTTCCAATGCCCATCGACTGCAAATATCACACACACACATATATATATGTGTGTGTGTGTGAGAGAGAGAGAGAGTGTATGTATGTATGTATTCTATATAGATATGGGTTCTTTAAACAGAAGATAGTGAAGGAATAATTTCTCTTGTGTTCTATTTAATGATAATACATCTCTTGTGTTTCTATTCTAATAGTCGTTATTACAGTTACGTACCAATTCGAATATAATTGGCTGTTAAGAAAATTTGTATCTCTTAAATGCTAGTCTACGACTTGTAAAGTGGTATAATACAAACGGATTTTAAGCTAGGTGAATAAATCTGATAGGTTTCTGAAGATTCAGTTTCCCAGATGAAATGCAATTATTCCGCAAAGCATTGCGCGTACACGAAATAATGATTTGTAGACAAATGTAAGACCGTGACTAGAATTATTGTGCACTAATAGGTTTGGATTATTTCCGGTAATTAAACTCTAAACGTTGCAAAATTCGTTACAAATGTCTGCTTTGAGTCTAATTAAGACTGTTTACAGGCATATTGATAAATTCCAGGCGCAATCATCTCAGTGTTGGACGTTGACAGCTTATGGACAAACAAAATTTGTAATACTATAAGATATACTTAAGAAGAAAGCTTATGAAGTACATCGATACTTTTCTTTGCCATGTCACTGTAAGTTAAGTAAGATTTTAGCTTACAAGATGACATCATATTTGTTCCATCGAAATTTAATATAGTGCATTTTTAAGTTGAATTTATCTTCCAGATTTGTTTCTATGAAAGAGTAAAGAGCAGTTAGACATTGTGCTGGTACAAATTAGAGAAATTTGGAGATCTTAGTCAATAGATGTTTTCAAGAAGTTAGTATTTGCCATTTTTTAACCTTTTAACTTATAGAAAAAAGGTATTTATTTCCTTCATTTCTCGAAACGTTCAATGATGGTATTAAATACAAAGAAATATAATTAGATTTTGTCTGATTTTTGATACTTGACTAATCAGACATCAACATTTCACTACTATTCGTTATAAGTTGAAAAAGGAAAGTAAATGAGATATTCCAAGTAACATGATGAATAAAATATTCAATTGAAATTTTATGCTCCACCGTAGATTTTTATATTTACATTGCTCCCACATTAGCTTTCTAGGAATTTACCCATCACAGAATTTTATGTTGAGAATATTGCCTCTAAACTAAATGAATAATATAATGATTACAAGTAATTTCCTGAATTTTTATTAGATCAAAACAAAGTGTAATAAAAAGTTTGAATGAATCTAAGCGGAGTCAGTGTCCCAGCATAGCATTATATCTTACATGAAGCATGAATTGTAGAATTTCAAAATTAGATAATTAATTATAATATATACGGATGCGTGAAATAACTTATGCCAAGGAATCATTAATGTCTATGATTAAAATGCTTTTCTACTAGCAGAGTGATTAAGGCTGCTGATTGCTGACAGTTCAGCCAGTTTCCGTCGAAAACGTAGCAGAAAGAGCCATCGCTGAGACAACAACACGAGGCGAAAACTACGTCGAACTAAATATTGTAGGAAAAAAGAAAGCAAGGACAAAACATCGAGTTCTAAAAGTTCGCGGCATAAAACATCGTCGTCGAAAATAAAAGGGTTCAAAAACTTCGCAGTTTTAAAACATCGTCGTCGAAAATAAAAGGATTCAAAAACTTCGCAGTTTTAAAACATCGTCATCGAAAGTATCGTGGTAAAAAATAAAGCAACTCCAAATCATCGCGGATTATAATAACATCGCAGGCACGCGTTTTTCAGGATTTAAAAGCTGTAAATGCACATAAGCTGTATTCACGTAATGAATAGTGAGCGCAAGAAGGAATGAGAAATATCTTTACCTTTAAGTTTCATATTTCTGAACTCACCAATAAATTTTTGCTAAAAAAGTAAAGAAGGAAACTTAAGTATTCAAAGACTGAAAAGGAGCAGAAAATTAATGCTTCTTATAGCAGTTAATGGAATTTATATCTCTAACTGAAATACACACTTAGACAAAAAAAAACTACACACCACGACGCACCGAGAAGATATAAAGCAAATTGGACACAAATTGATATGCATACATGTTTCGACGGAAAATGCAAAATTTTGCATTTTGGCTGCCAATAAATGAACGGTTGTCGCTACTGGCAGGATATTTAAGAGAAATTACGATTCCAGGTCTTAAATTCTTCAAGAATTTCATTCCGTGTACTCTGGTAGACAGCAACTGTGCCTCGCATACAGGTGAGCGAACGATATGCGCAGATGTTAGAATTTGTGAGAGGTCGTGTAGTTGGGATGTGAAGCCGGTTGGCCTTATCGGCGAATAGCTCGACGTTTGAGCAGGAGCGATGCCAGTATTACACGATGTTGGCAGGAATGGGTGAACTATGGCCGCACACAGTGTCAAGAAGAAAGCGGTAGGCCTAGAGAAACGGCAGAACGTGAAGACCGAGCAGTCGCCAGAGAGGCACTCACAGCCCCGGATGTATCATTATCATCGATTGTACGTGCAGCTAGTGCTTCAGTGACCGCAAAGACAATTCATAGACGGCTCACAGAAACGGGGCTGAGGTCACGGCTCTTGGCGCCGACTACCATTGACCTCTATACAACGTCGAGCCCGTTTGCCGTGGTATCGGGCTCATTCTCACTAGAATGTCACTAACTGGTGTAGAATAGTCTTCAGTAATGAGTCTCGCTTTGAACTGAGCCCCGATGACCAGTTAAGGCGAGTCTGGAGACGCCCCGGATAGCGGTGTTATACCAGCCTGACTATCTTCCAGCAGACAGGCCGACAACCAGGAGTGATGATCTGGGATGCCCTTTAATTTCATAGTAGGACCCCCTTGGTTGTCATCTGTTGCAACCTTACAGCACAGCGGTACGTCGACGAAGTTCTAAGGCCCGTTGTGTTGCCCTTCATGTCACGCCACACTGGGCTTACATTTCAGTAAGATAATGCCCGCCCCCACACTGCACATGTTTCTACTGCTTGACGAAGTGATTGCCGAACATTACCTTGGCCAGCAACGTCGCCGGATCTCTCTTCTATTGAGAACGTTTGGAGCATTATCGGCAGGGCCCTCGAACCAGCTCAGGATGTTGACGATCTAACGCGCCAGTTGGACAGAATTTGGCACGATATCCGTCAGGAGGACATCCGCAATCTGTATCAATCAATGCCAAGCCGAATAACTGCTTGCATAAGGGTCAGAGGTGGACAAACGCGTTACTGACCTTTTTCGCTTTGTGAAGCTCTATCACTTCAATAAATCATCCAATTTTTCAAAAACTGTAATCATTTGTTTTTCTGTACATGTACTTCACTTCTACCAATTTTCGTCCCATTCGGGTAACTCCTTCTTGGTGTGTCGTTTTTTTTTTCGTCTAACAGTGTAGCTGGCATGTTTCGTCGTAACTGCCATGCAAGAAACTATCACGTTTTGCATGGAAATGCTAATGACACTTTAAGGAGATGAATAAACTGAAATAAAATTAGGTTTAATTTTCAATAAAGAATATCATATTAATAAAATTGAAAGAAAATCATTTTACAATTTCATAATTAATTAAACTACTTTGACAGAGGTTACCTCGTAAAGTTGCTCATCTTCCTTTTCGTAATCATTTTTAGACTATATGTTTCATAAAAAAATACCAGTAATATTTTTAAAAGTGATTAATTAATTAATGACCTTTACTTAACTATGCAAGTTTAAAATTCCATTAACTGCTATAAGTTGCATTACATTTCTCCTCATTTTAATTCTTAAATGCTTAAATTTCCTTCTTACTTTTCAATCAAACATTTATTGATTAACATTTATTAGTAAGCGACGAAGTTTTCGCTCTACGGTATTTTTTCCCCGATGTTTTTGCCTGTAAACTAATATATAAATAGTTTTCGCCTGTAAATGACATGTAAACATAATCTATTATAAAAAACGTTTTTTTCAGGATGTATTATAGCAGATATCACTTAGTTTATAATTTCTCGATTTCAAATTCCTCAAGAAATTCAAAATTCAAAATTGTTTTTCTTCATGAGAAATTCTAGAGAAGGAATACTAAACACAGTCGCACACTTGCCTACAATAATATGAATGAGCATCTGGTCCTAACTTCAAAGGAGCTTTGTAATAAATTTGACCTCACAAGGTACGAATTCTCTTGGGAAGATGGCATACCTCCTAATTTAGTAACGAAGTCTAAAGTTATAATATACCCAGGATAATTAAACAGTGTAACCAAATGATAAAATAAGTTTAACAAATGAAATCTTGAAATCAGAAAGAATCATCATAAAGTGCTACAAAAACTAACATAAAAGTCTTGAGTTACCTTCATCAACCAATACATCAGGTAAGCGAACTTAAATTTTATTACTTTTGAAAGAGAAATCGCTTAGATTTCTCGAAATGTGTTCTACATTTTTCCATTAAAAGGCAACGTTACTTATCAAAATTTATTCTTTAATTATTAATTTATATCTATGCCAAAAATAAGTCAAGAAATTAGTTTGCTTTTAGTTTTATGTAACCGGTATTGAATTATCCCATTCCCCATGCTTGTGTATACTCTAATGGTGTAGATGGGTGAGCACATTCAACTGGCTGTTTCAAGAACCATGATTTGAATCCCGAGGAAGGCCTCATCATATTTGCTTCAAATAAGCTAATGAGTCTCTAAAATTATGTCCGACCTTAAATGTGGTGGAGGATAACTCGTCACTCCGAGGACTTCTGCGTATCCCCAGTCACCCTTTAAATGAGACACTATACGAGGAAATATCGCATTCCCTCTTGTGTGTATCGTGTTATAAGTGGTTAAGATGTCCGACTTTAAATGTGGTTGACGATAACTTGTCACTTCAAAGTCTTATTTGATGAGACATAGTATCCCCAGTCACCCTTTAAATGAGAAACTATATAAGAGGAAATATCGCATTACCCCTTGCGTGCTATCGTTCTATAACTGTTCATCTATCTTAACACGTTCTATAGCAGTTCTTCTATCTTAACATGTTCAGTTGGCATTTGGAAAACACACGGTTCGTACCCTTGCAAAAGCGCAGTTGATTTTGAATGTTTCCTGTTTCGAAAAACTAATAGTTTTTTAACAGTGACGGATTTAATCATCTGCTTTGCCAAACTATCACTTCTGATTCAGATCCATATCTCACAACATGCATGACAACTTAAGAGAAAAGAAACGAAAGACGAAATGCGGTAGACCAGAAACCATCAATTTGGGCTCCATAATGGTTATTGTTACAAATCTTAAAAACACTATTTTATAGTTTGAATAAAATTTTCAGAAACCTGTGTCATGCGAATTTACAGGACATAGCTAACTGATGCAGTTCCATATTTCATTCTGAAATGAGAATGTGAAGTTTCAAATGGAAAGCATATCTTCAAAGCTGAACACATTTTTACGCTTAATCTAATAATATAACTAAAAACCAAGAGCATGTTTTTCTTCGTAAGTTACCTCTTAATATATAAACTCTTACACATAGAAAAAATACAGTACCTGCTTTTCATTATATGCAGCTAAGAATATACGCTACTCATTGCAAAAGTGCTTTGGTGCGTGACACGAATAGCTATGCATAATCAGAGGCAAAAAAGCGTAACTTTAATCCCTCCACAAAAAGTTCAACTTTCTCCTGATGTCACATCAATTATCACTGAAGTAAAAAGTTCCATTTTTTGTGTAAGATTGTAGGAAATCAATTTATTACGGATTCGATTAGATTCAACTACTTAAAAAATGTTTATGCTCAAAGCGATAACCATTTCTCTTGAAGATTTCTTTATGCCTGAATACATATAGACTGATTAAAGCAGCTTCCCAGAAATACGCTTTCTGCTCTCTTATTAATGGCAACCTAAATACCATTCATCTTTTATGTAACAAGTTAACTTGATATTAAAGTCCCTCCCAGTCAAAGTCAGTTCATTTTTCCAATTTCTTTTCAGTGATCTAATACCGTCTTTTGTAAAAGAAGCATTTGGCCCGACATGAGAGATATTTTAAAGAAACATGAAACATTCTTGTTAAAGGGAAGAAAATGAAAGAATCAAAAATCATGCAAATGGGATCGAATCTTCAGCCCTTTCAAATCTGGTTTTTACAAAAGCATCGAATAAAACGGCTCGGAGGAAATTACACGGGAAATCTAACCCTGATTTACATCTGTATCGAATTGCAACATTTCACCCTTACATGATCGATTTAGACGCATTTAGCTGTGCTGTTATGTATTATTTGCATATTTCTTTTTTCCTAGCAGGAGAATACCGAATTATAGCCTTAAGTTAAGAATAAGACTGAAATAAAATAATGTGTCAGAAGATTTAAATATCCTTTCGAATTTTGCAATTTATTTTTAACGAAATGCCTGGGCAAATGGCAATCTCGCTGTCACCAGTTATTAACAACCATAGTTTATTTTATTCTTTGTTACAAGCAGTACATGCTTATACATGACAGTAACCTTCTTTAAAAGATTTAGTTTCATTTAAGTACAAGCATACGTTCAACATTTTAAAGCAAATAGTACGAAGAACTTTAATATCTATTGAATAAGAGTTTCAATATTATCTTTCCATTGCTGAAACAAATGGTATACTTCAATACAGATCAAATTTAACAATAAAACTTCCTAAAAATCATTCTTTAATCAAAAGCGTTGTAAATTTGAGCTTTCATTTATTCTCCTAGCATTGATTAACTGTGAATCTGCTTATATGGTTTACTTTATTTGCTTCATTTTTATGTTTCAGAGCAATAAATTTTCATTTCATTATACTATTATCAGCTATTAAAACATTTTCAGCATATGCATCGTATAAATGCCTCCTTGACGCATAATAGTGTGTGTTCTACTGCAAATGCAAAACTAAAGATTTTTGCCTTTATCTGTTAACGCACATATTTTGATTGTGAATAATGAAGCAGATGCAACTGTCGCCAGACAAGTGCTTGAACCATTCAGCTACCGAAACCGTTTCCATTTTGTTTATTCTTTTTATGAATATCCTGTGACTAATGTATATATATAAATATTCTTAATTAATTTCGAAAACGAGCTCGCATCCCAGCCGATGATCCATATAAACATGTATTTCCATACCACATTTTTTTTCGTTTTCCTTCAATTTGACCTGCCTAATTTATTATCAAGGACTGAAAAATTAACTCCCGTACTTTGCTAAGAACTTCTATGTCTTCTAGGAATTTTTTATCTCTTCTAGGAGCTTCCATGTCTTCCTAGTAAATATTACATATAGTGCTTTATTGTTACAAAAGCATATGAAAGAGGGATGGGGAGAAATAAAATCAAGAATTCCTTTTCGTAAGTCTATATAAATAGTATATTAATTATCTCATTGCTACTACAAGTGACTGTCCTGCATACGTACTTCAAAATACCATCCTAAAATTCTGATATATATAACAGAAAATTGAAGGCCTCATTTTCATTCATGATTCGTTTACGAAACAGTGACAGAATGAAATTCAAGTATCTGTGGTATATCAGAAATGCTGTGATCTATCTGCCTTAACCTAGCCGTCGGATATCAAAAGGCACGTAATAAACGGCCGAGAGTAATACCTTCAACAGAGATTTAGCCCGAAGACAAACACGCGTTACTCAGGATTCCTATCTCTTTCTCACGAAATAAGTTGAACCTTCCTTAAACACTACTCCTAACTTATTTGTATTCAACGCGATTTTGTGAACGTATTCCGGTAGGGAGTTGTAGGTAGAAACAAGAACTGATAGGAAAGCACTTTGAAATTAAAATAACTATTATAAAATTAAAATATACCTTACAACACCACTATGCATATATCTAGTTTTCAGTGGGAAAATGTAAAACATATGCGATCATCCAATTCATATGCAAAAAATTAGTTAAGTAATTTAAGGTTAGATTCGTTTTCTTCTAATTTGGTGCCTGAACTATAATTTTTCATGTAAGAACTTAAAAGGAATTTCTCGCGCCTTCTTAGCATGCCTTCATGGTGTAGTGTTCAGCACGCTCGCCGTGCATTTGAGAGGTCCGTGTTTCGAGTACCGGCGAGGGCATGGCTTAACATAATGTCTAACCTAATGCCTAAGTAACCTAATGTCTCTACAAACTTTTTAAACTGATAGTGTGTTTCAAAATAAAGTTCATCTCCTGACAGCAATTTCTTCTTCTCAAGCGCTATTCTGTTCCGCTTATTTTGTGCATTTTCTGAGGAGTAGATGTAGGTTAATGAGACATCTTATATTTATAAAAAAACGCATTAAATTTAACTAGAAAGTTACCTAATTTTCATTAATCATGTTTTTTATTTCCACAGTATCTTTTACTGCAGAGGTCTCAAACTCAATTTCAGGTGGGCAAAATCCACTTTCTAAAAGAGCTGACTAACAGCAATAAAAAAAGAAAGAAGGATTTTTTTTAAAGTTTTTTTGTTAACTAAATTTTTAATTGTTTACTATATATTTTCAAAACACACATATGAAAATAATGCAAGTTAAAACCCCAAATTTACAATAATTTTCTGCCTGAAATCTAAAAGTTGGTATCTGCAAGAAATTTCTATTGGTCACAGTCTGTAATTAAAACGAATTAACAGGTAAACACTAAAATTCATAAGTTAACAGTTATTCAAAGAATTATAATATATTGAAGCAACCATTAAATAACTTACTTGTAATAGAAGTTAAAAAGAAATAATATTTTATTTTATTAGATTTTTGTATGACGCATACAGGAAAAGTAATATTTTATAATATTATAAACATTTTTGTTTCTTACTACAACAGCTCAACACCTCACGACGTTTTGATTTTCTTAAAGTTTGTAAATTTATAGGAAAATTACTAGAAAGTACAAATTTTAGATAATCATCGGCAGTCTGGTTCATTTCATAGACTTATCAATATTTTTATTATTAATATTAAATTATCGATTAAAAAAGCTGTTCTCATATAAACATATTCAAAAACAAGACAAATATTCTTATTGCAAAAATTCTAAATGAAGATATTTATCTTTTGATAAGCACTAATAAAAATTTGTAAACTTTTTACCTTCAAATATTTTAATAATATTTACATTAATTAGGTCTATTTCTAGGTCTTCTGAAGACTTAGTTACTCGTGTTCGTTTTTATTAATGAAATAATGTAAAATAGAACTCCAAACCTATTTTACATTTTATTTTACAAATTGTTATGAAAAATTGAGTTTTTATGACGCAGTTACTACTGGAAAGTAAAGTGAATTTCATATCGATTGTAAAACCGACTTTGTGGTCTTATAAGGCTCGTGTATTATATTTTTTAATGAACCCGCATGCATTGTCATTGGTATCTCAAATTTTTCTGAATAGTATTTCTTACGTAAAAGAACAATTTTCAATTGCAATAAGAAAAAAAATCTAAAGCTACGTCGAATCCTGAGTTACCTGTATTTGAACCCGAAACCCATTTTTTTTCTTTTTTAAATATCAGATCTCTGAAATTCTTTAAATGAGGAGGAGAAAAAATACTTTTACTTAAAAGTCTTTAAATAAACGAAATTCTGAAATTTGTTTTAAAAAAAATAAAATATACTTTTTAAAAGCACACCTATATTTATTAAAAATATGATGAAATTTAGTCAGTGAAAGCAACCATGGATGATTAGTATAAGTGGTAGACAACTTGAAACATGTTTGCATCGTAGCGTTAACGTACTCTTCGTTCATATATGAATTTTTATAAACATACAAGACCTGTTAATAGTAGGTTATATTGTGCTGTAAAATTAATTTAATTCTTTAAATCTTATTCTGAATTCAGCCACAAGGTATTTCTCACACCTTCTTAGCATGCCTTCGTGGTGCAATGACCAGCGCACTCTGCGCGTATTGAAGAGGTTCGAGTCCCGGAGAGGTCATTGCTCTTTCTTCATCTTTTCTGCTTTCAAAATTACCTAATGTCTCTATATAGATGCATACTTTAATTTACAAAGCAAACTTTTAATTCGGGGTGGTAATAATTAATTTGTTTTTAATTAATTTGTCTGTAATTAATTATTATTATTATTATTGTTTTGTATTTTGAAAAGTAATTTTTTGGACTTTTAGCTTAACTCAATTAAGAGACATGAGTCTTAAGTAATTTTTGAGTACTATTTCAATTTGAAAATGTAAATTGTTGATCTATCTATTTGAAATTTATATACAGTATACAGTTAAAATTTGGCTTTCTCGTGAACCTATACTTATTATCATATATTAATCAGTTGAAAAATTATTTGCAATAGGTATATAATTTTCTTAGTAACGGCGTGCGGTTTTCTGGCTTTCAAAAGATACGTTTTAACTCTGGTTTCAAGCAAGGTCACCCATTAAGTGGTTTAATTTGGAATTTGTAGAACTTCTGCTGAAATCATTTACCTTCCAGATTTTCTGGAAGGATGTGAGCAGCTGAAATTTTGTACTTGCCAAGAAGAGAGTCAAGATCTTGTAACACAAAAATTGAATTTTTACATTTAATTACTCAGAATCAAATCTGATTGTAAGAATTGGGTTCTGGTAAAGATATGTAGTTTAAATAGTTAGAATTTAAGCTCTTAACGAGGTCGTTAAGGACCTCTTTTTCGTGTACATAAATTCTGGCAGGGAAAGATGTGAGGTTTATCTATTTATTTTTAATTAATAGTTCATTTTAATTTGAAGAGCCTTTTCTATTACTCTACTTCACTCACGCTTTTCATGCCAAAATGTAAATGAGATAACGATAGTTTATTCAGGTTAAGGTAGAATGAAGTGCTATATAAGCAAGAGTTTCGGAAGTTAGTTTTAGAGCGTGTCTGCCTTTCGAAGGCCATGTTGTGTTGTGATTATTACGACTTGCGTAATCGACGTTGAGTGTTCTAGCCATTTGGCTTTGTCTCACAGTTTACTACAACTCAGAGCGCTTACTGAGTGCTAAAGTATTCTGTGATCCCTTAGGACAATCTATCACATTTCGAAATTGTTATTAGTTACGTATTTCGGTCACGTCAGAAGTGCTTTGCCTATTGTAACCCAGGTTGGGTAATTTGTTAATTTTATGTTTGAATAACAGAGTCTTACACACACTTGTAAGGATTTCTGTTTTGTTCACAAGGCTAGAAGATAATTTACTTATTTTATAAATTCTAATTTGTATGTTACCAAAACCATACAGATTTTACCGTGGCACCCAACTTATAAAAACAACTACAATGACAGAGGAAACTTCATCATTTAGCATTTTTTCAACTTCCGACCACGGTGAATCTCATAGAGGGATTTGGGTTTATTGTTGACACCTTTAGAGCTGCTATGAAACCAGCAGCAATTTTTGATGGACAAACATCTGCATTAAGTTTTCTTGCGCAGTTAAATTCGCAGTTTTTGCTGCATTTGGTACAACAAGCTCAAAAAATTGCTATCGCCACGTTCGCCCTTAGGGGACAGGCTGCTACATGGTATAAATGTATTGGCAAAAGAACGCATTAATTAAAGCGTTCCCCATAGTGAAGGATAGAGCCAAGCTCGAGTCAGAGCTATTCAGAAAGAATTTATCGTCAAGATTGATCCTTTGGGCATTTAAACTGCATCTTATAATCAGAAAGGTTTAACTTAATCATTAAACATACCCCGAGTAAAGGAAACACGGTGGCATATGCACTGTCAAGAATAGAGTTAGATGATGAAGGCAATACATTAAAATGCGCGATGCTATCATTGAAAATACTTAGCTCACGAAAGACAGTTATTGAAGAATTGAAAAGAGACCCCGAATTTAAAAATATTTATTTTTATATGAAGGATCTGAATCACTTTGAACATCCAGACGTTGCGGCAATACGAAATAGAGCTGAAAAATACGAAGTCATTGACAATCTCTTGTTTTATTCAAAATCAACAAATCAAAATTATGAAATACGACCCGTTATTCCAGCGACGTTAAGGTTAAATATTTTAAATGAATTACATGATTCGTTCATGTCTAACCGCCTGGGAATCAGAAAGACAGTACGACGAGTTCGTGCGGAGGTATATTTTCTGCAGTTAAGGAAGTTCGGAAAGGAGTATATCAGGTCCTGCTATACTTGCCAGTTAAATAACGACGTTAACTTCAACCCGACCGGGTACTTGAAATACATAAAAGTAACATTTCCTAACAAAGTAGTCTGGATCGTCTTGGTGAGCCCGTTTCCTCGCAACGAAATAAATAATAATCGTTATTTACTTGTTATAGTAGATGATTTTTCTAAATGGGTTGAAACAGTCCCCCTGAGAAGAGCCTCGGCAAAAATAGTAACAGAATCGTTTTTCATAAATATGCCTTAAGCCTTTAAAGGGTACTGGTATATAAAATATACCGGATGTTTTTCAATTTATTAACCTCCTCAAAATGCTAATTTTCCTACACCAAAAGCTATAATCGTAAGTTTCATGTGTTTCCTTTTTATTCTGAATGGCAGCACTACTCTGTGAATGCTCAATACTTTGCAGTTATGAAATTAATATGCTTCGTTCCAAGATGTCATGTTTGAAGATTCATAAATTCTATTGGAGAGGGTGACAAAATTAAAAATCTGCAAATATATGACGTAAACTTGATGAATCTTATATATTTACTGCATTTCAGTCAGAAATGATAATTTAAAGAAGATTATTTATGCGATTTTAAGACTTGTATATAATATATACCGGCGCCTATACGGAGGGTACCACGCCAATCGATGGTAACACCTTATCTACTTTGTGAGATGACAGAAATTCTTTATACACTCATGGACAAAAAAATTAGCGCACCAAGAAGGAGTCGTCAAAATGAAACGAAATTTTACATACGTAATGACTGCTTTGATATAAGTAAATGATAAGGAAATAAAAGAAAAAGGATAATTTATTTCAGAGAAAAAGTCAAAAGAACGGAGGAGTTAATACTCCGTTGGACCCCCTCTAGCGCGAATGCACGATGCGATGCGATCGGGCATTGAGTCATACAAGTTCTGTATGATGTCTTGAGACATTTCGTTCCATATTTGCTGTAACCTTGCCTCTAGTTCGTTCAAACTCGTGGGATGCCTAACTCGTCGTTTCAAATGATCCAAGATATGCTCGATTGGAGACAAATCTGGGGATCGGGCAGGCCAAGGAAGGGTAGTAACAGTGCGGAGACAGACTTGTGACACCCTTGCCGTATGAGGCCGAGCATTATCTTGTTGAAAAATGGCTCCTGGGAGCCGTTGCATGAGTGGTAACGCATGTGGTTACAAGATTTCATGAACATATCGCTGGGCTGTCATGGTGCCACGGAACAATACTAGGGGTGACCGTGTATTGTAAGCAATGGCATCCCATACCATCCCACCAGCTGCGGGAGCGATGTGTCGTTGTACAGCAAAGGCAGGATTGAGGCGTTCACCACGGGCTCTCTACACACGAACACGTTTGTCACCACTGCCGAGTTTGAATCTGGATTCGTCGCTAAAGACGACCTGGTTCCATTCCGCTGCACTCCAGTTTCCTCGTGCTCGACACCACTCCAAACGAAGGTATCGATGGGTGAGCATCAAGGACAGCACACGTTATGGGTGCACGATACCAATTGTCCTTCAGCCAGGTGCCTTCGTATGGTTCGAGAAGACACAGGAGCCCCTAGTGAAGGTGCTAACTGTGCCTGGATAGCGGCCGATGAAGCAGTTGGCTGTACGCGTGCATTTCTTACGATGTGGCGGTCTTCTCCACGACTGGTCTGTTGAGGGCGTCCTGAGCCTGGTCTTCGTGTACATGACATCTCTCGGGTGCACTGGTCCCAACCCTCCTCACAACACAATCAGAGCGGCCTAATTGACGAGCTACTCGCCTAGCTGACCACCCAGCTTCCATCATCCCGACGATTCTCCCCCTCTCAAACTACGACAACTGCTCAAATTGTCTTCAATCACGGCGTAATGACATGTCTACCTCAGCTCTTCCTTTTTAAATGATTCAGCACACTCAAACAAAGTTTTGGTTACCTGTTTTATACTCCACAGAGTACGACGTTCAACGCCCTCTACCGGCTATACGTAATGCGCAATCACTTTGCATTTCTAATCATTTGCATATCTCCCCGACATGTACCTTCATTGCAAGTTTCGTTACGATCCCGCAATTATTTCTTATTGCGCTAAATTTTTTGTCCATGAGTGTATTATAATTGTTGATGATGTAATAAATTGTTTATGATTAATTTACAAGTTGTTTAAGATTCTATATTCTCTTCATGGGGGATGGGGGTTTTTACTTACCCTGTGCTAAGAATGAAAAAAGGTATTTTACTTTCTTTTTATTCTTTTCTTACTCCAGTCGAGATTTTCATTTGCCTCCGTTTAGCTGAAATTTTAATTTCACCACGTCATGCTTTTCCCGGATTAAGACTCGTCGATTCCAAAATTGTCGTCTGCATTACACAGTTGCAGGGGTTAAATGTCGCATGTTAACCCCGAAAGATACCTGTCGTTTCGTGTTTTCCAAAATCTTAGAATGCAGCGAAAATGATAGGATGTGATCGACAGCTAATTTTTCATGCGGGGGGGGTAACATGATCCTCACAAAGAGCTGTCATAATGTCACACAAAAGGATAGCTCACTTACAAACACGGGAAATAGAAATGCCTTTTAGGTCCCTCTCTTATTGTCTAATGCACTTAAGGTCTCTCTCTTCCATCGCAATATTGCGCAGGAAATACATTTGTGCTGCCATTTCGAATTGAAAATTTCGAAAGTTTTTCACTGTATCTGTAACCATAAGAAATCCTTTGTTTCAAATTATCACAATATTGATCACATACCTTCGAACAATAATCCTAAAATTTCCTTTCGATTGCTGATAGGATAGGCCGGTTGGTATTCATGTATAGGGGAAGTTTTTTATGACCACCCTGTGCTACTGTAAATAACATTGATGTAATAGAAGAAAATGTTATATTACTTTTGCTATTTGATATAGTTTACAAATGAAACAAAGTAAGACAAAAATAATTATATGTTTGTGAATAACAAATATATTTGAAAAACGTGCTAAAATCGGTATTAATGCTAGTTTACAAAAATTCAGACAACATGTCTCAAAATATATTTTCGTTTGAATTCTATCATAATAGATAAGGGATTCAAACAACGCTTCCAAACTTTAAAAACTGGATAAATTTGAAAATTCCTGAATTTTTTATCAATAATGTAGGTATCAATGCTAGAAGTACAATTTAACTGTTCATCCTTCAACCCATGCAACAATTTAATCAACTCCACTTTCTTTATTACAAATGCTCATTATTTCTCATCAACCTTTGACATACGCTATATTATAATTATCCGAATAAAAGTTCATTCTATTTTTTTTTAATTTTGCTTCTAGTATTGTCTCATTCTTCAATGGGAAAAATGTGTAAGTCAATGCCGCCTTGAAAATTTCAAATGTATATGTTATAGAATGAACCCTTTTAATCAATAGCCTAGAAACTCCTTTTCAATACATTTGTGTGAAGTCAGCGTCTATCCTCATAATGCTGAGACAACCAATGCAACATTTTGCTACTCCGACAGTTGATAAAGCAGAAACCGAACAAGGAGTCAATGAAACTTCATTCTGAACTCCTGCGTTTAAAACTAGCCGATGGCTTTTATGAAAGTCACTCGTTAATATTTACTGGAAGCTTCTTATAAGAATCTTTACTACTTACAAACTGAGGACGAACAGTGCAGCAGGTAGGTTTTCAACATGTTTGAACAAATAATGGCAGCTTCCTCTACTCTGAAGTTATTCTAAACAATAGATGTGACTTTCCTGTTTGTTCTTTGTGCACATTTACTCTGCTAATAACATTGCTATTCTGTAAGAAAACGTAAAGTCTGTATACGCAATCAAATACGGTAATAATAATGATTGTTGAACCCGAATAAAGAGACAATGTACAAGCTCAAATACTTATGCGGCATAATTTCTTAAGAGCCATACAGCAAATTTCCTACATGCCGCCAGTTAATCTTTCCTGGATAGCTCTGTAAATTTCTTTTTTTACTGATATTACTTTGAAAAACTGAATCCTAAATACATAAATGTTTTCGAGTGTATATATAATGTTGGTTGTAATTTCTTCAATTACACACACGTTATGAGCTGGTTTTAATTGTACGGGTCAGAAATGAGACTTTCTGCTTTTAAGCTGCCAAATCTGAGTTTGATTGCAGGGTATCGGCTTTACAAGGCATTCAAGTTTTCATACAAAATGTGCTATGCCATCTCCAAAAATACAGATATAATTAAGGCAAGACTGGAATAAATTAGCTGTTTATTCATTTTTTATTATTCAAATTTAGGGCCCAACAGCGGCCGAGTGGTAAAATCTCTAAACATTAGTAGTTCGGTCCGAGGTTCGAATCTCCGAACGAGCTGGCTGCATGGGCGGTTTCAAGGTCCCAGGTGGAACGTGTATATGAGCCAATTTCCCTTAGAAAGTCCTCCACGAAGGCATTCCTTTCCTTAGACACATACTCCTCGAGACTTTGCCGTAATCACATAAACTAAAACTATTCAAATTTAAAGATTTGCTTCTTGGAGATTCAGACAGCCGCATCAGAGATGATAAGAACGATAAAGGGAAGGTAGGTATCTTAAGGATGAGAAGAAATGCAAAATATTTTAAAGCAGTACTGTAGAATATTTTCAAGAAAAGAAGAAATATGAACCTGCAATTGACACTTATTTAAATGCATTAAGGTGCTCACAGAATTCTCGATTTTGCAACAACTGTTTATATACATGTGTCTGTAAATATTTTGCAGCTTGTACTCTTTGAAACGTATGCAGTGCATCAGTGACAGAGCGGTAAAGTGGCTGAAAACTAGTTCGACTTGCGTTCGAATACCGGCGAACGGGCTGGCTGCATGGGCGTTTATTGATTTTTCCCGTGTGTAACATGAATACAAGCCAGTTTTTTAACCAAAACACTGAATGTTATGATAAGGTGAGCAGACTAGCTGAAGAGTAGCAAATTAGGAAAGATTGGTTAAACCTTAATTTTATATCTGTAAGCCCAGTGTATTTGAAATTTTCAAATACTGTAAAAAATTAAGATTAAGGTGCCTGTTTACTAAAGTATGATGTCTTATATATAGATGTAGGACACAGAATAAAGTGAATTAAACGAGCACGAAAGTTACTAGGTACATACGTTTGGTCATACGATAGTTCTGACATGTTACTTTCCTGTAGTTGTAGTATTTCAGGCCTCACTTTGGGAACAAAATAGTTCATAGTACAGAGTAATATGAGGTAAGGAAGGTATATTAGTAACCTTATTATCAGAGTGCATGATATCGCTGAGGATAATTATGTTTATACAGTTAGCTACTAGTACGATGGTTCACTTACTCTTCAAACATTTAAGGAATTATTAGCTTGAGTTAGATACTTGTTTTAATAGCTCATGAGTAGTACTATACTTTCCGAAGCGGGGATCTCTATTTCAAGGCTAAGCAAAAACTTCAGAGTGGTAGAATCAGGCAATTAGCAAGGCTGAATAACAATGAATTTTAACTTATGTTGCGTATGGATAGGACATATTTAATCTTACACAGAAAGAGTGCATGTGATCTACAGACATTCGGTGAGACTTTTTAATACACTGCTGGCCGTTAAAATTGCTACACCATGAAGGCAGCATGCAGCAAACATAAAATTTGCATCAAAGCTACTACATATTGGGTTATTCTACTAATTAGCATTCCAGCGCATGCGCACAAAATAGATATGAGTAATGCCATCAATTCACATATAAATGGGAATACTTGACAGGCTTTCTTTCATTTGGAAATCATATTTGAACGTTAGTTGTTTGTGTAAAGGTTGTGTTATGCCTCGTATATGAATGATTTTTCTAGATGATTTTGGAAACATAACTGGAGTCCTGAGTCATAACAGAGAGCTTACTGAAAGCTATGTTCGCGGTTATGTAGAAAATAAACATAAGGAGGGTTAAGTTTACCCTTTATTCTGACAGCGTGCAGGTGCTCCCGCACTTCGGGATACAAAGATCAACACTTTTGGTCAGGAACGTAGAAAATAAGAAAATGAAATAACTTAACTAAGAACTAAGATCCTTTACAGAGACTAGTAAAGCAAAGATTGGCCCTTTAATATTACGTATGTAGTTTGCAGAGTACAAAGACTATAATACGTCTTCAAATATAAGCGAGAACTAAATTCTGGCCTTACAGGCAGACAACGAAAGTACACGCTTGGCAAAAGCCGCGAGAAATCGCTTTTTCACTACTAGTCTTGGCTAAGAGCCATGTCTTAAATACTTCTAAAGTTTGCAACCTCATTTGCATACACTAAATCTATTCGTGCTTATTCTGGCCGGAAATGGAAAATAAAGGAAGATAGTAAAGATTTAAAATAAAATAAATGTTAGTAAAACTTAAAATCCTTACACCATGACTGGATTAGGATTAAATGACATTTGGGTAAATGTAAAATCTATGGGTTCAGAAAGGCCATACTGAATGCCATGCAGAATCTGAGCGGCTCCGAGCCAAAAACTCCGAAGAGGACATACCTGTTGTTCTTTCGGCTTTGAGGGATCGTACAGCAACGTCCCGTACACTATGTCAGGATCTCTGCTTGTATGCAGGACGAAACGTGTATGCACGGACCATGCGATGACGTTTGCAAAGCCACGAACTGCCAGCACGACAACCTCTTCAAAACTATGGACTGTTATAAAGGCTACCATTGCTGCAGCTCCTTTTGTTGCTGCAGCAGAGAAAGGTGCGCCCGCAGTAGTGCGCTGAACGAAAACACTGGACACAGGAGTAACACAGCATCGTCTTCTCAGACAAATCCTGGTTTTGTGTACAGCATCGTGGTGGGCATGTTGGTGACTGGTATACCGAGATACTGGCATACCAAATGCTAGCCACTACGATTGATGAAGTCTGGCATAAAGGTGTCATGAAGCCGCATGGAATGAAGTATCCGTATTTACATACAAGCTCATTTCGGTTCAATACCCAGCCTGATTGCTGTCGTTGTTGCTGCCAGAGGTGGCAGGTCTGAATTCTATTTATTCAACCACCTACAAATTTAATCATGCCTTCTTCCCATTATACTGTTATATGTATAATAAATAGGATCCTTCTTCTTGCTTTCCTTCCTTGCGTAAAGATTTTAATGCTCAGCTGTATAACTTTGATAACGCGATGGGAGAGGACCCATCCTTAAAGTGAATATTCTGAGTTCGAGTTTTAGTAGAAGTTTCGATTTTACTATAGGAGGTATGTAATATTAAGAAGAAAATATCTCTTTGTACATAAACTGCTCGTTAAGTACGATGAATCTAAATTTTAATAAATTATAAGAAAAAATAGCTGGTTTTAATTACAACTTAAGAAGCAACAGAAAAATTCTTGCAGTATAAACCGATTTTCTGTTTCAGTGGCGTAAGTCAGAACACCTTTTCTTATTTAATTGGAGAAAGCTAGCACATGAACTTCCCTTATTAACATTTTGCATATTCATAATGACTTCAGCTCCACGTCGTGTGTGTTATTTATCGCAAGTTGTTACAACTATTTTCAAATCTTTTAAAAAGTCGTTTGTGGTTAATTTTACTGTATTTTATTATATAATATAGTTCATTTGGAGATTTCCAATGGTGTAGGACTAAGATTTATTATAATTAAAGGTTTCTTTCACATATATTGTTGTTTAAATAAGTGCAATTTATTTTCTAATTGTCATAGTTTTATGGGTTAACATCTCTTAACTTGAAGTTTGCATTTAGTTTATTAAAATCCAGTTCTTTTTAATTTATAACTAAAGTGTATCCATTATTATTAAATTAAGGATGCTAAGAAACAATTCGTTTTATTCCGGTTCTACTGTCTTGAGAAGTTACCGGCATTTGACCATCGATTAACCATCTTAGAAGATACCAGCTGCTTTAGCACTGGTTGCTTTAGCACTTACCCGTATGACGCAGAAAAAGTTATGTTTCCTTCTCAAACTTATTAGAGTCATTATTGCCAATGGAGCGGACAATTTTTGAATATATAAAATAAAATGATTACGCTCAGACGGGAACGTGGTTAGTGACTCTTACCGTCGTACCGAAAGGCCCGGCCGGCTTCGAATCCTGGAGAAGGCATGTATGTTAACTCTCTGTCCCTTCTTAGGAGGTAACGGTGGACGCCTAAGTCATAATTAAATGACCACTGCTTCTGGCCTTAATAGTAGTACCTTAATAGTAGTGAAAGCCTAAAATGGCTAGGTCCGCCATAAAAAATAAGTAAATAAAGGAAAGACTCATCTGAAAAGAAATAATCCAAATGCGTTCGGTAAAGTAAAATCATTTCTACAATAATTTGGCTTTGTTCATGAATTTGGCTTTGCCCAATATCAGCTTGTCCAATTTCTCAGCCCAATATCAGCTTGCCAAAATGTCTAGCTTGCTCAGTTATTAATTATTAATTATAATTGCCCAACTATTGCATCAGCAGATCATGTCGCCAAAATAACAATTTTGTGTCTTAATAATGAAACAGTCGAGCTGTTGCCGGCTTTGGGTATCTTGGTAAACAAAAGAAACCTGTTCATTTAATAATTCTGTTTTCAAGTCCCACTTGGAACTTACATCTTAAAGATTTATTAAATTTAGTTTCTTTTTCTCAGTGTTCCTTAAAAGAGTATCATGTAACTTAATACCAATTAAAAATACCTAAGGACTATTGGAGTACCTCACATGGGTGTTAAAATTCGCATTATTGTTTTTATATTCTAACTATTGTAGTTTCATCTGAAAGAAATTTTCTGTTTTTTATTAACTGATGATATTAACTAATTCAAGATGCATATTTTTAAATTATTTTTCATCTTTATAAAACGTTTCTTCCTATTAATGCCGACATTTATAATACTGTGAAACATTTTAATGGATTACAATTTATTTTAAAAACTGCTAAACCTTAAAGCAAATTTTACCTACTAACACCACTGCCGGAGAATAAACTTCATTTGGACCTAACAGTTTGTGAATGTGAGGAATGCTTTATCCTCGTTATCGTGCTTTTTTATGTCTGAGTAAAGGCTGATAAATATCTCACAAATAAATAGAAAAGGGTAGCTGTGAAAGAAACAACTGCGCTGTCATAAAAATAGATAGCTTCCCATAATTAATTACTTAACTAATTTTAATCACGAATAGCACGGGATCATTTTAAGATTGAGGATTGCCTGTTTCTCAGATCAACATGTTAAAAATGAAATGCTAAATTTATGTTTACAATATTAACATTTATATTAAAAATGAAAACATCAAAAGCTAAAAACAAAAATGCACATATGAAAAAAAATTAATATGAAACGTTTCGTTATTTTTATCACTATTAAGCATATCGTATAAGACTGTTGTATACGTTTTAGTTAAATTTGTCGATTCAAAGAAAGTAAGAATGTAGCATAAAGTGCCACAGCAATATTATTTGATAGCAGAAACGAGTAATTTTCTTTCTAGGCTTCGTTTCAATTTCCCTTTCTAGCTGTTTAATTCTTTTGAGACAGTAATAAAAATTTTACAGTACTTGTAAGTTTACTATATAATAAGAATAAGATTTCCTGAATTGTAGATAATCACATAAATGTGGTAAAAATTGTACAAAGTTTTTGCCACTGTGATTTTTAAAGTAATGTTTAGATTATTTATTTGGCAAATTTTATTTTAAAGCGGAAAACTGATATTATTGTAAAATCTATTCTCTTGTAAATTTAGCTGATTTCATTGCAAAAGTGACAAATATTGTATAAAGTTTCGCCACTATAATGTGTCTAATGTGAAATAAGAGCGGAATAAGGAATATTTCCACTTTTATTGCACATACGAAACGCAATATACTGTTTTCATGAAAACATTTTTAAACAACCTTGTAAAACGTCTACATGCGAAAATGTTCAGAGTGATTTTACATGTAGCAAAATAGCATATAATCATTCATTAAAAATTTATACCTAGTAAAAATTATATCAAAAGTAGCATAACATTGTAGTGTAAGCATTATAACTAAACAAAATGATAAAACTGTTAATTTACTGTTTCTTGATTTTACCGCGGTTTTCATGAGAATTTTCTGCTCATTATTTACGATGAACATAAATTTTTATTGCAACGGAAAATTCAAGGTCCCAAGAAACAGTAATAAAAATGAGAATAATAATAAGAAACAGTAAAAACAATTTTTACTTCCAGAATCATGTCTCTATTAATGAATTCAGAAATTAGTATACGGTCCCCGTCATATCTGTTTCTAAAATATGAAACGTATCAGCTCAGAGTTTAAATGCTGTATTTTATCTTTTAATATTCATGAGCTGTAAACAAAAATAGTTGCACGTGATTAATTTCCGTTTCCCTCGAAAAGCCCTGAATTAGGTAAAGAGCGATAATTTACATTGTTTCCAAAAAAACTGCCTTGTTATCTTGATATTACATACATTTTAAATGTTAGAATATTGATTTATAAGAGTTCCAACACAGAAGAAATTCCCTAAACAGTAATAATAATGTTTAACTATCAGCTTCTTTTTCACCGAAAAGAAACACGTATAACCAAAGACATTTCAGATACTCCATTCTGACGTAAAAAGAATTCGATGAGTTAGCTATAATATTTGGTTTTGTTCTGAACAATTCAATTTTGATAACGAAACCTGTAAAAGTTTACGGATTTCATTTATCATTTTTAGTAAACTGAGTAAAACGTTTACTTTTATATGAAAAGAAGATGGTTCATGGTACGAAAATGCTATTCATATATAGACAAAAGTGTGCGTGTATCTCTGCAAATCCTATGCAAGAATGAAAGTGTCTGATGTAGAGCACAGGATTCTTATATTCTTCATTCGTTTTTCACAAATTGGAAATACTCTTTTGTTTCTGGTGCAGTTTATTAACTATACCTATCTCAGAGACTTTATTAAAAATCATGACACAAAGGAGAAATTAAAACAGTATTTAGCTTAAATTGTAATGGTTACAAATGTTTGTCTGTTTAAGCTAATAAATGAGATATGCATCCTAAATCTACACAAATATATAGGGATACTTTCACTGAATACCATATTAGTTGATTGGAGTCTGTTTCCCACCAATGAGAACTTTGCGATAATCATCTAATTAACAAACTAAGGAAAGCGAAACAGGTGCTTGGATGCACGGGGCTCACAAGGTGATTCATTCTCAAAC
Organism: Stegodyphus mimosarum; assembly: GCA_000611955.2. Classification (NCBI taxonomy): domain Eukaryota; kingdom Metazoa; phylum Arthropoda; class Arachnida; order Araneae; family Eresidae; genus Stegodyphus; species Stegodyphus mimosarum. The sequence goes on from KK121043.1 coordinate 201,473, forward strand.
TTATCCTAAAAGGCAGTGAGATTGGCAGAGAATAACGTACACGCGTTGCGTGTCGGTTCGAATCTCAGATAAAGCTTAGCTATTCGTGACTGAAGCGCCTTAGCAGGATGGGGGCAGTCCAAATCTTTTGATCCCGAAAGCCTCTCGAAGGTTAGGAACGTGACTTTATGTTTCATTATAAAGAAATGCAGTTAAAAGGAATTTAATATTTTTATTTGCAAAGTTAAACTTGCTTATAAAATGACTCGTAGCAAATCTGCGCAGGGATTTAAAACATGATCAACCTAATACAGTAAATAACATTTAGTGCATTTTTGATGTGTTCTCATTTACACTTAATACAGCCAGATGTCTTCATACGTATTTATACAGTCCAATATCCTTCTAGAAATGTTCACCTGTAATTCCGAAATGATTAAAATATGTTTTCTCAGAATTTGTTCTGCTCAAAATTTTCATAATTATCATATGTTCATAACTTTTCTAAAGGAATAATGTGGTAATATTCAGCCTTGTGTCTAAAGGATGAAGGTTAACATAGTCGCATTGTACTGCATATTATTGCTTTTGTTCGCTGCAACAGCACTTTTCATGTGAATATCAAACCTTATTCTCTAAAGCTTTCTGAAATGTATCGGTCTCAGATCTGACACGGAATTTCCATAGGTATTTCTGAGACAGAATATAAAATTGCTTCTCTCCAAAGCGTATTTTAAAAGAGACACAGTTATGAGTTGTGAAACAAACAAATATATCATATTTCCTGATATTAGGCTGTTTCAAAATATCTGGTGTTGTACAGCGTAATTATGATTAAGTAATTATTGGATACTGTCACCAATTTAAACGCCATATTTTCCACCTGAGTAGAATATATTGTTGCTAAATAAAGTCTTTGTACGACAACTTCACATAAGTTCTTACAATACCAAATCAAATGAAATTCATGTGATGGAGTAAATTTCTATCCTGACAGCAAAATATTCGTAATTATCACTCTCCGTACTACGCATTAAAATCTGTAAACTGCTGAGACAGTGATATGCAGTCTCTGTGGGTGTAAGTTGAGCTCATTCTCTTGGGATAATACATAAATGGATAGCGACGGAGTGGGCAGTGGTTGATCATTAATCAAAATGTTGTGAATAATTAAATCGTATATTTTACAGTTGCGCGAAACTATGAACGGTGTGGCAAAACACTAATTTATCAATGACACTTTCGAGTGCAAATTGATGCTATCAGGTAATCATAGATCATTTTGCTGGTGGAAAGTGCATTTGGCGTTTAGATTATAGCTTCAGTGAAATTCCGAATGAAAGCGTCCTCTCTAACATATCTTTTTTATTCTGTATCTTATCCCATTTTAATTAATTCAAGTATTTATCAAAATAATAATTTGAATTTATCTTCTAAAAATGTACTTGCAATTAAAAGAAATCACATAAGTTGGATATCTTTTGATAAAAGATAGATCTAAATGTTTAATGCTATAAAACATCGTAAAGATCCGTCTGAATTTATCTGCTATTTCGTCAGCTAAACTTGAATCCTTCTTAAAGAATTCTACCGTAAACATTCCTGGATCAACTATTGTTCTGAGTAGCAGTTTATGACTAGTATTTGACAAAATAAATATGAAGTACAGCATTAAGAATCACTTCAAACCTCACTTAGATAAACTCTTTGCATATCATCAGAGTATACTCAAAATTTTATACGATTTTCCATAGGAAAACTGTTTTCCTTAATCTAAGAAAATCTACTATTGATTCCTTTACTGCGCAACACTTTATCTTCTGATACCAGATAATTGATATTTACTCCATGGATGACTCTAGATAAATAGTCTGGTGCAGCACATTTATTCGAAGCTTTACCTAAAGTAAGGGTGAATAAAGAAACAGGTACTATCTCTTCGTCTTCCCAAGTTCAGTTCACAATTTTCTTTCATCATTAGCATTTCATTACCACTTAAAAGCAAGTGTAAAATTTGTAAAGTTGTTTGAAAACCTCATTTACTTTTCGTTTCCCAAAGCTGGAGAACTTGTAAAACAGGGCAAAAGGAATATTGAAGCTACAACTTATGAATGTTAAAAATAGAAACTAATGACCTGTTAGCGAAAACAAGGAAGTCTTCCAATATCCAAGAAGCTTTTGGAAACAGTAAAATGTTAATGACAGGAGTGAGCTAATTAGCGTTTTAAAACAAATTAACATTAATTACTTCAAAAATAAAATTACCTTCCGGTTTAAGACAAACCGTATCCGTGCACAGTGAAAGCAATATACATTAGTTTGTAAACAAGTTCTTGGGAGTTCGCTTATGAACTTGAGGCATTTGGAAAGGAGTGATGATTTTAAATAATTGATATTTTACCTTATAAATATATTTAATATACTTAAATACTCTCTCAAAACGATTGCTTAACTTTTCAGTTTGGTATGTGATATAATCTTATAATGTATTTTGGCTTCTTACATTAAATCTGTTTTCTATTTAAAACTCTTCAGCATAAATTGTTGCCAGCCCTTTTTAGTCATTCTTTTTTCATTAAGTTAGAAGGTCTTTTTTAAACTAATTTCGGTGCAGGGTCGTTTTTATTAATTTCCATAATTATACAGGTTTGATGTTTTTTCAACTGAAATTAAATACTTAAACATCTATTATTAATTATTACAGACCTACTCTTATTTTGCCCTTAAACAGTAACAAAATTATCGATACTTTATAAGTTTGTAATGCTCTTTGAACTACTTTCTTTCTTACTCATTTCTATAACATTTGCCTGTCAAAAATAATTCCAAAACACAGTTATGTCTGTGCATGCCTTTCTAATGCAAGTTTCCGAGTGTTTAAAACCGCAGAACGCTGGCCGTAAGATCTAGGCGGAAGTCTTAGAGAACCAGATAGTTGTATGCGTGTTTTTCGTGCCTTTTCTCCTGCGTAACGTGAATGCGACTCAATTTATTTTAGTGGAGTCCACGAAGACATTTCTTCCGTTTTTGACAGATATCATTTGTGATGTTTTCAGTATTTAAACAAACTGTACGCACGGTTTGTATCTAAACCTACATTTGATGTATTACACTAGAAAAGGTTTACAATTGGTTACAATTCGTCTGTAAAAAACTGAAAACTATTCCAATAATTTTAAGAAGAAAGACTATGAATAAATTTCCCATTTAAGATTTTGATATACGTTTAAATATAATAGCACTCGTTGATATATCTATATCTGTAATATATAAATCTATAAATCTGTAAATATCTTGATGATTGGGCGATAGCTGCAATGTATTAGAAATAATGGCAGATTAACAATATCAGGACTGAGTGTTCTGTGCATACTCTTTGGAAACATGGTAAAGTCTGTAATAGGGTCCTTATCCTCAAGTCTCAAGTCCTGAACTGGAACAGTGAGCTGATGAAATGTTAGCTTTGTTCTGATGTAGGTACTGTGCTGGAAAATGACTGCACGTGAAAGGGATTTAAAATCCTCTTTTATTAAATCACTATTATTTACACACTTCCCAACTCGGGAGAGATACAGAAAGTAAAAGACCGCACTTGGGCCTAACTTAACAATCAAATAAATTTAAACTAAATTTAAATAGAACTTAAATCAAACTTTGCTCACAGAGCGATTCGCGGAGATTGGCCTCTAACTAAAAGGGTGCGTAGCAAGATATACTAATACTAGCGCACTTCAATTTGTTTCACAATGCAATCACGTAGTAAGCACTATGGCTTATAAATTTTAACTGCTAGCTGGTCAGACGAACGTTGAGCAGAGTGACCGTGATCTGAGACTGAAGCTCTCTCACAACGAGAGGTTCTACCTCTGGTTTAAATAGTACTTCGCTGTACTTCAAATTAGCATAAGCTGAAAACGCGCGCTTCTTCTGACGGGAAGTTGAAACAGAGAGGAGATAGAAAGATTTAAATTAAAATAAAACTTGGTTAGTTTAACTAAAACCTTACAACAACTTAGCGAAGGTTTTCTGCGTAGATAAAAAGATGCCATTTACACTCAGATTTAAAGACAATTTTCTTTCTTGATAAAGAAAGTCTTGAGACACATAATCAGGTTTACACATTAAGATAAATGCGATATGCACCCCCATTTTCATAACATTTTTTGAAATTTACATCTTAGAAAATGGATGAAATAGAGAGATAAGCGGCCCATGTTAACAACAGAAAACAAAGCAGGGAAGTAAGTATTGTTATGTATCACTTATTTCAGTTGTGATTTAAATTGTTTTAATGGTAATGTTTAACTTATTCTGCTTCAGACTTAAAGTTTAATTTGTTTTAATTTTTGTAGTTGAGCTTAAGTTCTTTGGTTTGTTTAAAAGTAATTGTAGTCATTTAATTTGTTCTCTTGACAGTTTTGGTTAACGCTGATTTTAAGTTGCTTGTGTAATTAAATTTTTCTTCCTTACTTTTGGTGGTTAATTATTTAAATTCTGTTTAGTTAATTTATTTTTTCTTAACTTTGGTTGTTAATGTTAATCTCTTGATAAGTTGATCCTTAAGGTCAATCTTTTCCTTTAAAGTTTGTTACACAAGTTGGTGTTTAAAGTTAATTTAAGTTTTTATTTTATGCCCCCTTTTCTGCTAAATTTTGGGATCCATATTTTCTGACTATGGTGGTCGTTTTGGTGTTGTGGAGAATATATAAAATTTTCATACTTGATTATTATATTTAACTGAAGTTTTTATTATTTCTTACTATGGTGGTCGTGTTTGGTGTCTGAATAAACCCAAGAAAATTATCTGTGAAATTATTATATTTTCATTTAAGTATCTATCAGTATTGAAGTTAAATTGTTGTAAAATCAATTTTTTTTCACGTATCCCTTCAAAACTTACAAATTCAGTCCGTTGCCCTTCCAAATTATTTATCACTTTGTTTTCGATTTCTTCGCCCGTTAGACGGTCGTCTGTGAAACCTCTGTCATCGTTAGTTACTTTTGCACCCTGCGGAGAGGCTAGTTTTTTACATTACTAACTCTACCGTAGGGTCTGGTTGGCGCGATGTTTTGCTTACTTGCAGGTTATGCATATGTTGGATTGGGACCCCTTGACGAGGCTAACAGCGATTCGTCGCCAGATCAGGGAGCTCTTTCTACCCTGGACTGCCCCTTCCTGCGTGGTTCTTCCCGAGGGTTGCCGAGCTGTTGGCGGTTTTACTACCATCAAAAATCGCCAATCAAGCGGACTTGGCGTTTCGAGTAAAAAGCCCGGGAGCTGAGGCTGACG